>OU343162.1:24642103-24962103 GCA_910595825.1 Philhelius pedissequus | reverse complement strand
TGCTGTGCAATTCAAGCTGCATTTAAAACGACCTTAGGTCTTACAGGCATATAGTTAAAAAAAATCGTGTTGATCAGGTATAGTATAGATTATATCCAATCCAAAAGTGAAGAAGAATTTCTTTCAACTTTAAGCAAATACTTAGCAGCATTTTTGGCAAAACTTCGAATATTGGCGTGGGATCGGAGCCATTTCTACATAGTCTGCCGCCCCTAAGTTTCTTGTTGAGTCACAGTTAAAATAAATTGTTGGTGGCCAAGGTACCGTTTAAAATGATTATAATCAAATTTGTCAAGAAAAAAATAAGATAGATAATTGAATATCTTTTATTAAAGTTTCATTAGGCACCTTTATACATACATGTAACCATGGTATAAATGGTATATAGGTACATACGTATACAATTTTGTTGTAGTCTAGGGTTTATTTCTCTATCCACTTCATACTTTATTTAATTACTAAGTACTATCAAAAAAAAAGACTTAATACTATTGGACAAGGACATTTTTGGCCGACGACTGATTTCGAGTTCGCACTCGATAATTCACGATCCGTCACTTAACTCTCTGGAAACTTCTAATCTGAACTTTGGCTATACTTGTCGCAGACGAGAAAGACGAGCTAAATAAAAAAAAATCTGTGCAACAAGTATTGGTAGAGTGGATAGGTGAGCGCATTCTGTTTTTGCCTTGTTCGCCGGTCAATGGTAGTCTTTGTCAAAATGGTGTCGAATGCAGGATTTGGCTATCCTACATTCAGGTTATATTTTTGTTTAATAATTTTATTAATTCCTCAAAAATAATTTTATCACACATTGATCTCGGTTAAATATTATTGAGGTGCAGTAACTTCTTGAAGTAAAGACATTCTGCTGCAAGATAGCTGTTTGTCAACACAAGTGCTGCTTCGATTATTTGTTTAATATCGGTATTCAACAATCGGAGCAGAAACCAAACGTGTTACAAATATGTGAATATGCGCTTTATCGTCTTTTGAGCTCAGATATCACAAAAGGTATTTTATATGGCATTGAAACAATCATATTTCATTTTCTGCATTCTGTTGAATTGTACTTTTGGAGTAATGCCCTCATCAAATTGGCTTTTCCTCATTACAAACGTCTGGAACTCGTCTTCATTCAAATTTGTACTCTTCATGTTAGACACTGCTTTATAAATATCAGAAAAAACACCATTGAAAATTGCCTATTAATATTTTTTCAATGATAAGTATAAGTCAGCAACAATATTAAAGTCCAAAGAATTACCATGTACAAGGGTCGATGCTGACGCAACATCAGACATTTCCTCCAAGCATTTTTTTTTTATTAACCATCACTTTCCAATAAAGCTACAGAGACATTAATTATTGTGGACCAGCGAGTTCAATTTTTGTGTTCGGATTCTATGTTGCGGTCTCCATTAACGATAAATTTAAAAGCTATCGCAATTGCAGAAATCAGATAGCAGAATGACAGGCCAATTTTCTTTTGTGGGTATTTAATAGCATACTTTTTTAATTACTGAAGAATGTCGAATGCAACTGATGCTGGTAGAAACGACAACAACAAATGATATTTGTAAATGCCAAAACAAAGTGAGAGTTCTCTCTCCTTGCGATAAAGCAAGCGATGAACAGTAAGCGATGAAAGCATACAATTTATGGCATGCTATGAAAATATAGCTGTCTTCATTTTGGATTTGAAATTGAAAGCATGTTTTAAAGCTTGCTCTAGATTCATCGCTAATGGAGACCGCATGTTAGGTACTCAAGATGGACACCAGAATATCATTCAGTCTCTTCTGTAAACTTGTACTGGAACTAAAAAAGTTGTACATGATTCAGCGGTACAGGAACCTACGGAAATGACTTGTGTAGGGCAGGGGACAAATAGTTGGGCAATTTAGTTCATCGATCAATTTAGTTCAAATCATGTTACTGAACTAGATCGTTCATCTGGGTTCAATTTGGCAAAGAAGCAAATCATGAGAACGACAAGACAGAAGAGATCAACTCATTTGTTTGTCTCTTTTTGATTCCAGTGGAATATAAAAAATAAGAATTTGAATGGTAACATTAGACATTTTGTTCATCCAAAGAAAGTAAAGTGAATTATTGAACTAGAAACCTTAAACTAAGTTCACTAGTTCACCTTACTGATATGTACTCAATTGGTAAACACAGGAAATATCTGAAGTTGAATTGAAAAATACGGAGATTTTTTTAATTTCTGCGACGATTGTTTGTTGTGTTGCAGATCCAATTAACTGTAAAATTTCAGAAAGATATTGGGTTTTCCCTTTCCTGAATAACTATATTTGTCAATGTCTTTGGCTAAGAAATTGTCAAATTGTGCAATCATCTCAAGTGAACTGAACCCAAATGATGATCTGATTCTTGAAATACAAGGAAATGCCAAAAACTGATCGCAACCATTTGTTAGAAAACTTTTCGCCAGTAAAAGTTTTCATTGCCAGCTCACTATCTAAAGTTGAACTATTCTGTCAATTGACCAAAGCAACAACAAGTAAATGTTTTCTATCCTTCAGCAAGCGTGTTTCCTATCGTTGCGAAAAAAAGTGAAGTGGGAATACAGCCAAAATTTCTAGTAGCTTGTGAGTACAATAAACACCTTGGTTCAATTCGTTTGCCTATTGGTAATTAAGAAATAATATATATTTTCACCATATATAATGATGTCCATTGTGTTTCATGGGACTTATTGCCCTCTTTAGTTTTTGCAAAGTGCAGGAGAGAAGAAATATTCATAATAGATTTTCGGATAACTTACCAGTTGTATTCTCTAAAGTATAAAGTATCGACGGAGTCGTCAAAATCACCTGAGCTAGAGTTGTTTGAATTCTTAACAGAGTCAGACATTTGTTTTTTCTTACACATTCCTGAGAAAATTGATCCCAAACTCAAAAATTAGCATAGGCAGGAAAAATGAAATAGTCAGTATTGGTCTAGAAACTAGACCAATACTGAGACAAGATATCAAACTATTTAAACGCAATTAAAAGTTGGTAATTTTTCTAAGAATAACGGCCTAATCGATTTTTCTACCATTATTGCTGACAGGCAAATTAAGTCTTAACATGGACCAGGGCACAACAAAGTAAGCCTTTTCATAAGTCCCCGATAAATAAATAAATAAATGGACACCTTGTATATAGAGGTTTTTTAGGACTCATGAATTTGCAAGAAGTGTGAAATCATCTATGCTCTCAAATATTGGAGGAGTCATACAACGTTACAAGCGAATTGGCTTTTTTCAGTGAGCTGATAAAAGGAGTGTCATTAAAGACGAGAAATTCGAACCGAGGACAAAGAAGCATTGCGTATGATTCTTGCCAATTTGCTAAAACTATATACTACCTTTGGGATATTGTAGTATTTTTTGCCTTCATATTTCTACCTAATGCAAAATTTTGCTCGCTGAATATGGATTTTGCAGGTCATCCTTGCTTGTTTGAACTTATTCCGCCTTTCCTCAGTGGGATTGGCGTTTTTAATCCCGGAAACTTAATTCTCTAGTCTCATTATCATTTTTTGTTAACAGTTTTTTTTTTAATATGGATAGTATTCCCCCTAAAGGACTTTAAAACAAAGTTTGGTGAAACCGATTATTAGCATTTGTTTTTTCAGTTATTGTTTTCAGTAATGGAGCACAAGCAAATTAAGCTTAAGGCTACTTGAATAGTCCGACAAAAGCACATCATACATCCCATGGACCCATTATCCCATTGTTGTGTTTTGCTAAACTTAAATTCATAATTGCCTTGACATTCTCTGAGGATGCCTTTAAAACTCTTATATCCTATGCTTTTATGAACTTTTAAGACAAATCCCTTCGAAATCCCTTTAATATACAATATACAAAATACAAAAAAAATCAGAACCAAACAATCTTTTACTTTTGGGAATATTCAGCCTTTTGGGCTGTTTTTAGCTTTATTGAAATAGCATTCTCGAAAGGATTCTCATTGATGTTAATGGCAATTTTGTTATTCCCTTTTATTGATTGTTTTTATACCTTGGAGCAGATTTGGGTGGATATAGAACTTCCCATTGACTGCTGATGGCGACGAATTTCAAAATGATTTCGGCAATTTCTCGTTTTGATGATATTACCATTATCATTATCATCAGAAACCGGAGGCATTTAGTTATAGGGCAGAAAATGTTTGACTGCTTGTTTGGATGTGAATTAATTCTAATTTATTATTGCCCGGGAGGTAAGAGACATAAGTTGTGGAGGTGGAATAATTTCATACATATCAATTATGTAAAACTTCAAGTACAGCTTATGTTAGAAGACCTTTGAGTAACTACACCTTCTACTAGCAGAATAATACTCGTATATATGTTCAATGGTTTCATAAACACTCAATAATTAAATTGCATTTTCGAAACAGATATGTTTGTTTTGTTGGTGCATTGATGTATTTTGAGGGGCTTGACCCTGGACAAAGATATCAAATACCAACAACATTCATATGCAATTATCTAAAATAAATAAAATCCTTGTGATGGATTATGTTAAAAATTATAGGTACTTAATTTATAGAATTATACACTCTCCCGTTAAAAGTCAAACACAAAAACAAAGTTTGTAGGCGAATCCAATTTATTCTTCTAGATGTGTTTTGTTTGTATTATTTCTTTAAATTTCGAGATTGCCAACATGGGGAAGCATCTTAGCCGCTGGTATTCATAGCATGTCCTTGTAATTTAATTTGCAACTGCTAGTAAAAATTTTAAATTTGAATTTCTCATTCAAAATTCTATAAGAATAAAATGCACCACTGGATCGTACTGACTTGCTTTTATGTTCGAGCATATCTTAAGCAAAAGATTTTTAGTAGAAGCTTGTTTTTAGTATTTTGTATACTGAATTTTTTAATCACAAAATTTTGTAATTTTTTTCAAAAAAAAAATCTTAGTATGGCAATTTTATGGTTTTAATAATATAAATTTAAGAACTGATTTAAAAAAAAATCGTCTACCCGTTTTCGAAACATTTAGATAGAATTCAGAATAGATCTCTGAGAATGATAGGCGATAGAACTATAATGGAAACATTTACATCTTTAGAACACCGTCGAAATGTTATGTGTCTCGCAATTTTTATAAACAATGTTCAAGCGAAATAACCAGTTGCATTCCTCCCCTTAATTTTTTCAACCGTAATACTCGTGCTTCTAGGAATGCTCCCAAGTTTACCCTTGAGCCCAACTTCCGACGTACTGTCAAGTACAGATATTCTTTCTTTAGCCGTACAATTCGAATGTGGAATACTTTAGCCGGCTCTATTTCCCCTACCATTTTGATATTCAGAAATTCAAAACCAATGTGCATCGGTATCTCATCTTGCATCCTTTCCTACTTTCCTAACGCTCGCACTGTGCTTGTTCATTTTAAGGATAGTCAATATGACTATAGTGCCCGCGTCATTATAAAAAAAAATGAATTTTCACAAAACCAAAATTAAAAAAATGGATGTATCGCAGGTACAGCGTAAATTTAACCAAAATGTATATTATACGTATCAGTCCACATAGGTATTGTGTTTTATCCAAATCGTTAAAGCCGTTTTCGAGATAAATAAGATGGTTGAAAAAATTCGATGGCAACTACCGTTAGTTTTGGGCCTAAAAAAAAAACGATTCAAAAATTTATTTAAGACAATCGCCTAAACCGTTTAAGTACCAAGTTTGAAGAAAATCGCTGCAGCCCCTTAGGCTGTATAGTGTTGTACACACAGGCAGACAGAAATACAAACAGACGTAATTGCGGGACTAACTTTTTTGGTGTTCTTTATCATCGTAATGTCAAGTTGGATTAAGATCTCGAGTTCGAATTTTTTTCAAATGCAAGGTGCCTGTAGTACCTATATCGCAAGTAAAAATTTAATCGTAATCCGTTGTGCACAAATTCTGTTAATTAAACATCATATATTTTATGTTAATTATTGCACTGAATTTTGTTTCTCATCAAAATCGTTAGAGCCGTTTTAAAGAATATTAAGATTTAACATCAAAAAATTGTATGACAGTTATGTAAATATCGAACAAATTATGTAATACATCACTGTTATTTCAACACCAATGTAAGGATTTGTACATACAAAAATTGAACTCTCGAGATTTAAATTAGGAAACTAATAATATAATGATAGATTATTATTAATTAATTATCTCAATAGCGAGCTTCACGATTCTTATAAAAATTATTCCTGCATTATTGCATTACCGTATTTCGTAAAACAATTTTCCACATACTATTTATTAACGTTAAAAACCTTTAATTGGATTTAAGGATTCTCGACTTTCTCGATAAGTGCTTCACAGATTTAAGTGAATAAAATACGGGTGGATATAAAAGTCCCTGAATATTATTATAATTCAAATTTATCATTTTTTTTTGCCAAGAATCATCTTTAAAAAGTACACACTCAAATTTCCAGACAGATCTGTCAAATAGTTTTTGGTAGAAGCCATTTTATATACATACGAGCAGCCTACTTCGTTTAAATGTTTAAAGTGAATTTCGAGTGCTCATTAAACACTTTTTTTGTGCCAGAAAACACTGTCACGCAAAACAAACGAAATTTGAGAAATATATATTACCGTTACGGGGACTCTTTGCCATCGATTGCCACTGTCTTACTCAATTTTTCGATGCGGTCGTACAAGTAAAAGTAACGCCGAATGTTCTGGTCGCCCAATTAGGGTCACCCCTTAATCTAGAAATTGTCGACAAAAGCCATTAGTTGATAATGGACCATCGAGTGAAAGTGCACCAGCTTGAAGATGCCACAGGCTTATAAAATGACTAAGTGATTTAGATTTAACATAAATATTTGGACATGAAAAAACTCTCCACAAGATGGGTACCGCGTTTCTCACAATAGTCATCCCAAAAGCATTCATTTGACAACTGGAAAGGTGTTTGGCGATGTTCCAGACAAATTCAACTGTTCTTGCGGCGTTTCATAACCTTGGATGAAATTTGGATTCAAAGCAAACACACCAGCAATCAATGAACAGTCAAAACAATGTACTTCTTCTGGTGAATCGAAATCGAAGAAGACCATGTTGGGCTTGTAGGCAAATACGGTCGTGGGGACAGTTTTTGGGATGCGTGCGGTGTTATTCACATCGATTACCTTGAAAATGGTAAATGTTCATTGGCGCATATTACGCAGAACTGATGGAATGATTCCAAGCTAGTTTGAAGCAAAAACGGCCACATTTAGCTAAGCAAAATGATCTTTTTCTCTAGGAAAACGATTGCACGAATTAGCCTGCGAACTCATCCACCATCCTTCATCCAACATATTCCCTAGATTTAGTCCCATGCGACCATTTTCTGTTTCCAAACATGAAGAAATGACTCGGACGTAAGAGTTTTGAAAAGATTGTTGATGAAATCGACGCTTATTTTGAGGGTCTCAAGAAATATTTAGATTGGACCAAAAAAATTGGAGAAGAAATTGAGACGAATGTTGAAAAATAAATTCGGATACTGAAATAGTTGTTTGCTTAAGGTGACAAACCAGCAACAATCGACGCTTTGAAAACCAACATTTTTCGATTTATTGAGGGGATTTTGGTAAACGACCTTGAGATGCTGGCATTTTTTTTACGAGTTCCAGCCCAGTTGTCGATCTCAGCATATAAATACATATAGAGTGTGTTTCTTTATTTATTCCGGATAAGGAATAGAATGGATGGAAAAGACGAAATGTTTATCTAGAATATCCAGAATGGAATGAATAAAGAAACAAAAATTCCCTCCGGAATAGAAAAGAAAAAAGATGATGACAAGAAAATAGATATCTCTATGGAAAATAGTAAAAATAAATTATTATTAATTTATTAATTCATGAAAAGTCACATTTAACTGTTATATATATATTTATTTCAATAATAAAAATATAAACAATGTTTGGTCATCCATTTTGCTTCCTTACTTGGTTTTCGTCTTTGGCTGCTGTCATTTGTTTTGCTTTCATATGAAAGGGTTATTCCGAGAATATTCTTTTCATTCTGTGTTTAACATGGAATAAAAAGAATGCATTCCAAACGTTCCGGAATGAATAAAGAAACAACAAAATAGTTTACCCGGAATATTCAATGGAATAAAGAAACGCAAAACTGGTATTCCGAATATTCTGGACATACCAGAATGAATAAAGAAACACAACCATAATGTGTTTACTATTTAATCCGAGTAGTTCCCGTTTCTAACGCTTTTCTAACCAAAAATATGTTTTGTTTTCCTATTTATGGCGCTTTTTCATAACTTTTGGTAAGCGACCCTGAGATGCTAGCATTTTTTTTGGGAGTTCCAGTCTAGTTATCTCTTTTATATGTGTATGCTGAGATTGAACATGTATAGTATATGTACTCGTATATGCTAAAATTCGTAAAAAATGAGAGCATCTCAATGTCGTTTATCAAAAGTCGTTAAAAAGGTCGCCACAAATTTCGAAAAAAGTCGTAATTTTCGTTAGAATGTTAGGAGTAGAAATATGATATAGGATAGGAAATAGGAATTTCAGGAAACATATACAGTGAAGGCATTTAAATCGAAAAATGAAATTTTGCTATCACAAGTTGCATTTTTTTTAACATTTTTTGCATTTCAAGTTTTTTTTTTTAATGTAAATTTTATATCTTGTTTTCATTTTTTTTTCGACTTGGATATCACAGAATTATATTTTTAGGTATGAGGAACTCTAAGGGAAATGTGCTTACACCCTAACAAAATATTTGTTTATGATATTTTGAAAAATATGATATGCTGGTGTGAAGTTAGCATCTCACTTTTTTGCATTAAGTTTTTTCGGTGAAATCAAACAGAACTATTTTGCAAAATTTTCAAAAACTATAGAACTCATGTGCATGCAATAAGAACTATAAACAAAATGGAGATGCTGACATTTTGTTATGCTAGCTTCACGGACACCGTGGTAGACACATGTGCGAAATTGTGTTTAAAAATTGATTAATTTAATTGCATTTTGGAGATTGTTTTGGAAATATCCATTGCACGGAATTAAATATGGCTCTTGAATCAAGTAGCCATTGGCTTTAAAAAAACATTATATATAAGAGCAAGTATACGTGCTTCTCTCAGTCACGTATTCTGTCTCGGATTTTGGTTCATTTCCGAAATATCAGTGATTCTGAATACGCTCACTTTGAATATTTGGTTTATTTCTTCTTGATAGCTTAACCCTTAATTTACTTTGTTTAAGGAAGAGTTTAAGTGCAGTAGACATACTTAAGTATCTAATAATACCCAGATTTTGTTCACTATTTCGAGCAGGAGGCTAAAAATCAGTGTTGTGCCATGTAGACTAAAAATGTAGACTAGATGATTGTCTACATGTAGACAATTCGATGTTAACAACTCCCAATTGTCGACATAAATTTGTCGACAATGTAGATATTGTAGACAATTCGTAAAACCATCATAATTCATAATTTTTCCTACTAAAATTTATCAAAACCCAATACATAAATGTTAAAAAAAGAACCAAGTTTTCTATGCCACAAAAACATGTGTGTAAGAACAAGATGGTTGGGAAAAAATAAATTGATCTAATTCTAAACGTGTACCTAGTCCTATGCTTATAAAAGTTATACATAAAAAAAATAAATGAAAAATCTGTTATGATAAACCTACTTACTAAAATTTGATATGTTCACTGAATCACATCATTGGTTTGCTATTGGTCAAGTTTAAAAAAAAAAAAAAAATTAAAATTTGAGGAATTTAGTACCTAATAAAATTGAAATATGTCAATATGCCTTGCAAATTTGGTTCTGTAATTAAATCGCTAACTGATAAATTTCTCATATAATTTAGAGTTATTTACTTTTTTTTGGTCCGATTCAATCATTTTTGCAAAAATATTGGCGCAAAATTTTAAACAATCCTCATTTAGAGAATAAGCCCCCAACTTTAGTTAAAGCAATCGTCTAGTTGCCAGCCCTTTTTTAACTTTGTCTCAATTTTAAACACACTAAACTATACTTTTAATTAAAGCAGATCTTTAGGGCTATGTTAATCAAACTTAGCCATACAGGCAAACAACAGCCATACAAAGCGGCGCTGCATAGAAGGACTAGAGCTGCTCGCGAGCTCTATGATCCGAAGAGGAGAGAGAAACACAAGCTTCTAAGAAGGAAAAAGAAAGAGCTTGAGAAGCGCGCGATCGATGAAATAGAGGGATGCCATTGCAGGAATGAAGTTCGGATGTTTTACCAAAAAGTAAAAAGAACCTCCCAGGGGTACAAGTCACGAACCGAAACCTACAAGGATGATCAGAGGAACATCGTGGTAGAATCGCAGTCGGTGCTGAGGATATGGAAAAATTATTTCTGCAAATTGTATAACGGCGATGACGAACCGAATCCCGCTATTGTGCAGACTGTACCATTCAACCTGGACGACGTAGGCCAACAATACCGTCCACCCGATCTCGATGAAGTAAAGATAGCTATATCTAAACTTAAGTCCAACAAAGCTGCTGGAGCTGATGGTCTTGCGGCCGAGTTGTTCGAAGCGGCTGGCGATGAACTGGTAAGGAGTATGCACCAGCTCATCTGCAAAATATGGTCGAGGGAAAGCATACCCGATGAATGGAACCTCAGCATTGCTTGTCCGATTCTCAAGAAAGGCGATCCTCTGGCCTGCACCAACTACAGAGGGCAGTCTTCTTAATACCGGCTACAAGATCTTCTCTGCCGTACTTTGTGAGCGCCTAAAGCCTTTCGTCAACAACCTGATAGGTCCTTATCAGTATCGCTTTAGGCCAGGGAAGTCCACTATCGACCAATCGATTTTAAGGCCGCGTATGACAGCATCTACAGAGACGAGCTATATAGAGCCATGTCTAGTTTTGGCATCCCTACCAAACTCGTTCGTTTATGCAGGATGACGATGGAGAATACACGCTGCTCCATTAAGATCGGCAAAGACCTCACAGACACCTTTGATGTCAAAAAAGGTCTTAGGCAGGACGACGTGCTGTCATGCGACTTCTTTAACATCATTCTTGAAAGAATAGTGCAAAACTATCACGTCAACACTAGAGGCACAATCTTTCAAAGGTCCGTCCAATTATTCGCTTACGCTGACGACATTGATATAATCGGACGAACAAAGCGTGATGTCAATGGTGCTTTCGTGAGTATTGACAAGGAAACCAAGAAGATGGGTTTAACAGTGAACGGAACCAAAACAAAATATATGCTGTCAACAAGAAAGGACATCCAGCACCGGCGTCTCGGACAGAACGTCACTATAGACAGCAATAATTTTGAAGTGGTCAGAGACTTTGTATACCTAGGATCCGCTATAAGCTAAGCTCAGTTCTTGTTTGAGGTAGTTTTGAAATCAATTATTTAGATTATAATAACATTTTACATTAACTATGTGCCTCAGAAGACGGGTTTCAGCAGTATTTTGCAGAGTTATGTTGCACACTGAGCAGAATATCACAATGGATCTACCCTGATCGAAGTGTGGCGGCAACAAGGTCAACTGGTAGCCCATTTACCTGCACACTCTGCAAAGAGCTGAGTATTTATTATTGGTTTTCACCAAGGGATATCTTAGATCTTCAAAGACTTTGTTTTAAGTTCGGCCAAAAATTAAATGTGATTTTATAAAACGTAGCATTATCTCTATTGAATTTAATGTAAATGCTACACACTATTATCTTGTATAAAAAAATTATTAACTTATTTAATGAATAAGCAAAAATTTATGTTGTTAGCAAAATTAATAAGTAATAAGATAATACAATAACACAATACATATTAATAGCAACCGCGCGTTTAGTTTTATTTTTGAAAGAAAATATTATTGATTTTCTTGCTTGAAACTAATTTTTTTACGGAAAATATTAAGATCGTTGCAAAGTCTTTTTGAAATGATTTTATTTGTGAGATTTAAGATATCAAAGTCATTGTTTACATTGTCGACATATTGTCTACATTATCGACATAGTCGACCGATTGTCTACGTTGAAATGTAGACAATTAAAGTTGACACGTACAGGAACAACATAGCTAAAAATGCTTCCCAAATTTGAATCAGATCCAAAATTCCCATTTTGTGGCGCAGATACATAAGTGCCAGGGACATAAGTCCCAAATTATCGTTTTGGGCTTTTTATCATCTCGGTGGGACATAAGTCCCACAAAATTATTTGGGACTTTTGTCCAACTCTTAGGTTTTTTGTTGTAGCTGTTTGAAGTGTTTTTTGCAATTAGGCTCACGACGTACAAAAAGCTCTGCACGCGTAAAGAGGGGGGGGGGCATGCTGCCTCCCTGCTTACCCCAATATAGGATTTAGGGTGTGTACAAGTTTGGGTATATGCAAATTGTTTTTAGATTTGGAGATTTCTTTTTAAAATGTTCCAAAAAAAAAAAAAAAATTAGCATACACCCAAGCTTGTACCGACCCTAAATCCTATATTGGGTCAAGCAGCCGGATTGCAGGGGGTAGCATGTCCCGTTTACACGCCGAGCTTTTTAAAATTTATTGCTTACATTTGAAATCTATTTTATGTTTTGAATAAAAATTTTGCAATGTGTCGTGGCCATACTTATGTCTTATTCAATTTGGGAGTTTTGTCCCATCAACATCAACAAAAGTTGGGAAACTAGATCTATTGTTGATCTTTTCTGTAAGCTAGTTAAACTCGTTCAAAATAATAATGTATGTACTAAAAACAACTTTACACCGAACAAAATGGGGCGCAGTTAAATAAGTCCGCATATATATTTAAGAAAAACATTTAAAGAAAATAGACTTATTAAAACCGCCCACAGAAACGCCCACTATTATTCCTTGATTTCTCGAAACAGATCGAACGATTTGGATGAAAGTTTCAGAATCATGAGCCGGAAAAAAATTAAAGACAAATATTGTAAGTGGGATTCGGCCACTTTTCTAATTTCTTAGATTTTGGTAAACGACTCGAACGATTTTAATAAAATTTTCAGGGTTAACCTGTAAGAACCAAAAAAATCCGTTTTAGGATTTGTGGCTTTTCCAATAACTTTATTTATGATGATATATAGCAAGCCAAGATAAAGAAAAAAAATGCATAATGTTATACTTTTGACTTGTAGAATTTTGAACCTGCAGCAATATTTATGTTTCGGATAATTAATCGAAATCTATGTTAGATGAACTGAACTTGGCAAAAATTGCGTATTGACAAAGGTCCTCACTAGTCAACTGATGAGTCCATGTGAGATCACCGGGACGAAACGCCAATTTTTGTTGGACTAAAGGCCGTTAAAAGCTATTTTGAATCAATCAGACATTGTTTTTCCCATACAAAACTTTATTTAGGCACTTGCTTTTACTTCTTACTTTTCTCCGGGAAAGAAGACTCATCAATGTGGGTGAATTTGGTATTTGAAAACACAAAGGAAAAGAGCAGTTAATTATTTATGAGACCTATCTTTTGTAACTAATTAAAATCTAATTTATGCGTGCTCTGTAGGTCAATGGAAAAATGTTGACATATTCGAAAAGGCCTAACAAACAACATCTTTTGATTGACCGACATCCCGCATATTATTAGCTTCTATTCAGACAAAATTGAAAAGGAGATTTATCATTTGGTGTAAAACTTTCTGACAATTAATATATACAGGATTACAGGCTATAAAAGTTGACTTTTATTTTTTGTAAGCTTTTATATGATATTGGCCAGAAAGTGTTACATCTATGGGACGAAACCGCCCATAATCCTGTTAAAAATATTTCCTATAGAATGATATACCAATCTCAACGATTCCAATCATCAGATTGCATGTTTACTTAATCCACCTTTAGATATCTGAACAAGTTCTAGGCGGATTGATTCAAACTTTAATGGTTCTTTAGATACAAATCTCGATGGGCTTATCGATATCCTTCAAGATCATCCACAAATACCAGTTAAAGCAATCGTCGAAAATTTCTTTTCTCAATGACCATCAACACCAACTGACAAAAAAAAAACAGAATAACAAACAACCGCACGAACAATTTAAAGGGCTTAAAAGGCTCTTCAAAACAGCAAGCCCAATCAAAGTGATACGACCAAAGAATATGTTTGATAAAAGTGGATGCTTGCAGAAGCACTTTATTCCGACGGAAACACACATTTTCCTCAAGAATTCTACAAGTATACGTCCGATAAGGAAGAAGGATATATAAAGGTCAATAGGTAAAAAATGACTCGGGATGTGTGAAAAAGAAAAATCACGAATTTTTTTTCTTAGAAAAAACTGAACTGTATTTCCCTTTAAGACTTTTTTGTCCCCAAAGCTATTGCAAACATCAAATTTCTGGGGTATAAAAGTCTTGTAAAGGTCAAAACGATTGAATATTTCCTTTGTTTTATCAAACATTCAATGCAAAGACCGTCAGGCTTCACTAGCAGGCAAAAATTATTTTGAATTTATATCCGTTGACTGTAAGGGATGCTAAATTTTCGTGCTACATGCAAGGGATTACGTGGGGAAATGTTTTTCAATAAAAACCACTGAGAGTTAAGTGGGTGAAGGTGATAGTGATGGTATTCACATGAGATGTTTTTTTTTTTACTATTTTGTTTTTGACTACTATATAGATGATACCTAGTTACATACCTACCTACATTTTTATTGTTTTAAAAATAACATTTACGAGAAGAAATATGATGTAAGATATCCATGTAGTGTCGGTGGAGTTCGGGCTCAAAATTCAATTTATAAAAAAAGGAATTTATTTTTACAAGCTTCCTGGAAGTGGAGAAGGATTAAGGGATTTAGAAGGATTACTTTTGTTTTCTCAAGGGAGTAAGTATATTGTGTGTGCTTTATGATTCAGGCGTATTTTAACAATGTGTAATTAAATAACATGATGTTCGTACATATATTTTTAGGTATGATAGAATGTTTCATAAATTTACTGGTTATGATAGTCCTTGAATCTTACAGGCTTATAAGAACAAAAAAGCAGAGAGGAGTTATTCTGTATTTCGTATCAGTCAAACTGTTTTTTGTCGAAAATATACCGCATGAATTATGGGAACGTTTCTGGAAACGTTCAGCATTGTACAACTGGAAGAAATTACCAAACAAAAAATCCTAAAAGTGTACAACAACCATGATCTAGGTTTTTGTCATAACTCGATTTCAATGTATGCGTTGAAATTTCCCGGTGTATGACAGGAAATGGCAAAGAGGATGTTAAATTGAACAACGAATCAACCTCTTTATTTGTTTTATTTGAAAAGTCTTTTAATGACATTATGTGGAAATGAAAATTTGGAAAAATACGGTTTTGCTGGGTATGAGGTCCATAAGGGGCGTTAAATGCAAAAGTTGACCAAATTCTCAGGGATTAGCAATTATGTATATTTTTTAAGGGAATTTTTTAACATAGCTATAGTACATATTTTCAAAACCATTTTAAAATGAAATTATTTTTCTGAAAAAAAGACATATTTTATTTTTTATTTTCATCTTAGGAACGAATGTTATTGCTAAAGGAGTATTTCGCCTACCAACAAAACTAAAGTGGTTGATTTTTTCATTACCAGGGGGTGGGGGATGGTAAATAAGAAGACTGAAAATGTCAGAGTATGCTCTAATATTGATTTACTTAAAGTTTTTTTTTTTAGAGACATTTATCTTAGCTGATGAGCAAAATCAAATTTCACAAGGGATAAAAGGTATCAAAAAGCATCCAAAACAGATTGCTATGTGTCAAAGATTTGAAAGATTATTGTAGGGAAAAAAAAGATTTTGATACACTCAGACAAACAGAAAAAAAGTGGTCGATGTATTGATAAAAATGTTTATTTTAGATACACAATGAGTTGATACATAATAGGTATGTTCGCGTAATTCCTAAAACTGCGAAAAGCTACGAAATTTCTACCAAAAACTGTCAGGTTCTGTTAGGGCATATACATTTGTTTTGCATATTGAGCGCTCACGAAAGGGTAATTTATTTCGGAGCGCTGCGAAAATGTTTGTCCAAAAAATTCACAAACTCTCAATTTTTAGCACGACAAATGACTTTGTATAAATTTTTTCGTGCATTTGAGTATTTGACCGTCTTCATAATTTGTTTCCAATGAAATTTCTAGTTTTAAAATTTTGTGGCTCCCGAAAATTAAGCAAGAATTTTTTTTGGAAAAAACACCAAGATTTTATTTTGGCTCAAAATTGGAAAGAGCAGAATTTTATTTGGAAAATAAGCCAGAAATATTTGAAATTATGCCAGGTCGGTGTGGAAAAGGAACCTAAAAGCAAAATGGAATTAATCCAGAAAATTAGTACCTATATTCTGTCCTACTGAAAAAAATCTTTAAAAGAATCTCAAAAATTTGCAAACTCAATCCTTTCGAGACGATTTGAGGCTTAGCATATTTTATATTTATGTATTTGTCAGATTTATAGTAGACGCTAGACAACCGAAATTTAACAATAATCTTGTTCATTATTCACTTGTATTTCTACTCACTCAGGAAGTTTAAAATACATTTACATATTTGAAATAAGAACTTAGAAGCTTAGACTTCAATCTTCAAAAAATATATAATTTTTTTATCGGTCACCGAAAGGTGACGCCTTTTTTTAATAAATAATTTGAGGAATGAATTTATTGGATAAAGGAGAATTTCCCCTACCAATAAAACTAAAATATCAAAAATTAATCGTGGATTTTCCATTACAAGATTCTCAAGTTATTCCGCGGGAATAATGATGATTAGCATTAGGACTGAAGATCTGAGGATATCCGAGTATTTGGTGCTTTAATATTGATTCACTATATTTTTTCATCTTTAGAAACTTTTTTCTAAGCCGATGATCAAAATCAAATATTACAAAGGAAAAAAGAATATGTGGATTTGTTGTCAAAATTCATCCAGATCGATTGCTATCCTCCAAAAATTTTATAAATTTCTGCAAAGAAATGACAGTCAATATCATTTTTAGTGACAGGATTGAGCTATCAGATACAATAAATTATTTATTATTTCTTTTCCTTGCAATCCGTTCCATTCCATCAACACATAAAATATATCTCGTACCAATATTTGTATTGGTCAATTTCTTTTACAAATTTTTGTTTTTGTCAACGGAGTGTGAATTAGTAGAATCCATCATATATTGATTGAAAATTATTAAATGCACAAATATCATTTTTTGTTAATTTGGCCTTTTGTCTGTCAATCCTAACTTTCACTTAATTTTACTTACTAAATTTTCTCATTAAAAAAAATATATTTTTCAATCAACGTGATTTAAATTGAATATCTGCTTCAATCATCTTAATTTTGGAAAATGGGATCTTAGTAATTTCAATCTCATATGTCACCATCAATCAAACATTTTACACTCACAAATTTTTAAATCCAAATTATACGGACTTTATCAAACTCCGTAATTTTAATTTAAACATTCCAAACATACCGTATTGACGTTATACTACTCTACTATAACATATGAGATTGCCTTACTAACCAACTGACCCCCAATTCGGAATGAATTAATTTTGGATACGATTTGTCCACGGACGAAAAAAATTCTGTGAATTATATCGGAATGAAAAATTTCATACAATTCAAAAAAAATATCAAAGACACAAACCATTCGAGACGATTTGACATGAATTGACAAACATATTTGTATTTCATTTGTCAAACAGAAATTAGACTTCAAAACATTTATTTGAGAGAAATTCAAATTTATGCAGGAATCTCCGGAGTTATCAGGCTCAAGACATCAATAATCGGAGTATTTTGTTCAGAAGATCAAGTTACCACCGTAATCTCCCGAATTCTTGTAATGTGTGACAAAAATTGGTGGTGTTTTTAAAAGAATTGACTGACGTCTTCGCAAATAATTTTTCAATTCTGAATTTATGTCGAGCTTCACTTCAAACTGAAGTGTCAAATTATTTGTCAATCTGTCAATTTAAGACATTTTGAAAACTAAATTGGCAGTTTAATCTTTATAATAGAATTTGGAGCGGAAATTATATAACGACGAAATTAATTTTGTTCTTAGCGAGTGTTAAGGCGTAGAAAACAATTTGATAACGCTGTTCAATTAACACATGCTACAAAAAGAAATAGTGTATTTCAAACATTGTGAGGACTTAATCAAGGTCTTAAAATTTTCTTTTTTTTCTCAAGTAAATATTTTGAAGTTTTATCTGACAAATACAAATAAAATAGCTTGACGCAAATTCACATTTGAAAATTTGTATCTGAAGACGTCAGTCTATGCTTTATAAATCACCACCATTTTTTCTCACACACATAAGAATTCAGAAGCTTACGGTGTTAATTGTTGATCTTCTGAACAAAATAATCCAATTTATTGATGTCTTGAGCTTGATAACTTCGGAGATTTGAGTGTAAATTTGATTTTCTGGCAAATAAATATTTTGAAGTCTAATTTCAGTTTGACAAATGAAATAAAAATATGTTTGTCAATTTATGTCAAATCGTGTCGAATGGTTTGGGTATTTGATATTTTTTTTTGAATTGTATGAAATTTTTCATTCCGATATAATTCACAGAATTTTTTTCGTGACTGGACAAATCGTATCCAAAATTAATTCATTCCGAATTGGGGGTCAGTTGGTTAGTAAGGCAATCTCATATGTTATAGTAGAGTAGTATAACGTCAATACGGTATGTTTGGAATGTTTAAATTAAAATTACGGAGTTTGATAAAGTCCGTATAATTTGGATTTAAAAATTTGTGAGTGTAAAATGTTTGATTGATGGTGACATATGAGATTGAAATTACTAAGATCCCATTTTCCAAAACTCAAGATGATTGAAGCAGATATTCAATTTAAATCACGTTGATTGAAAAATATGTTTTTTTTAATGAGAAAATTTAGTAAGTAAAATTAAGTGAAAGTTAAGATTGGCAGACAAAATGCCAAATTAACAAAAAATAATATTTATACATTTAATAATTTTAAATCGATATTGGATGTATGTATTCTATTGAATCACACTCCGTTGACAAAAACAAAAAGTTGTAAAATAAACTGACCAATAAAAATATTGGCACGAGATATAATAATATTGTGCTTATAATATCCTTACAAGTGGTATTTGTCAACACGCCTTATAAGTATTTTCAGTATTTAAGTCTATCAAAATCAGTCATTTCCTTGCAGCAGTCCTTCAAATCTTTGCAAGATAGCAATCGATCTACATGGTTTTTGACAACAAAGCCCAAATATTTTTTTCCCTTATTGATTTGATTGATTTTGATCATGGGCTAAGAGAAATATCGAAATTTTAAAGAAGACAAAATTCAGTAAATCAATACATATGTATGTATCTCGGACATCCTCAGATCTTTAATCTTCCTCACAGCATATGTATGACTTGAATATTTTGTTATGCAAAAATTGGCCATTCATTTTTAATGTTTTAATTTTGTAGGTAGGTGAAATCCTCCTTTAGCCAAAATATTCGTTCCACAAATTGTTTGTAAAGAATAAAACGCGTCACGTCTCTTTCTTTGGCTATACAAAAATAAAATATTTTAAAATAAGTTTTGAAGCTTGAAGTTGAATTTTCTAAGTTCTCATTTATAATATTTAAAATTTCTTGAGTGATTATTATAAATCAAATCAAGTACTAAGCCATACTTTGTTACTATCTTACCTCTTGCGAAAATAGGTTTGGATTTGATGGCTTAAAGTTTCGCATGTTTTTTCTGTATTTAATTTAAAAGTGCAATTTTCGCTTTAATGAATTTGGGGCTTGTCCAACACAAAATCGAAAAATATAAATTTCTCTTTAAAACCATATCAACTATTATTTAATTTATTGCGATAGAATATGTTATACCCTAATTATCGTAGCACCCTTTCACATTCATATCTTCGACATAATTTTTCTGCAATGTGTTGCCGGAAGGGGTATCTAAATTGGTCAAAGTTCACAGGTCATCAAACCAAATTAATTATATTGTCGATTTAAGCAGAACTCAATCAACTTAGTGCAAAGATAATTATGAGTTTTTGACCTCTCTCCAATAGGTATTTATGTGTCCAGATAAACTAATCAGAACTTTACTAAGAAATTGTGAATCAGTCCAGAAACTATATAAGTTTATTATCCTTACACATTATCATGTTTCAATAGGGGGTGAATGTATTGTATGTTGCTGCGACTTTGTATAAGTCATAAAGAAGTAAAAATCTTTTCAAATATTTCGAACAGTTTCTTCTACTCCATTACGTATCTTCCACCAAAATCATTTTTTATATGAATGGTTTTAATCTCGTACAAAATATAAAAAAAAGTAGTAGAAAAAACCAAACGAACTGTTTGCACAACAAAACGATTCTTTCTTCTACTCGATTAAAAGTAATATCAGTTTTTACCCAATCCATCCAAGCACAACACACTCGCTATATGCAGTATAGGTTGATAGTGTAAACAGTAAAGTAAAAGTCCAGACTTGTCCTTTCGAATTTCAAACGACAAGAACTGTACATACGAGCATAACAAATGTCAGGTCATTAATTCCCTTTGACAAACGATACCAAATGATGTGGCAACAAATTATTTTGCTCAGATGTCAAGACAAAATAAAGGTATTGATTTTGTCGCAGGTTAGTGCTCTTAGGACAAAAAAAAAAAAAGAAATTTCTTGCCAACATTAAAACAACTACCACACTAACTGAAAGGGAAATTTTTAGTACCTATTCGAAAACATTTTGGGGAAATATCATTTATTTTTTAACTTTTGTTTTTATATAATCTACACGCGCTCAAGGGATCATGAATACCCTTTAACTGTTTCAACACAGCGCGGGCGTGAGGTTAAGGAAGAGAAAGAATGATAGGAAAGATGTGTGGCGCGATAGTCGGAGACTGTAGGTGGTTGTTGTCTCATATTTTATCTCCAGGGATGGTGGCTGAACTAATGAGGAGAAATTTCTATCTATCGATGTCCGTTATAATTCGCATTAATTTTTTTATTCTTTTGTCATATTTTATCGGTATACTAGTTTTACACAATCACATGTTGTTAGTTCTATGCCTAAACAGCATGTAATGAGTAAACCAGCAACTCATTGTATGACATTTATTTTTAGAATTGGTTTTTAATGGAAAAATAAGAAGACACAGACTACGGCAGGGATCGAACCTGTGACCATGAGGTTGACAGGCGAACACACAACTATCGCGCCACGGCCACCCCCAAAAATACCCCCCACCCCCAACTACAAAATAAGTCGGGCCAAACTTGGATCAGAATTCTCTAACAGCCCTATTAATAAAAAAATGCTTAGTCCACCGCTCGTCAATGGCTTTACTAAGCCTTAGTAAAAGTTTGTCTGCGGACTAAAATTTTCAAGTAATCAAAATCGAAAATCCACGAACAAAATCTACTACAATAAGTATCTTTTTATTCTATGTACCTTATTCCACCTAATAAGTCCTAGACTAGCAATTTAGGTTGTTTACAATGACGCGTTGGGTATTAATGTTACGAGAGTCCATATATTAGCAAGAACACAAACCAACGTAACATAAGCCGACAGAAACGCTCAAGTTAAAAGAAATAAACGTTTGTCCGCGTTTTGACAATGGGGCATTTCATTGTTCTAAATCCCAGCATTTATTACACACTAAAATTGTATACATCATAGCTAATTAATGTCTAATGGAATTCCTAATTCTGCTTTACTTTCGTTTAAAGCAGCATTGCCGGAAACAAAATTTTGTAAGTGCCAATTCTGACAACAGAAAGTGCCATTTTAGGCCACTGGGTGGCACGAACAAAAAAGTAACAAAATTCCGAATATTTCATATGCAATTTTTAGTTTTATTTATTGCGCCTCAAAACTTAAGGAATAATAAGAATAAATGAACACAAAATTAATAAAAAATAAATTAATAGATAAAATAAAAGAACTTCATATAACGAAACATACAAAAATAAATAAAAGCATCAACTAACAATATGTGTGTTCAATGGCGATATTCGGAACAGATTAGAGCACCTTAGAACAGAAAAGTACAGGATTTTGCTGTTCAATGATAAATTGTCTGTTCTTAACAGTTCTGGTTTGGTGTTCAATGAGTCAGCTTGGAACACTTTAGAACAGGATTATCTGCACTTACTTTTTAGGTAGAACAGGTTAGAACAGATTTGTGAGAACTGTTAAAACCAATTGATGTTGTTACAAAAAAAAAACATTTTGGTGTTAGATTTAGTTGATAAATCATGTTCCGTGTCGGAATCATCTCAATTTCAAGGAAAATATTTTTTTAAATAAATTCAGCTCCATTTCAATTTATTTTTAAGATTGTTTCTGTAAAAATAAACGATCTAGAATTGTAGGTAAACAACAATATTTTTTTGTATAATCTCTCTCATATGACTGACTGTTCTAATTCCTTCTATATAACGGGTCCGCCAAATAACTTTTTCTTTGAAAATGCTATAAAAAAAAAACTACTGAATATTTTCTCAAATTTCTTTTTTTATTTGAAAGTACAATCCTACCGGTTAATAATGGAAAATAATTTCATTCAAATGGCTTTCTCGGCTGGCCATGCAGTAGCCTACACGAACGGTCCAATTTGTAAGCATATTATCGATTGTGTGCAGCTGTATTTCACCAATGGCTTCACGAATATTGTCCTTTAAAGCGTCAATTGTCTCTGGCTTTTCGGCGTAACACTTATCTTTTACGGCACCCCAAAAATAATATTCCAACGGTGTCAAATCGCAGCTCCGATGTGGCCAAACGACATCAGCTCTGCGGCTGATAATGCGAACTTCAAAAACAGGGCGCAAAACATCGAGTGTAGCTTCGGCTGTGTGGCACGTAGAGCCGTCCTGTTGAAACCAAATATTGGCAATATCCTCCTCCTCAATTTTTGTGAATAAAAATTCATTCAACATGGCCCGCTAACGATCGCCATTGACTGTAACGGCTACTCCTTGCTTATTTTCGAAGAAAAATGGCCCAATTATGCCTCTGGACCAAAATCCGCACCAAACAGTTACTCGTTTTGGGTGTATCGGATTTTCAACAATTTTGCTTGTTTACATACCCGCCAAGATCAAAATGAGCTTCATCTGAAAAGATGATTTTTTTTGGCAAAATCGGCATCTTCTCTAAGTCGATCGCAGGCCCACTTAGCGAAGCGAAAACGCATTGGATGGTCAGTTGGCTTCAACTCCTGAACCAATTGGACTTTGTATGGCGGCATACCAAGGTCTTTATGCAAAATTCCTCTGAATGATGTCTCCGAAATGTTCAATGGTTGAGAACGACGGTGAATTGATGTTGATGGCTCTTCACGCACACTATCTGCCACAGCAGCAATATTCTCGTGTGAACGAACTGTTTTTGGCTTTTCACGCTTTGGTTTATCGATGAGGATGCTAGTTTCTTTCACTTTTTTCACAAGATAACGAACATACGGATCTGACGGTGCTTCTCTTCTTCCAAAATCCGTACGCAATTTTCGCTCACATTCTGCAACATTACCATGATTTTCAAAGTAATGTTGCAATATTTCCCAGCGTTGTTCAAGCGTATACACAACCATATTCGTTTAGCGGAAGGATAAAACTAATTATCTGTCAAATCAGACATGAGCTAAGTGTTACCATTCACGAAATAAGCATTAGTTGAAAAAAAAAAACGTTAGATCGCGGACCCTTTACTTTAAGACTTCAATTGATTAACCTCCCTTCTCTTTCTGGTCACAGAGAGTACTTGCAGTTCTGCTTCATTACTGGAGTAATGAATGGATCTATTTTAAGTCCATCGTTTCTCGTTCGAATAGGTTTCAATATGAGTCAGACTACCTTAAGAAGGAATTTACCACTTCGAACTATTTTTAGCAGATCAAACTATGGCGCTAATAGTCCTCTTAATCAGTTAATCAAAAATTTCAATAAATTCTCTATTCTCATTGGTTCTGCAAATGATAATTTTAAATCTTGAAAGCTTTAAATGTAATTATTTTGCTCTGAGTAGTTGAAGTTTTGTTATAATTATAATTAATTAAATTTAGATTTAAGAAAATTTTTGTAATTTTAAAGTTAGCATTTAACGTATTATCTTGATCAGAAGATTCTCACGAGTCCTTTCTGTTCCGCCCTGTTCTGTTCTATTCTGTTCTAACTTTTTCGTCACGGCACAATCTTATGTCGTTTTTTTATTTGGCAATCCGGTAGCATTCCCGACTCTTCTGAAAGCGTTCACTTGGGAAAAAATGACGGTTCTAATTCTGAAAAGAAGAGAATTTTGCTTCTGGATTATACCATAATTGTTAAACAAACATTTTTTTTTTTAATTTGAATATTCTCACGTACACAATTATTTTCACACATACAATTTCAGTAAAATTCAGAATCGTCAGAATCACACAAAATTGTTCAGTTGGGATCCCGGATCGGCGAACAATTCCGGATTGCCAAATAAAAACGGCATTAATATAAATTTTTGGATGATGTGAATTGCTGGAAAGTTTTAGCCTTTATTATTTCATTAAACGACAAAAGTGATTTTATTACTTTATAAGAAAGTCGATTTTTACTATTGGTTTTAATGTTATTTAAGCGTGAAACAACCGTTTCAGCTGATGCACTACCTGCACTGATCATGTACTTGGATATATTTGAAAACATTTGCTCGTTGATTCCTAGAGGGCCATTTGAAACGTTTGAGTGCCAGAGTGACATTTAAATTAAAAAGTTCCAAAAGTGCACGATCGTCCCAATTCGGCAACGTTGGTTTAAAGTCGTCTGCCATTTCGATGCGTTTGTAATGCTTGTTAAAGTAATGTAAGCGTCTCTAACGCCAACGCGCTATTGGAAACCAGCCTTAAACGGTCAAGCCAAGTTAATAATTTACGTAGGGAGATTACCCTTATTCCGTGTACTGTGATAGTCAACGAAAAATTCTGTCAACATTACAAAACGATGACATTTTAAAATTATGTATTTACTTTATTTTGTTTGTGAGTTTTAAATTAGGTAGCTATTCCAAGTGCTTTTAACAACTATTTCTAATTAAAAGAAATTTTTTAAAGATTTGCATACATGTAGAACAAGTGTCATTATTTTCTTAAACACAATTTTTTTTGGCCCACCCTAATATAAAAATATTCCTTTCATAATTCTATGCAGCTACAACATATTATTTCAATTTCATGGAAATCGGTTATCAATTTCAACTCATCGATTTCCAATCAACGCAACGATTTAATCTCACTGATTTAACCAATAAAATCCTCGAAATCGGGACGAGATTTAAGAAATGCGCAAGAATATGAGACGAGAGTTTGGTATGACTTACTTTAAGCGTTTTGTAATTTATAATAAAATCATTACCCAATTCAATGGGACGAAGCTTACTGATTTTCAATTACTTAATCTAATATTTTAACGTAACTTAACGTGACGAATTGAAAATGCATTATTATGTGTATTCCCGTCATAGTTTGACAGTAATTTTACCAGAACGAACAGTGTAGAAATTCTTCACACTCATATCTATAATTTTCTTATCGGATTAATTCTGTTCAAGAATAAAGAATTCTGGCAATGCTATTTTAGATTTGTCAGCGGACTTATACTCTGTCCAAGAAAAATAGGCAGTACACGTCTTATGGGAAAGCTTTTAAAATCAGTAGCGTGTTATATTTCTTCCCGATACTAAATTGAAATAACTCTTCCATGTTTGCCTGCCCATAAATTTGATTGCATCTTACGCAGACACAAAGTCTTCTTGAGCGCACATCTGAATGTGTAGGCCGTATATGGCTGCTGCTGCTATTCAACACCTATTAAATATTGATGTGCATTCAGAGTTACCCTTGTCCATTTGGTAACTCTTTCAGTTTTTACTTGCGGTATAGGTACTATAGGGCAAGTTTTGCATTTGGAAAAAACTGGAACTCGAGATTTTAATCAAATTTGACATTACGATGATAGAGAACACCAAAAAAGTGCGTCCCGCAATTCCGTCTGTCTGTCTGTCTTTAGAATAATCTACAGCCTAAACGGCTGAACCGATTTTGTTCAAACTTGGTGCTTAAGCGTTTTAGGTGATTGTCCAAAATAGATTTTTGATTCGTTGTTTTAGCCCCAAAAATACTTGCCATACAAATTTTTCTACCATCCTAATTATCTCATCTCGAAAACTGTTCCAACGATTTTGATAAAAATAGGTGTGTGTACTACTTTTGGTATGGTCTACATTTTTGGGAATTTTTTTTTTTAATATTTTGTTATTAACGGTACCTGCCATACAACCAGTTTATTGATTTTCGACTTTTTCATAAAAGTTTTTTTTTGTGAAAATTCAATATTTCAAAAACGGGTGGCGATTTTTTCTGAAATTTTGTTTTTAAAATTTATATTATTAAATATTTAAAATGGTCATACCAATTTTTATTAGTAAAAATTTAAGAATTTTTATATATAAAGAATTAAGTGAAAAACGACTTTAAAAATACATTTATCCGTTTGTATAAAGAATCTTTTGCATATGCATATATTTTGATCAAACATAGGAGCAAGTACGTGCGATAGGGTCGTGCTTTTTTATTTTTCCTTGGGTTTCTGTTGAGGTGCGATTTGAGACATTTTAAAGTTTTTAATGATGAGTGCTATCCTTGTGTTTTTATATTTGTGTGAAAATATGTTAAAATGCAGTTACAAAATATTAAGTAGTCAATTAATCTGACTTAAAATATTTGTATTTAAATTGTATTTTTTAAAGGTGTTTTGTTTTAACCTGTTGTGCAATTTGTGTCCTTGAGACGGGTTTTTTTTTAAGATTCGCTTGTAAAGTTTTTTAAAACGTGTATTTGTTTTAAGGTTTTGTGTAATTTGTGATTAATGTATTTTTTGACGATGTGTGTGTTTTTACTTGCGGTTATAAGTACTATAAGGCAAGTTATTTTTGAATCGTAGTTTTAGGCCCAAAAATAACGGTACTTGAATACAAATTTTTCTACCATCTTATTTATCTCAAAAAAGGCTCCAACGATTTTGATAAAAATTGGTGTGTGTACCGTACCACCTTGTGTATGGTCAACATTATGGCCAAAAAAAATTTTAAAATATTTTGTTATTATCGGTACCTGCCATACAACCAGTTTATTGATTTTTGACTTTCTCAAAAACGGCTCCACGGATTTCGATAAAAAAAATTATACAGCAATAGTATTGCATTTCAAAATTTTCGAAAAATATTTTTTTGGATTTTGAAAAAAAAAATATTTTTTTTTTTGAAAATTCAATATTTCGAAAACAGGTCTACTATTTTTTCTGAAATTTTGTTTTTGTATTTATATTATTATTATTTTATTATTTTTAGAAAAAGTTTAAGAAATTTTATATGTATATAAAAAATTAAGGGAATAACTTTAAAAATATATTTAGCAGTTTTATTAAGAATCTTTTGCATATAATGTGATCGAACATAGGAGCAAGGACATGCGATCCAGTCGTGCATTTTATTTTTTAGAGTTTTGAGCCACCCCATGGTGGTGTTGAAAAAGATACACCTGTTTTAATTTTTACAAATAAAACAATTACATAAAAATTCCTATCTAAAAAAAAGGGCGGTCACCCTAACGCTTTTTTGAATGACAGACTTATGTAATCCACTGTAGGCAGAATGAGAGGCAAACATCCTTTCTTTTCTACGTGTGTCTGCTAGACAGTGTTTTTCTTATTTTAAGAAAATGTATTTGTTAATTTTAAGTACACAGTTATATTGTGAGTAAATTACATATTAAACAAAAAGTGAAAGTGTTGTTTAGATTTAAGTGTGTATATGTTGTAAAAAAGATGTTTGTTGGTGTTTTATTATTTGTAAATGAAAATGGGTTTTGGTACAGTGCTTCGTTGGATGTAATTACACAAAAAAAAATACATCTATGTGGTTTTTAGTGAAAATATCTGTTTAAATATTGTGCCAGCTAATCTTTGTGGTTGTCTTGCACAAAAACATTGTTTTTCGGTATACAAATTACTAAGTTTTTTTTAAAATATTTATTGGTAGGTAAGCATTTTTTAAGAGTGCTTAAGTTCTTCGCGAAAATTTCTGTTGGTTTTTTTCGGGAAACGTGTTGTGTGACATATGACTGATAGCTCCATAGAGAACTTTTTTACCTCCAACGCCGCAAAAGAAATTTACTTCAATAATTCACGAGTGAGGTATTAACTAAGTCCTTAAATTTTTTGAAAGGCCCGTGTATGACATTCTGTTTAATTATAAATTATCACCGCTCAAATGTTCGCTGCGGCTGTGCAAGCTGATAAGGTTCCCAGAGGTTCAATTTATACCTGTAGAATAGATCAAACAGAACTTTGATCTGTTTATTTTCAGGGTAATAGTCGCGTGTGGAACATACTTCGGATTCGGAAAACCGCACAATAAAAATTATAACCAGTTCAAGCCACACGTTTTTTGGTTTTTAGATCATATCTGTGAGATAACAATGGCTTTTAATCGCTAGTGCTGAATGCCCATTGTAAAGTTCATTGTATGGAACGTAGCCGCCTGAAACCACATGTCGTATACGTCCATACTGTTCAACGCAGGTCAAAAAAATTGGTTACATTGATAATGTAAGGATGGCAGCCTAAGAAATGAAGAATACTATTCCATAATCACGTCACCACCCATCGGCTTAGTAATCAAACAGTAACTTATTGTGTATGAGTTGACGTCAGCCCATATATGGCAATGTTGCTTGTTAACAAAGCCATTCATACAAAAATGAGCTGCGTAGTCGAAAAAAAAACATAATAAAATCTTATCATTTGGACGTGCTTCTCCATCGTGTAAGTTTGACACCAGTGACCGAATAAGAAACAACAAATTGAGAGACACAATTCAACTTTGATTGAGATCTAAAATTCTATATTTTAGATTAAGATTCCTTAAACTGCCTTTATAACATCCTTTTAGCTGGAAAAATAAGTCAAACGTGTGAAGGGATTGTAGGTACCCCATCACCATCTTTACTATGCCATACATGTTTTGACCTCCTTACTAACATTAAAAGGATATTCTTCTATTTATATGGCATTCGCAATTCACATATGGAAAGTAGAACAATACAATACGATTACATCAGAAGTTATCTATTCTTAATTATAAAAGGTCACTGATGAAGGTTGAGGTAAGTTCTATTGGTTAAAGGTTTAATTCCTGGAATTGAGATTGATGACTTTCAGGGCGTAACTAGTTAAATTGGAAACTAAATTAAGGAAATTGGAGCATTTTAGTTGAACACGTTCTTATGTCGTTTTCGATAGGGTTTTTGGAGTGTTCTACTTCACGCACTTAAATGTCGACATCTAAGAAAATGGCGTCTTCAAACAATTATTACTTTTAACAAATAATGTATATGTGTGTTTACTTTTACTCCCAATAGAACATTTTGGGATGAAAAGGAGTGGAAAGAGAGTAACTCCGAACAGCTAATCAAAAACATCATTATGGTCACTTTTAAAATTGATTTCCTTCAAAATATTGCAGATATTGAATAAAACATATTTTTTAAAAGAAAAATGGAAGGCAAAGCTATTTATATAGGTAATCCGGATGACAAAGACAAGGATTGTAGAGAATGGGGTTCATTTGGTAATTTGAAATAAGCATAGAAGTTTTTTATTTGCTCCATTTAAATTCGTTAGCCATTTGGATTGGTGTTAAGTCATCTACAGCGAAAATTAAATGAAGAAAATCCGAAAAAGAAAGAAAGAGTAAAAAGAGAAATGTCAAAAACACGCAAGGAAAATACTACCCGCGCGTGTTCAGATAGATTTATTTCTGTTTCATCTTTTCCTTATTTCTTTCTCTTTCGCACTTCATTCACGCTGGGGTAAACACGCGCTGTGTAAAACCGGACTAAGTTAAAACTTATTCAATTCCAAGCAAGATTGATTTATATCTTTCTACCCAAAAATCAAGTTCAACCTTATAACAAAATTTACAGCAGTATGTTAGAATGTTCTAGTATTACCACGAGCCTTTTTATTGTATCGAAATAGATGAAGGTTCTTGGTGGCCATAATGAACAAGGAGCCCCATAAGTTTCTATTTTCATCGCAGTTCCGGAAAAGGATCGTACTTCCCACAATAACTGTTTGAAATCAGTCAGAGAGTTATAAAGAAACATGACTGACTCCAGCGCGAGAGAAATTTTTAAAAGCGTATAACATTGGATATTGTGGGTCCCGCAATTCCGTCTGTCTGTCTGTCTGTACAACACTCTACAGCCTAACGGCTGAAGCGATTTTCTTCAAACCTGGTATTTGAGCTTTTTAAGTGATTGTCTAAATTGATTTTTGAATCTTTTTTAGGACCAAAACTAACGGTACCTCCCATACAATTTTTGCTACCATCTCAATTATCTCGAAAACGGCTCTAACGAATTTGGAAAAAAAAAATTATATGCCCTATTTTGGGTATACCTACTCTACATTTTGGTATTTTTTCTTTAAATATTTTGTTATTAACGGCACCTGTCATACAATCTTTTTTTATTTTGAACTTTCTTATAAGCGGCTTGAAGGATTTCGATCAAAATAGAAGGTCCTTTAAATTATAAATAATACTGCATACCAAAATTTTGGAAAAATATTTTTTTTTTGGATTTTTGAAAATTCACTCTTTCGAACACTGTATGGTTGGATCAGTATTTGTATTTCGACAGACATATAAGTGCTGCTCTGGCTAGGGCTAGGGGAGCCTTTGCCCTGACAAAACGCTTGTTTTATAATAAAGACAAAACGCTTGTTTTATAACAAGCGTCTTGACAGCAGGGTGAAGGTGATTTGCTACATGGCCCTCATCAGGCCGATGATTGCCTATGGATCCCGGTGTGAATACCACGAGAGTGCCCGGTTAAGTGGCTACATCCCTCCCGAGACATTCCTCTATTTAGACAATCGAGGGCTGATACAGGATGGAATGGCGGTTCCGCTAATCTACCACGTCAGCCGAAAGACTGCAGATAGGCGACTCCTGTATGGTCGGGATGTCATCGCCCAAGGTGGAGAAGAGCGCCTTCGGTTCAGTAGGACTGTGTCCGATCGTGACCTAAGGGATAGGGTGAAGCAGGAGAACCAGTTGGTGGCTCTCATTATGATACATAAAGTCGATTTAGATGGTATGTCTTGGCCAACTCATATAGAATTAAGGGTAATTAGGTAAGGGACAGTCAGGGTGGCGCCAAAAAAAATGTATGTGCGCATATGTATATGTATATTCGTATGTATGTATGTACATATGTGTATGTATGGCTGTATAGATGTCTGCATGCTTATACTAAAAATACACACAAAAAAAAATTAAAAACCGAAAAATGCTGCTTGGGCTGTTCTAGATTTTAAGTAGTTTAAGTTATTTTTAGTTAGTATAAGTTAGTTGTATCTAGTTTTGATTATTTTTAGTCTAGCCTTAGGTAGTCTACAAGTTAAAATTAAAAAAAAAGGATAATGTTACTAAGTTCTTGGTTGAAAAGTTTTCTTGGTGAAATAAACATAAAAATAAAATAAATAGATTTAATTAAAATAGTTTTTTTTAGGTCGAAAGACATTAATATTAAGAGATATAGCTTAGCTTAGAGCGCCCGTAAAGGGCCAGTAAGTTAGTTGTAGGTTATTGATAATTAGGCTAGTTTTAAACATTTTTGTCTAGCTTTAACTTAGTTTTAAGTTAATAATAAATACAAATGAATTTACAAAAAAAAACACTGTATGATTTTTTTGAAGTATGTATTATTTTTGATTTTATATTATTAAACATTTAAAATTGTCACATCCAGTGTTTCCTCAGAAAACAATTTATATATAAAAAATTAAGTAAAAAACGACTTTGAAAATATATTTAGATTATTAATAGAAACCTTTTACATACGATGTGATCAAACATTAGAGCATTTCGTGCATTTCATTTTATTCTGGTATTGTTTTACGTTAAAATATACCACAAAAATTACCATTCTCCGTCTTCATGTTTTTTTTACCTTTTCTCTATGGTATGGTGGCGGCAAAATACTGGTGATGAGGTTGAGGGCAACAGTGATACCTACTATCAACCATTGATGTACGAAGCTATGGTTTTGCTAAATTAATAAAAAGTGTTGAACGACCGATTTTCAAATCGATTGGAACCATGACCAAATGAATAATTTTGTTTTGGTGTTCAAGTTCACTCTTGAGAGCTATGAGAGCAAATGTTCTAATTTTGGAGTTTCGAGTAAATAAAAAAAAAAAATTAAAATCGTGGAAAACTATTTTGAACAAGTAGAAGATCGAGTAAATAGAAAAAGAAATAGGAGGTGATTCGAAGAGTAAAAGGATTTATCGAGGAAAGAGTAAAATTCGAAAAAAGGAATAGAACAAAATTCCAGAAGAAGAAAAAATAAAATGCACGACTGGATCGCACAAACTTGCTCTTATGTTCGATCACATTGTATGCAAAAGATTTCTATTTAAAATCTAAATATATTTTTAAAGTCAATTTTTACTTTATTTTGTATACACAAAGTTTCTCTAATTTTTTTCTAAAAAAAAATTGGGATGACAATCTTAAATATTTAATAATATAAACTTAAAAACAAAAAAATTAAATCGGATTTATCAAAGAAAAAATAATCCAAAATTCTGAAATAATTACTTAAACTAATTTGAGCTAAAAAAGTACGCCATTTTATTTCTTGGATAAATTTGAATTTTGAAAAATCTGTGGAGCGGTTTTTAAGAAAAAAAGTTTTTTTTTAAAAAACTTTTTAAAAAAAAATTCAAAAAGGCCAATACAACTATAATTTTTGAAAAAAAATTTCAAAATATAAAATTCTTTTAAAAATACAAAAAAATATTTTTTAAAAATATTGGTACGCAGTATAAATTCGGCGAAATAAGCCTATATGTGAGTAAAATTTCGAAAGAATCAGTCGAGCCATTTATGAGATACTCGAAATAAAAAAAAAGGTGGAAAGTACCGTTTTTAAACATTTAATTTTTTTTTTCAATCATATGATCGGTCGTACCTAAAAAGCTGCACTGAGTTTTTGTAATCAAAATCCTTAGAGCCGTTTCGGAGAAAAATAGGTTTTAATGTATTGGTTATATGGCAGGTACCGTTATTTTTTAAACTAAAAAAATTTTTCAATTTCCCCTCTGTACAATACCTAAAAAACTCTATATATCAAGTTTGAAGCAATTCGGCCCACCCATTTGGGCTGTAGGTATCTATACATACATACAGACAGACTGACAGACTGACATACTGGCAGACTGACAGACTGACAGACTGACAGACTGACAGACTGACAGACTGACAGACTGACAGACTGACAGACTGACAGACTGACAGACTGACAGACTGACAGACTGACAGACTGACAGACTGACAGACTGACAGACTGACAGACTGACAGACTGACAGACTGACAGACTGACAGACTGACAGACTGACAGACTGACAGACTGACAGACTGACAGACTGACAGACTGACAGACTGACAGACTGACAGACTGACAGACTGACAGACTGACAGACTGACAGACTGACAGACTGACAGACTGACAGACTGACAGACTGACAGACTGACAGACTGACAGACTGACAGACTGACAGACTGACAGACTGACAGACTGACAGACTGACAGACTGATAGACTGACAGACTGACAGACTGACAGACTGACAGACTGACAGACTGACAGACTGACAGACTGACAGACTGACAGACTGACAGACTGACAGACTGACAGCCTGACAGACTGACAGACTGACAGACTGACAGACTGACAGACTGACAGACTGACAGACTGACAGACTGACAGACTGACAGACTGACAGACTGACAGACTGACAGACTGACAGACTGACAGACTGACAGACTGACAGACTGACAGACTGACAGACTGACAGACTGACAGACTGACAGACTGACAGACTGACAGACTGACAGACTGACAGACTGACAGACTGACAGACTGACAGACTGACAGACTGACAGACTGACAGACTGACAGACTGACAGACTGACAGACTGACAGACTGACAGACTGATAGACTGACAGACTGACAGACTGACAGACTGAGAGACTGACAGACTGACAGACTGACAGACTGACAGACTGACAGACTGACAGACTGACAGACTGACAGACTGACAGACTGATAGACTGACAGACTGACAGACTGACAGACTGACAGACTGACAGACTGACAGACTGACAGACTGACAGACTGACAGACTGACAGACTGACAGACTGACAGACTGACAGACTGACAGACTGACAGACTGACAGACTGACAGACTGACAGACTGACAGACTGACAGACTGACAGACTGGCAGACTGACAGACTGACAGACTGACAGACTGACAGACTGACAGACTGAAAGACTGACAGACTGACAGACTGACAGACTGACAGACTGACAGACTGACAGACTGACAGACTGACAGACTGACAGACTGACAGACTGACAGACTGACAGACTGACAGACTGACAGACTGACAGACTGACAGACTGACAGACTGACAGACTGACAGACTGACAGACTGACAGACTGACAGACTGACAGACTGACAGACTGACAGACTGACAGACTGACAGACTGACAGACTGACAGACTGACAGACTGACAGACTGACAGACTGACAGACTGACAGACTGACAGACTGACAGACTGACAGACTGACAGACTGACAGACTGACAGACTGACAGACTGACAGACTGACAGACTGACAGACTGACAGACTGACAGACTGACAGACTGACAGACTGACAGACTGACAGACTGACAGACTGACAGACTGACAGACTGACAGACTGTCAGACTGACAGACTGACAGACTGACAGACTGACAGACTGACAGACTGACAGACTGACAGACTGACAGACTGACAGACTGACAGACTGACAGACTGACAGACTGACAGACTGACAGACTGACAGACTGACAGACTGACAGACTGACAGACTGACAGACTGACAGACTGACAGACTGACAGACTGACAGACTGACAGACTGACTGAAATTTGGTACAGCGATCAGATGTCAGGTGTATATACATCGAAAAAGTTGAAATTATGAAATTTTTCATGCAGGGGCGTTTCACCCATCCACTTTTCCTGATAAACAGAATATTTGGTGAAATCACACCAAAAATATAAATTTTAAAAAATTAGCCAATCTCTTCTATATACAAAAACCTTTGCGCAACAAGTCAGCCGTGAAAAGCACTAAGATCTAAGAGTACGTCAAGCTCCAAATTTAATAATGATAAATATCAAATATTTTAAGAAGAATAATATGTTTTTGGTGTGATTTTTTAACTGCATACACACTAGTTAATTAAATCACACAAACATCATTATTCTTCAATAAATTATATTATTAACAACAAAGGCGTAAAAACAGGATGTGAATTTTTATTTTTCATTATTTAAAAATTTCTGAATTGTTTGCTTTTATACATTTCTTCCTGAATTTTTATTCAACTTCATATACCTACGTCTAAGTACACAATTTTTTTGATAAATGCATGTAGAAGATTCATAACTTGAATATGTTTACTAAAAATAAAAAACATTTTTATTTTAACAACCCCACAACCATCTGCTCTTTGCTTTAACCTTTAGATGCTTTCAAGCGTTGTATACCCATTTACATTAGTGTAATAGAATAATATACCTTTTTCTTGTTGCAAGGTAAGAGGACTACGTACACCTTATCCCTGATTAAAGTTTTACCTAAAATTTAGGATTTAAAATTTGCTTTTAAGACGGTCGCCTTACAAGACACTAGAATATTGATAAGGACATGCTGTTGACTAAAAAGGGACTTTAAATGACATAAGGGTCCTTTATTACTTCTATCGACCACATTTATGAGAGGAATAAACAAAAGAAAAATCTTATTGTTAGGACATTATAGTCATTGCCAGAATTACCATGAAAATACACATGTAATGCACATAAAACATTTCACAGGATATTACTAATTATGTACAAAATTATTTAAGTCAACTATGATGACTGCTATAAGCATCTGTCACAGAAAGGAGCACAAAATTTAAATATGATCCTGCCAGCCAGCACTTGGAATGTAGCACTTAAACCCTTGCCAGAGCATTTCAGCATTTCATCAGTATATTTCTCAAATGTGTGTACAATATCTATATGTCTTTTCACAACTACATACAAACAATTTAAAGAGGATTCAAAAATGTCAACTAGGAGGCAAGAATGATTCTCATTTAATGGATGGAAAATTCAACTTTTAAGCGTATACAATTGCTGTAATTGGTTTTATGAAATGATTATCTTACTTACCACTGTAATAACTGTTATCCGAGTATCCAAATTTCCCGGCAGTTCTTCCACCCACAGGCATTTTTATTGGCTGTTTTTTTTATGTTTTTAATGCCTTCGGTTCAGAGTCAGTTAATTCAAAATTGTCTGGTGGTGTCTTCAACAAATCATGCTGGGCTGGAAAATAATTTTGATGGTATGTTTTAATTTTCATGATGGTGTTTTTAATATCAAAAATAATTAATGAGAATTAAGACATGGAGGACAGCAGTAAAGTATTACCTTGTTAAAAAAATAATTTGAATCCATTTCAAGGGTTAGGACAAGAAATTTGAAGCTATAAGAAAAACTTAAAGGGACACGACGCTGATGAAATTTAAAACTGAAAACCCAAATAATTAATGTTACAATATTTTCCAAGAATTTCTTCAATTAACAAAATTTTAACAAGAACACAAAGGCTCAAATATAAGGTTTGGAAACAAGAAAAAATCATAAGAGGTAAAATCTGAGGAATATGGTGGATGAGTGAGAATTTCGAAGCCTTGTTCGTGTAAATTTTCAATTGCGACTGCTGACTTGTGTGCCAGCTTGTGCGTTGTCCTGGTGAAAAAAAATATCTTTTTCTGGAACATCGCTAAGAACATCCTTGAAGTTGTCAAACGAATGTGTTTGTCGTCGATTGTGAGCAAGCCCGGCATCCATATCTTTCGGAAAGCTTTTTCATGTCCAAATATTTAGGCAAAATCGAAATCACTGAAGCATGGTGATAAGCCTATGGGTTCTTCACGCTCGCGCTTTTTCACTCACCGATCGTCCATTATCCAGCCGTATGGATTTTTTCTGGTGACCTCAATTGGACGACCAGAACCGCGCCGAAATTTACTAAGCCAGTGTTGAATAGTCCTCATAATATTTGTCAAGCTTTTCCTTTTTTTGCTTGATAGTTTCTTCTCGCAAAAAATAGTGTTTAATGAACACTTAAAATGTACTTTTTTCCATTTTAACGAATTTGCTCGTAGGCGTCTATATAAAATGGCTAGCACAACAAAACTATTTGACAGATCTGTCTAAAAATTTGGGTGTGTTTTTTGAGGGATGATTTTGCCAAACGAAATCCATACATTAAATATCGTTTTTTGCAACTACTGTTACTCTAAAAACGTTCGATTGACTGTTCCGAATAATTTTTTCGGAGTAACTTTCTGTTCTAGATTTCATAAGGGAGTAAAAATAGAACACACTTATAACGGGTGTTATTTTAGACATGTGGTTTTAATCTGGCAATACTTTTTTCGGAGTTGGTCTTTTTGATAGCTGTCACTTGATTTATTATTTTTTTTTACATCTTAAGTCAATTCTTTTTTTTTTTGGAAAGTGCATATATATGCCGTAATTGTAAATACTAAAAATAGATTTGTTCTTCGAATTTTTTTGTTTTATATATTTTCGTACATGGTTTGAAAAATTGAAACAAATTAGTTTGTTTCATTGATTTAAAATGATCTCAAAATTAGAGGCAACTACAAAGTGTATTAAAATTCGTGTCAGCCATTTTAGATTAAATTGAAACAAACAAAACAACAAATTACAGGCTAACCGCTTTAGATGAACAAACTAAAACAAAAAAAAATCTCCTCTGGGGTATTATATCAAATTGCTGTGCAAATTGAAAGCAAATTCATCCATCGGCTTACGTTCTAGTAGGTCAATTTACGGGTGGATGCATATTGCACAGCCTTCGAGACAAACAGACCTACAGGCGGCATAACGAATTTCCCTCTTTTGCGATTTTTCCATAATTGTAATGATAGATTTGATTAAAACAGTCCCGCAGGCTATTATACAGTCTCTAAACAGATGAAGCTATTTTATTCAAACTGCGTACATACACTACGGGCCACTTGAATAAAAACAAACGCAATTATTAGTTTTCGAAGAATAATGAAAAAATTTCTTACTAAGGAAAATTAAAAAAAAAAAAACATGAAAACTAACAATACTTTTTTGTTTAAGAGTAGTTATAGATAAAAAAGAGTTTCGGAAAAACTCTAAACTATTCTGAAAAGGCTAAAATAGAAGTTTATTCTGAAGACAATCTACACATATGTATGATCATATGAACAATTTATTACCAAAAATAAAAAAATGGAAGATGTTATGTGGTCGTTTCTGCAAAATTGACAGACAAACTGAAGTAGATGATAAAAAGATTATTTGACCGACATTCAATAACTAAGTTCCGGAAATCAAATGCATACACACAGTAATTTTGTAGAGTCTGTAAGTAAAAAATTGGCATATCTGAACTCACTTCCTCATGAATAACTTTCTGCATTGTGCCGATTTTGTATTTTAATTCGATATCGATCCTTCTTTCAATAACTAAACCTTAAGCAAAACTGATTTAAAAATTTAATATATCGCAAGACGTTCTGATAGTTCTGAAAATGTTAATTGTTTCTATTCAAGTGGCGTGTAGTGTATTGACTGTCTTCTTAGAGGGACAATTATTGATTCTTAGGTTTTTTCAACAACAAAATATATATTTTGGTATAGCAGGTATTTTTCTTACATCCGCTGAAACCCTACCCGCCATTTTATCACAATCAACTAAATGTATATTTCAAAAGAAACATAGCTAGTTTTGTGTGCTTTGTCATGTTCATTCATCGCTATTAGACCTATATGTATGAGAATTCCAATAACATAACAAACTTTTAGTCCATTTAATATTTAAATCATTTTTAGTATATGCTACTAGGCTAAAAAGAAGATTTTGGAAATTTTAAACGAGGTTAGTATCGTACTATCTTCTTAACAATTTACTAAAGTTAAGATCATCAAATGGCTATCCTTTAGTATCGTACTAAATCCATATGCCACTTTGACATTTACAAAAGTCAAAAAGTAATGTTCGCTTAGTTTTTTTTTGCAATATTTTAGGCGTGTTCAGCTGCAGTCTATCCAGAAATTAGCTTTAGTATGGTGCCAATTAAAAAGGATTTAAAATTAGGAATATTTTAGTAAAGTGCTTTAATATTAGCAAATTGTTAGGTAGAATCATGCTAATAACTTAATATCAGGCTGTTTAAAATTTTGCGCCATTGATATATTTGATCCGATTCGTTTTAAGATCACAAGAAAAAAATAATTCCATGGTTACGTTGGGTCAATACATAGTCATTGCAAGTTAACAGAAATTGTGTTGTCACCTTAAGTCGTTTTCAATTGGAATTTCGGAGTGATCTACTCCAATTTGATTCCAATCGACTATAAAAATATCACATTCACAAATTTACGCCACACTTAAACGTCCCCATAAAAAAAGGCTTCTTCAAAAAATTATTATTTTTGACAAATATTCCGACAGAAAGCCTTGCATGTAAAGGGTGTTTTATTTTGTAGACGTGTGGTTTTAAAAAAAGGCATAAAACGCATATAATTTAATGCTTAGGCCAAGAGAATTTAGCATTATTATAAAGATAAGGGTTTGCAATTTATTTTAAAAATGATTTCGGGCAAGTGGCCGCCGCGGCTGGCTCGAATTAATTTCAGCCGAGAGGCCCAATTTTCGACAACTTTTTTGCGATTGGGGCCGTATGTCAGCAATAACGCGCCGAATATTCTCTTCCAAGGCGTTAATCGTTTTGGGCTTAAGTGCGTAGACATAACCCCACAAAAAATAGCCCAGCGGTGTTAAATCGCACAATCTTAGAGGTCACGCCACCAGGCCCACGGCGCAAGATAATGCGCTCACCAAAAGTTGCCTTCAAACCAAATGTTGTCCACGACAACATCCTCCAATTCAGGCATGAACAAATCATTATCATGGCTCTATAGCATTCCACATTTGACTGTCACATTATGGACGGCTTCATTTTTGAAGAAATATGGACCAATGAATCCCTGTGCATATAGAGCACATCAAACAGTGACTTTTTCAAGATTTTGATCACTTTAAATACGACAGTTTTACGTAGTAACGTATCGATTTAACCAAAAGAGAGCTTCATTGCTGAACAAAATTTTCTTGTGGAAATCGGGATCGGTGACCATCTCGTTGGGCCCGTTCACCGAACATGCCATGCGCTTGATGGTCGTTCGGCTTTACTTCAAAGGGCAAACCAAACTGAGCATAAATCAAGTGACAGCTTTCAAAAAGACACACTCCGAAAAAAGTATTGCCTGATTGAAAGCCATACCTCTAAAAAAAAATACCCGGTATGTTATTTCCTAGAGGAAAAATTCGACTTATCGGTAGTATAAGCTCTTCACGAACGGGTAGCTTAAAATACAACGATTTTGTTTTATTTGATTATATATTCTCGAAAAGGGCTATACAGATAAATTATACAAAAATCCAATTGGTAGTACGTTTTCTTTAAATTAATTCAAAGTTTTTATCCGTTTTCACAAGCTAATATTAATTTGCTTAAGTTAAATTCAACTTAATCATATCTATGGATTTTGTATTCTGTTTTAAAGTGAGTAATCTGAAGCGTCGGAGCTTAAATTTAAATTAAAGTAAATTAGTTGTGAAGATTTTTTTTCCAACAACTCAACATTTTGTTGTGCGCTTCCTTATTATAGAAACCTCTCAAATACACACGAACAAATAAAAAGCGCCCAACTTCAAGGACATGCTATATTTAAACAAGATCTAAGCAATATCCAATGGGAGACATTCCGGATTATACAAGGAATATCTTTTTTTTTCATTTTTACTGTCACTGGGAGGTTATGGTTTGCAAAGCACCATAAAGTGTGTAGTAATTTAAGCTTTTGTCCTGAAACCCTAAACGAATTCACATTCCATCAATAAAATTGGGAGCAGAGTGTTTTATAGTAGCCATGGCCACCCTCATACCATTAAAGTTGTTTAACGATACTCATACAAATATGTATTCAGTGAAATAAAGACAAAAATACATATAAGGAAATTTCATTTTTGGTTTTATATTTGAGGGTCCTTCAGTTTTGTTCATTTCATCCACATGAGCTCTAAGCACACATGCGAAAATTGTTTGAAGTTTATTAAGTAGTTACTCCTTATTTTGATTTTCATTCTCTACGTGCTTCACATATTTTATATATTTACAACAATTTCTTATGCTACAAACTGCTATACATATGTAAAAGACACAACGTATTTGCTCTATTGTGTTAATTTACAACTTTTTGTTAAGTAGATACCTATACAGAATCAAGGACATTCATTTTTTTCAGAATTGGGTATTATCCGTATATTGATAACATTTGTGTCAAACGGGTTATTTATTTATTTCGTAATTGCTTTAAGTGACAGTAAGATACAATATCTTATAATTAAGCTGTAAGCTAATCTTACAAATAAAGCAACCAATGTATACCAAAAAAAATATATCACATAAAAATATTAAAATAAATCGAAAATAGGGAAATTACGTTAATTCTTCGAAATCCAAAACATTTAAAGAAAGATAATCAAGATCTAGACTTTTTCTTGACATTAACACTTGATTTTTGTTGATTTAAATTGAGGAAATTTGGAGGAGTTGTTCTGTCTTCATTATTATATTGGTAAAAAGGTGCATGTTCAATTATCCCATGAGAAGAGCTCATCGACTTTTGGACATCATCCATGTACTTGGTTTGCGAATTTCGAAAACAATAGGGGACCAAGTATGCAACCCTGAGGAACACCAGAAATATAAGGCAGATCGTCTGTTCCCAATTTTAACTGAGTGTTTTATATTCCTTATAATTATTATATAAGAGTAGAGGCATTTTGAATGTATCAAAATATTTTGAAAAGTCAAATAGCTCCGAAAACGAAACCTGATCCCTATCGCTTTTACTCTACATCGTCTGTAAGCTTCGATGGATAATAATGCATATGCAGTGATACATATGAGACTTTCAGGAGAACAAACATTGCTTAGAAAGGAGCAACGAGTTTGCCGAAATATAAACACTAATTTATTTTTTTGCAAACGGCTTATACAAGAAGGTTAATACAGAGATGTGCCTAATTTCCACACTTTTGACATTTTTGGGAAGCGGAATAATAGTTCTTGTGTACCTATCTAAAAAATTGTTTCCAGATTTTTGAAGAAGGTCTTGAAAATTGTATTTTTATTATTGTGGGGGAAATTAAAAGTCGTCGCTAAGGAAGTCAAATTTCGGTAAGTAGGTGTTTGTCCTTGCTTACACAGTCTTGTGCTCAATTGGCACCTAGATGGCGTTAATTCATATCAAAAACGTACTTCAAATAAATGTTTACAATACTAAATAAGTTCTACACGTGATTATAATCATATTTTTTGTAATTTTGAGCTTAATTATAATTTCTGTTTGACCGTCAGGTCAAAGATCTGGAATTCGGATCGCAGCCTTCACTATCTTAAATTCAAAAAAAAAATCAAAGTTCAGTTTTTTTTAATTTCCGTTTTGTTTTAGGAATAACATTATATTTAAGAACGCAGCAAAGAAATGGTGATGATAGTTGTAATTAAATAGACCTTGGTTTTCCACAAGACGTCAGATGTCAGAAAGATGTTATAATTCATGTGAAACATATATTTTTTTTTCAGATAAATGAACGCCATTTGGATGGCATCTATATATAAATACAACACAGAATAATTTTAAAGGACAAACACCTACTTATCGAAACCATCAGCAATTTTGTATTCCCTTCACAAAAATGCAAAGGAAATTTCTAGAAACCAAAGACAAGAACCTTCATCATGGCAGAAACACGTTCAGTTTTAATTTGAAAATGATTGCGTAAACTCAAAAAGTGGTTAAACACATTGTGATTGGGAAATTTCGAAGTTGAAAAGTATTATAAAAGGAAATAAGACCAAAACTATAAATATTAAAAAATAATAATGAAACAAATACAAATTAAGAGATACATTTTATTACGTATTTCATACTGACTATATTTCGGTGGGTACAATGGTCAAAGTCTTAATATCTTTCGAATTGGGCGTAAAAAAAGAAAACTTGCCAGCTAAAACCATAAAAATGTATTCAGTATTCATTAAATAAATCTACAGCCATTAATAATTGATGAAAATTATGAGAAAATGGGTGGATACCAAGCCCCTGAATGACAAACATGGCATTTTTGATTCATTCCTTTGCTCGCATCACAAACCTACCGTGTCGGGAGGTGCTCCATAATGTTGGTGATCTGTCGGATACGTCTTTTGTGATTTTTGGGGCCTTATATCCCAGGCACCACTTAATCTAAAAAGTTCAAATTTGGTAAAGCGTCTGTGCTTGAATATCGCAGCAAATATTCAGAATTTAAAGTGTATGACTTTTTTGGTACCTACTGAAGATAGAGATTTTCGAACATCGTCTAGTTTATTCCTTTAAAAGGGTGTTGTGCCAGAACTTGGTTGGGCACTTCATGTGCCCTTTGATAACAACCTGGGTGAAATATAACAGCATTTTATATATTTAACTACGCTTTGTTTTTTTCCAGTTAATGAAAACTAAAGAATGTCTTGCTTTTAAATAACACCTTAATCACAATACAGTACATCGCGGATATAAGTAACCCCGAATATCAATAATATTTCTTTCTCACGTCGGATTATTTTTCTATGGGGATTTGTTAATCTTAATGTTTAATTTAACGAAAAATTAAAAGAAAATCATATCCAAAAAATAACCAGACCAAAAGAGCCTAAAATAATCATCAAAAGATATGATGTTTTGGGTTGTTTTTCTTCATTATATGAATGTTTCTTATATCCGAGAAATATTGTAATGTATGTTTTCCCATAAAGTTTATTTTTATAATTTAAGTCGATTTCTGAGAAAATCGGCTTTTTGCGACTCAACCGATAATATAGATAACCCCTCCTATTGGCCATTATCTCTCTTGTCTTTATACCTAGCCAACACGCCCGAGCTTCTTATCGCATGTTATAAGAATCATTGTGTGTAAATGCTTTTAGATTTTTCCCATTATTTCTTATTTTTTTGCTTATGGTTTTTCTTAGGCTTGTTTGTCTATATAAAACGAAAACTTAGTTAGAATAAATTATTTGAATAAAATAAAATTGTCAACATTGTCCATCAGAAAATAAACTATGTGAGGCGTATCCCCATTTTGTCTTATGATCATTTTGTTTTTATCTTTTAACGTGTATATATGTAGCTATTTGACAGTATATTTATTTTTATTAGAACAACATCTGAAGGACATCTGAAGAAAGAAAAACAAATAGAATCTAATAATATCTGAAATTTGATGTCAGTGTTTTGATGCAATATGAAAAACAATATGGCGTCACAACAATGAAACAGTATATTAACGTAGTGAATAACTAGGGTTGACTTTAGTTCTTGACATGGTTCCGGAATCAATATAATATTGATGGACAGAACATCTTTTTTCAATTACAACTCATATATAACTAATACCGATGACGCCCTTTGTCAATTTATAGACCTAAGTTTGTTTTATTTGTTTTTCTGATTGTGCACAAATAAAATGTCCCAGTAAAATAAAATAAATTGATGTCGATTTGTAATGTTCTATTTTATGTAACTATTTTTTTAAGGTTAGGATAGTGCTATATGTGTAAGACAAATAGACAACTACGAGGTTAGACGATGTATAGTAATTATTTATTCAAGAAATAAACTGTGAAAAAGGCAAAAATACTCATAAATTTAATTGCTCATACAAATACTGCATACCGATTTGCAAAGTTATATCAACATCGGGCAATACATTTACTAGTCCAGGAAAATTAGACAAAAAAAATGATGGAACTTAGAAAAAATTCCGACAAAGCTGAATTTTGGTGGAGTGCTTCATTTTAATGTCCTAAGCATTTCCTAAGAAGAACCCTAAATTTGGTGCTGTGCAAACATTTTTAGAGGGCTTTTTTCAGAAAAAATACAGATTTTGGAAGTTATTATGCAAAATAAAATAAATAGAATTTTTAAGATGGCAGCATTACCCTTCCGATTCCTTACTTAAAATTTGTTTTTTTTTTCATAGAATATGTTTTTGCAAACTTAAATAAAAACAAAATAAATTCCCATTCAAAAACATAAATTTATTACATTTTTTTGAATTAATGTACTACACCCAATGATTTCGACCATTGTTCCCCAGATCTATCAATTGTACGATAAAAAGTGTCTTAATCTTTTTTGTGTAGAATAACATTAGCTACAATTCGTATCCACAACTTTTTTCAAAAGAACATATAGTTTTCGAGTAATTTGGAAAAAACTGAATTTTTTCCCTTCCTTCCCAAATTTAGGGTACTTTTTAGGAAATGCTTAGGACATTAAAATGAAGCTCTCCCACCAAAATTCAGCTTTGTCGGAATTTTTTCGAAGTGAATGTCTAATTTTCCTAGACTATTACCAGATACACGGTAATATCCCAAGTGTGAAGCAATTTCATCAAAAGAACAACAAACCCCTATTTTCATTATGTGTTTTTTTGTTGGCTTATATTAATGGAATTTCTTTAAAAATTACAATTACAAAGTTTAATCAAAATCGCATGAAGAACAATCGAATTTGTCCTTGTAATCTGTAGCTTAATACAACTTAACACTTCAAAGGGCTTTCGACCTCTCCCCTATTTTCCTTAGGCGCCAATGATGTTAGAAATTTCTAATATTTATCAATGTTTCAATGTTTAGTGGTCTATAAGCAAGGTAATGAATGAATCAAATAATGATAACGTTTAAAAATATTGATCGAAATCAGTAGAGTAGCTAATGGGAAAGTCGAAAATTAAAAAAACCGGTTCCGTGGTAAGAACCATTTACATATAACATTTTTAATGTTAAAATATTGTTGGAATAAAATGTAAACCATACCTACAATTCACATGATTTTTATCAGTTCTTGCTGCCGTTTTCAACATAAGTAAGTTTCATAACAATTATATGACAGGTACCGTTATTTTTGGGGTTAAACAATATCCAATTTACAACTTTAGATTTTATATTTTTTTTATCTAGAAAATCCCCTAAGTAAGGTGTTTGATTATATCAAGTCAGAAGAAAATTTACTTTAGCTGCCTAGACTGTAGGTGCATACAGACAGACGGAATTACGAGGTCCACTTGTTACGTATTCGAAATACCAAATTTGATCAAAATCTCGAGTTCGATTTTTTCTTCGTACAAAAACGTCACAAGTAAACATGAAAGAAGTGTTTGAAGATTTTAGACAACTGACTATATACCTATGGTATTCTAAGCTAAGTTCTTCAGAATCTGTTATTTGCACACTTGTCAACGTATGTTCTCTAAAATCTGAAGACTTTTGACAAATGCAATTTACTTGAAATTAATGGAGATATTTTTGACTTCTTCCAATAAAAGTTGGGTAACAATTTGTTGAGATTGGAAACTTGACTAACTTTCAAGGACATTTGGTCTTTTGGACGTGATAATTAGGTTAGAGTGCCCATAGCATCTCTTTTAAAAATGACATGTGCTCTTTTTTTCTTTTTTCGTCAAATTATTTTTTTGTTCTCTATTTTTTATGATATGTCGTATTTAAAGTATTTGGAATATAAATTAAACTCGAGATTTAAAACAAATTTGATATTACGATGGTAGTGGACAAGAAAATATAGCGCAATTCCGTACGTATGTAGGTTGATTTACAGCCTAAGCCCCTAAGTCGATTGCTTTCAAAGGGTTTTAGGTGATAGACTCGATTGGGTTTTTACCAAATTTTTGTACCAAAAATGCTAATTTTTAATTATTTCGATAAAGGATCTACGTTAGGTTGAAGTGGCCGTCAGCGATGCAGCTGACACTCTTAGAACAGAGCTTCCCCCCTTGTTCCTTGTGATACCACATGAATCCAAAGATAATCTCCCGTATACGTTGAATCATTTGGAGCTCCTAATGAAGCGTAAGAGACTGTAGATATCTATTTTATTCAGATCATCGAAGAAAAAGTCTACAAGATGGAGAGATACTTTTGCTAGTCTTGTCACGGTCTCGTAAAGTCGAAAAATGCCAGTCTCATCTCGGTCTCGGTATTGATCTCGACTAACCAAGTCTCGTCTCTATATTGGTCTCCCCTTTTCTCGTGACAATTTTAATGTGCATTCTCTTTTCGGTCGCGTTCTTATCCTTAGTCTGGGTAAGATTTAAATTTTGTAGAGGTTTTGTAATCCATTTAATTCGGAGCCATTCTTCAATTGATTTTGAAAGTTCATGACTTGATAGGTAGACAACAATTTTTGTTTTGACGTTTTAACAATATTTTTTTCTAAGTATCACCTAAAAGTATTAAGGTCGTCTTTTTCCTTCCGGAAAGGCAAAAAAAGTCTGAAAAACAAGCGATTTCTTTTCCAACAACATGCATTCATACATCGTACGTATTTTGCATTGGATTTTTGCTGTGAAACTATCTGAGTATAATTGTGTATATATGTGTGGTTTGATATTTTAACGTGAAATTGTGAATATTAAGAATAATAAATTAAATAAATAATGTATTCGTTAATGAAAAAATTAACAAAATTTTCAATATAAAAAATTAATTAAAAATTTAAAATTTTAAAAATATATTTAGCCTTTTCTACCAAGAATCGTGTGCTTAGGAACTTATCGAACATTAGAGCTAGTACGCGCTATCCAGTCGTCATTTTATTTTTATTGTATACTTGACCTGTACTTTCAATTATAATGATCAAAATCACTGGTGAGTAGTTTTTTTTTTTATTAAATAGTCGCTTTAGTAAAACGACAAACCGAATTGAAATAAATGCAAACGTCAAAATAGATGCTTTGTTGAAAACGACTTTTGTTTTTCCCGTTCTTAAGAACGAATTATAAAAGTGTGTCATATATTAAATAGTTAGTTAGTTAAGAACACTTTATTTAAATTCTTATAATTAAAAGTATAAAATTTTTTTAGTTTTTCAACTTAAGGTTAATTTGGTTTGGCTACAGGTCGTCTACCAGACTGACATTACTGTAGCTTAATACTTGTTTTTAGCTTGCATGATAATTAAAGTTTTTTTTGTATTCTTAATTAATTTTTTTTTTCAATTTGAAAGTTTCCTTCAATAATTTGAGTTCTATACCGCAGTGCGGTGGATGCGTATTTGTATAAAGTTTCCCAATTAAGTATAATAATTAATTAATAATTAAATAATAATTAAGTATAATAATTTATAATTGAAGTCGATTTTTCAAAATCGATATTGGAAAACAAAACTTGAAATTTATTTGTCAGTTTCATCAAAGAAATGCTTTTCCCTTGTGTGAAATGCTTAATAGCATTTAAAAGTTTTCCATAGCATATGGTAACACTGCTCTAATCGAGTTCAGCTCCGAAAATTTTCTGATCCTCCCGTTTTTTTGTAAATTTCTTTCATTCTTGAAAAAATCACTTGACTTTTAAATGTTGAAATCATTATGGACACCCTAATATTGACCCCATTTTGCACCACCCTGTATACATTTTTAAAATTCCAGTAACTACCTTCGTAAAAAAAAAGGTTGACTTCCTAAATTTATAAATTGGAATGAAGTAAATTGATCCAGAGTATCTATTTATATACATCCTGAGGTTTGATTCTGGAACCTAAGACAATAAAACCAGCTGTCATCCAGCACATTGTTTTCGCCAAGCCCAAATAATTATATTGTCTTGACAAAAACAAACAAATCGTTTTAAAATCTACGTGACAACGTCCTTGATAGATACTCGTATATATATGTACATAATGTGTATGTATGTTAGAAAGTTCCACTTTGAAACTTCCATTTGTTACGTGCCACAATTTAAAAAGATATCTGAGATACAAGAAACAAGTAGGGACAAAAATACACGACATCACACAGGAGAATCAATTCAATTAACTTTGCGACAAAAAACAAAACAAAAAATAAGAAATAACAACAAAAACAAAAAAACACATAATATAGATACAAATTATCACAATATATTTTCTACGACTTATGTATGTATGCAGTCTGGATTTTATTTCTAGAATTTATATTCCAAGGACTGGTTAAAGGGAAATAAAGTATTTATACATGTAGTCGACATAAACACAACGAAATATTTTGCCTGGAACAACTGGCAATGCAATCAGGATGTGTTTCTAATATCAGTTCTTGCCAGAAAGGTTTCAAGTTTTCTTTTGAAATTGAGACAAATATCTAGAAAATAGAAAATTTGAGGACTTGTACTTTTGCGGTGAGGCTTGGAATATATGCTATGAATTCTTGGTAGTGTCCATTTTAATATCAAAGAATTGTGCTTAAACACCAAAATACAAATAATTAAATTCGTGCTGAATTTGGTTTTTAATGTTAACTTCAGCTGGTTCAACCGCAAATCAAACACAAATTCTTTGATCTGATATTTGGTCAATAATATGATCAGAATTGTCTTTACATTTCCAGGAAGACCTAAGGGTTCAGCCCAGCATGTTGGGCGAATGGATTTAGTGCGGATATAATTTTGCTCCGAATAATTCTAAAATTACTTTGGGAGAATTGCATTTAGCTAACAAGCTGCGCTCCTGCGGGGAAGGGAAAGAAAGGAGTACATTCAAGAAAGGAGAGGTTTCAAGAAAATTCACATTGCATTGCAATTAAAAAAAAAATAAAAAAAAATACGACAAGTTTAAGAAATTATAAGTTAGTTGATGTTAAGCGAGAGTTTGAGGAAATCAAAGTCAGAACATGATTTATGCTGTCTAATTGCATCAAGGTTTCTTATTACATATCACCCCCTGCACATCATAGCAGCAGAATGGATTAAAATGGATGATAAGGGTGACTCACCACTAAGCTGCTTGGTGCTTGCAAAGTTCGATCGATTTGCAGAAGCAGAAAAACCCGCAAGTTCTAATATAACTTTTTATCAAAATTGTATGGAGACATGACAGTTTTCTGAAAACTTATAATGAATTAAGTCGGTTTGGGAAGGTTTATCTTAAAATATGTATATAAGCAGCGTATATATAAATGTTGAAAAGTTTTAAGGTTAATTGCATATAATTTTTCAAAATATGCAAACTGAATTTTGACACGTTGTTTTAAGTGCTGCACATTGTACGATTATAAAAAAAATAGTGGCTGATATAAAAACAAAGGGCATGCAAATTCGTTCAGCATTTTGCGATTATATTGAAAGACTAATAAGCAAACAATCGATTCTCTGTATGCCTTAAGCTCCATTGAACATTTTTTGAAAACCACTACCGAGTATAACAGATTATTTTAAATAGTAAATATGTTTCTCTACGTTTTTATGTAAATATGTATATGTTCGCAAGCAAATACATATATGTTCATCTATATATATTATTAAATTAATTCTGTATTTTACTTAATACCTCGAAGTCTTGATAACTCGAATAGTTTTTCTGGCAAATGATGGTTCTGGTTATCGATGTTCGACTGTATTTGAAACTTAAAACTTTTATAAACAAATAGAACTAGGTATACGTTTAGATTTAGATCAAATGACTTTTTCACGAATATCTTGTTCGTACATACGAATTGACTACAATGTCTACATTGTTAAAAAATGTATGTCAACAATCGAATTGTTTACATGTAGATAATCATGTCATCAACATTTATAGTCTACATAGAATAACACTGGCTGGTAGGAGCGACGATCGGAAGTACTTCACTGGATATGCCTTCTTCATTGGCGATTGTAAAGCAGCAATTACTTGCGAATCAAAGAAACAACCATCTGTAGCCCTAAGTAGCACCGTAGCTGAATACATGGCGTTTTCAGCAGCCTCGAGAGAAGCTGTGTATCTGCGTTCATTTGTGACGGAGTTTGGTTTTTTTCAAATTGTGAAGGATCCTATTGAATGGAAAATGGTGATAATTTAAGTTCTCAACAACTTATTAAAAATCTAGTTTACCATAGCCGTATAGTAAGCATATCGATATAAGAGTACACTATGTACGAGGAGTTTTTGAAAATAACTTAATATAATTAAAATATGTCCCTAACTGGTTTCAGACGTTCTTATGAAGAATTTATGTAAAACAAAACACATAAAATTTTCAAAAATGTTGGGCTTAAATTGATCAATTAATATTAAAATATTTTTTAAATGTTTGAATATACTTGTTAAGTTTGGAGGGGTAGTATTAAAGTATTATAGTAGCAACTACTCAGCAACACTTAAAAGTATAGTACTTATAATAATTCTAATAGAATATAGAATTATACTTTGAATTAGAATTCCTTTGTAATAATTGGATTAAAACTAAATGGCTCAGTGCTATAGTAAACTTGTACGAAATAGGAAGTCAGTCTTTTATTTCTGATTTGGTTAGCTTCTTTTCGCAACATCATTTAATAGGGTTAGACGTCAAGCTCCTTGTAGCTTGCTCTTCCTAACAATAATTGATGAATCTCTTCTTCTCTGAACTCGAAAATACACTTGGTACCTGATGGTTGTTTTAATTCAATAATAAATGCGGATGTGCCTCAGGGCTCAGTTTGATCTCCTGCTCTTTTTTTATACTAAACGTATATTATGTTCTATCTAAAACTTGCAGTGTATTTCAATATTTTCCGTGCGCAACCATCAAATTCTCAAACCACAACCATTATGTTCTCAATATCACGAATCTAAATGCAGTACAATGGGTAGGTACTACTTTTGATTAGCTTTTTCTTGGAATTTTACTTTCACTACCATCAATTACGTTTGTTTCTTTTTATTTGTTTATTTTTCCGCATAAAGTATGCAAACAAACAAATTACCTGCCTACCTTCTATACACAAATTATTATTTATCTTCATAGTACGCTCCTGAAAATTAAAGCATTTGCCTTTAAAACACGCTTCATTAATTCAGATCCAGCAGAGAAATTTGCTCAAATTCATAATACTTATAGGATATACAATTTACAGCTGTCGTTCATCAAAAGCTATAGATTGTAAATCATGGCATCATTTTCAATAAGAAATTCATTTCATCTTTCAAAACAAACATCATAAAACGGGGGCTATAAAATATTTCCAACATAAAAATATTTAAGCACGCTTTTTGCTATCAATGATCCATTTAAATAACGTTTGTGGAAAGCCTGTTTTATGGGGTGTAGCTGGGGGGTAATGTGATGAATCTATATTTCGACACCTTGCCCTGAAAATCCCAACCAGAAAATGTATTTCGAATCCAAATAATAATTTGAGAAATAAAATAAAAATCCCTCGTGCAAGATTCATCAATAACAATTTAATCCACCAGGCATTCTGATTTAAAATGTTTCAGCTAAGAGCCGTCCAAATGGGGAAACGGGGAATTCGAATTAAAAAAAAAAAGATACAAAAAAACCCTAGCAAGTTTCTAGGACACCGTCCCAAGAACCCAATTTTGTGAAAAATTAAAATTAAAATTAAACGTTCGTTCAAGTGTTCTTAAGCCCGCGTCCAATTTTTCTCTCTTCCTGAGCAAAAACCGGAACTGAATTCAAGGACCTCCATACAAAAACTTTTAATTGAATTAATTTTTTGTTTTGTTAAAATCAAATAAAGATTAATTCCCGATAAGGAAGGAAAATAGAAACTATAACAAAAGCCTTTTGTTTATGTTGCCATCAGTTCGACAACGAACTTTAATACAGGCTGCCATATCTGTTTTAGTTCTTTGATCCCAGTGTGAAAATTCAAGCAATACAAAATTAACGTCAATATGTATGTAGGATTGCCTGGCTAGATGACTGTTTTGCGAAATCCTAAATAGGAACACCATTGGGCTTTCAATCTGCTGTTGTACCTCTGCAACCTATACATACGAGCTTGTACAAAGAATCTGTTTGGAATTCCTTTGCGTTCTTGTATTGAATCCTAGATAAATATGCTATGGCACAAGGATCATGGTGGTAAATGGGATTTATTGTTGAACTGAAATAGATATATATCTACATTATCTGAATGAAAAGTTTGATGTGTGCATTTTGCAAATAGGACTCGATGCATAACGCGTACGATACGAGACAGTGTGCATGAAAACATACACAATTTAAATGAAGCACCCGAGCAAAATGCTCTCGTTGCACATCGAATGATTTTAAAACAAACTTGCATCCTTGCAGGCGTTGTTAGTTTGCAAAACGTATTTTGGCATAAGCATTTTTGGTAAAATGCATTTTCATTTAAAATTATTATATATGGTTTGGAGTTGGAGTACCTACAACAGTGTTAACCATATATTTGGCTTAAATTATTGTATAATTATGAACTGTAAATACATACAAGGTGGAGCTCAATTAATGATATAGGTAATATGAATTCGTTAATATTTTGTAAGAAGTAAAAAAAAAAAATTTCCATGGCTCCGAGCTTTGTGAGCACTTGCGTCATCCTGCTATAACTAACAATGCAACTCATCTAATTTAACAACTTGCCGTAAAATAAAATGCCCGAATGAATCGTACGACCTTATTCTTATGTGCGATGACATCGTAAGCACAATATACTACTTCTTAATAAAAATGGCTAAATATATTTTTGAAATCGTTTTTTAGTTATTTTTTTATAGACAGAATTTCTTTAATTTTCTTATAAGAAAAATTTGCTACATTAATTTTAAGAATCCAATAATATAAACTTAAAAACAACATTTCAAAAAAAATCTTCCATAGGTTCCGAAATATTGTATTTAAAAAAATTATTTTTTTTTTAAATCCAACAAATATTTTTCAAAAATTTGGTATGTAGTATCATTTAGAACTTGAAGTTCCTTCTGCATAGAAAATATGATCAAAATCCATTGAGCCGTTCATGAGATACTCGAAAATTTAAAAAAACGGTTATATGACAGGTACCGTTAATAACATTTTGATAAAAAAAAAAATGATTGACTAAAATGTAGACTACACCTAAAATTTGAATTTTATTATTTATTTTTTTTTTTTTATTTTTAGTTTATTTAATTTAAAATTTAACATTTTTGGCCCAAAAACTCGTACGGCAGATACCGTTATTTTTCGAGCTAAAAAAAGATTAAAAAAAAAAGAATAGGGGAAGGCACCTAAAATGTTTCAGAACAAAGTTTTAAGGTAATCGTTTCAGGTATTTAGGCTGTAGAGCGACCTGCAGACAGATAGACAGACAGACGGAATTCCGGGACACACTTTTTTGGTGTTTTCTATGATCGTAATGTCATGTTTGAATAAAATTTCGAGTTTGATTCTTTTCCAAATTCAAAACATGCCTAAAAGTACCTACATATATCGCAGCACCCATATAAATGCACGACTGGATCGCACGAACTTGCTCATGTAGCTTACAACTTTTATGTAGCTATATACTTTTATATAACCATTGAGGTTTAGTTAGTTAGGTATAGTTATCCTATGCAGGCGTAAAGACTATATAGGCAAGATTACATCGATTCTTAGTATAATGAATTGTGGAATGGATGATTAAATAAAAATGTATATTTAAGTCGAAGTTATAGATTTTAATTATGTAAGTTAGGAGAGTCAAATATATCTACATATATAGACATATTGATGGAACCTACGTATGTTAACATGTTCATATAATAATAAATAATGAATACATCTTTATAATTCAGGTGCACTATGCACACAAAATATTCATGTGATTCTTAGACACATATATGTATATATACATAAATGTATAAGGGCCTACATTGTATTTAGTATTCAGTGATGTAGGCAAAAATTAGAAAAAGGGAATAATAATAAAGTAGACATACATGGATAATACACATACTTAAATGTTTTTATATTGCTTAGTCGTTATAGTTTGAGGGAAAACAAAGATGCAGTTTGAATTCGTTGATAAATAAAAATATATCAAAAAAAAATTCAAAAATGTTTGGAGCGGTTTTTTAATAAATTATTTTTTTATGTATAAAATTTTGAAAATATTTTTAGAAAAGAAATTGGAAACGCTATTTTGAAGATATTATTAATATAAGAGTACATATGAAATTCAAATAAAAAAAAAATCGATTTTTCAAAAAAAAAAATTATTTATTTTTTAAGAATCGAAAAACTTTTTTTTTTTGAAAATTTGGGTATGCAGTTTTCTTAACAATTTTAGGAAGCATTTGTTTAAAAAAAAATTTTTAATGTTCATCAAATATTGAGAAAGTCGAAAATATGAAAAGCGGTTCTATGGGAAGTACCGTTAATAAGTACTCAAAAAGAAATCTTTTTATACTTAAAAATGAACTGTACTAATTTAAGAACACACAAATTTTTTATAAGAATTCTTATAGCCGTTTTCGAGAATACATTTTTTTCTTAATGTTTTTTTAACATTTGTATGGGATGTACCGTTGTTTTTTATTTTAGAAAAATAGTTTTTTTTAACTATTCAAGATAATGTCAAAAAAATACTAAATACGAAGTTTCGAAAAAATCTATTAAGTCGTTTCGAAATTATGAATTTTCAAAAAAAAAATGTTTGGTATACAACAGCGTTTAAGCTTTCTAGGAGCTTCTGCCCATAAATTTCAAAAAAATCAGATTAACTCGAAAACCCAAAAAAATGGTTCTACTAGAGGTACCAAAAAAAAAATATAAGGTATACCCTTTCCCTTCATTAATGAACAGATTTTTTTTTATAAAAATCGTTGGAGCCGTTTTTGAGAAAAATAAGATATTTGTTTTGGGCAAAAAAAAAATGTATTTGTCGTATTAAAAAAAATGAAAAAAAACGTGTGGGCATATTACCGAAAAAACAATATGTACCAAGTTTGAAGCAAATCTATCAAAGCGTTTAGGCCAAGATATACAGAATAGAAAGGTAATATATTCCCGCGCAATATTTTGTATATCTTCTGCGCATGTACGTCATCAGAATTACTGTCGACTGACAGCTGCGCTTTTCTTCCTTTATTTTCGCTTGTGAGTTTAACCGCGAATGTTGTGTTTTGAAAAATTATTTCGTTAAATAAATAAATGTGGCAAGTTATCACAATGCACCCGGGCATTGACCCGATAATAAGACAGCGAATCACATCGGATTCGCTGAGTTAGCATATTCCTGACTGAACCTGTTCCCACAGTCCCGGTGCATTATTATCAGATTACGTCGCCGTTATATGAACTCGAATTGGTCAATTTGACTAGTCAGCGCTTTACACCGTGGGACCAATAGCCATACCTGCACCGTGGGACAAATGTGTGCCTAACGGAAACTTGGATTCCGTTAGACAGTTCGTATTGGACCTCCGAGTGATCAAGACGTTTTCCCCTCTTTTCCATTTATTACTAATCACATAAATCTGAATCTATATCTAAGACAAAGTAAGTCGAACCGTTGGGCCGGCCCTCGCGGGTCGGCGTTCGCGTTTTTTTAATATCCTCGCGTAGGATATCGTTAACTGGCATTTTGTTCTGTTTTTGGTTGTTCTACAAACAATAATAAAAAAAGAAAACAATACACAAATAAAGTGAATAATGTGCCTGTGAAGTTATTTCGTTTTCCAAAAGATTTAATGGTGGCAAAAGCTTGGAAAAGAAAATGTGGCAAAAAAGACAATATAAATTTGAAAACGGCTTACATTTGCTCAAATCATTTCACTCGGGATCAATATATTCGTAATTTACAACACGAACTTCTGAAATGTTCGCCAAAAAGTTGTAAAAAACTTAAAGCCGACGCCATTCCAACAGAAAATCTTCCAATCACCAGTTCTTCAAATAAAGAGAAAATAGAACAAAACAGCAAACGTATGGATCGCTTGGAAAAACGACAGCGACGTTTGGACATAGATGCTCTGCTGAAAAGCGCTTCTGTTGAAGAAGTCCAACTCTGTGCTATTTCCCCTGAAGAAGAGCACCCTGAACCCAGCATGTAAGCATAAAATCAAGAGCATAAAATTTGTTTATATTAGATAAATTCCATTTCCAAATCATTAGGCCTGAAGTTGCTGCTGCTTTTGACTCAAGGAATATAATGAATACTATTGCAGAACTTCAACAAAAAATAATCACGCTTGAGGACGAAAAAATTTCCCAAAATTCAAAAATCACGGACCTAATGCTGGAAAACTATAATCTTAAACAAGAATGCATGGCAACAAACTCCATTTTCACTCCCACACAGAAAAAAAAAACTTGGAAAAAAGAATATACGGATTAAGTGGAGTATAGACGAAATATCCAAATGTATATCAATCCATGCCAGTGGCCCTAGAGCTTACCGATTTTTACTACAAAAAGGCTATCCCTTCCCTGCTGTCATCACGTTGAAAAAATGGTTATCCAAAATTGATATCAATCCTGGGTTTTTAAACACGGTTTTCAATTTAATGAAGAATGCTAATCTCTCGCAGCGTGATAAAGTTTGCATGCTCATGGCAGATGAGATGAAAATTCGATCCTGTTACGCGTACGAAAAAGAACGGATACTTTGTTTTCGCCGGTTAACTATGTGCAAGTTATAATGGCACGAGGGATTTTTAGCAATTGGAAGCAGCCACTTTACTACATTTATGACAAAAAACTAACAAAGTCTTTAATGGACGCTACAATTGCAAATTCATATTCCATTGGATATCAAGTTGTTGCAATAACAATGGATATGGGTGGTGGTAACATTGGTTTGATGAGAGAGTATGGAGTTAATGAAAACAAGCCGTATATTCAACACCCAACAGAACAAAACGGAAAGGTATTTATATTTGCTGACGTTCCCCATATGATAAAATTGCTTCGGAATCATTTCCTTGATGAGGGAATCTTCATTGATAACAAGCACTTGACACACGCTCCGTTGATTGAGATTCTTGAAAATGACGAAAGCGATTTGAAAATTGCACCTAAGCTTTCATCAGAACATTTAACTGTTAAACGCAGCAAGAGGCAAAAGGTAATACCTATTTAGTTATTTATTTTTTTTCTAATTAAAATTTTTTTACAGGTAAAATACGCAACTAAACTCTTTTCGCATACAAATTCGTGCGCTTTAAATCGAATAGGAATGTTAGGCATTCTAAAAGCTCCTAATTGGCAAGAACTATCGGAGCTAATCAATACTATAAGTTCATGGTACTTTCTTACATGTAATTTTTATATAAATATGTTATTTTTTAATGCAGATTGATGCGTGGTTCGACATTTTTAATTCAAAAGCTCCAAGAGCAGATTCAAGACCAAAAAAAGCGGCTTATGGACTTGAAATTGATTTGCAAAAAGAAATCCTGTCTAAAATGGAAAGCATTGTGCTAAGGATGCGATTCGGGAAAAAGCTGGGTTGCTCCCTTTTCAGCAAGGAATTTTAATAAGTATAAGGTCTTTAATTATGCTATTTGATTACCTGAAGGAATCGCAAGATGTTTCTTATATCCTTACTTACCGGCTTAACCAGGATCTCTTGGAAATGTTTTTTGGAGTGATACGTGTTAAAGGTGGACTTTACGACCACCCAAGTTCACTTGAATTCAAATACCGTTTACGTTCCTATTTACTAGGTCGAAATGAAGGCATTATATCAGACTCTTCAAACGTAGAGTCATTTAATGGAGAAGAAGTTCAAATGGATGTTGACTTTAAAAATGATTCGGTGAACGTGGATCAGGACCAGGAGAGCATTCTGCTTACTTCAGAACTTTTATCAATTTTGTCTGATTCTAAAATAGTAAATGAAGACAACAATAGCCTTACTGTTTCAAAGAATGAAGAAGAAATGTCAGATGTAAAGTTGCTTTGGAGTACCTTGCTGGATACCTTTTAAAACGATTTAAATCGAAAATTCCAAATATAGAATTTCTTGCTGATAAAGAAGATAACAGAGATTTGACATGGACAAATATAATCAATGAAGGGGGTCTTCAGAAGCCAAACGAATACTTTATTATGCAACTGAAGAAATTTGATTCTATTTTCAACAAATTTAACAATACCCAAGAAGAATACGATCTCGAACCATCTAACAATTACAATAAAAAAATTATTTTCTTTAGCAGCCGACTGCTCTTTGGACTCTGAAATTATAAAAACTTTTTTTTCGCTGTAAGATGTATTTTAGAATCAGAATTCAAAATAAAAATATAATAAACAATGTTTGGAAGAAAAAAGATCAACTTAAAAGAAAATAAAATAAAATCTGTTCTTAAAGTTACATATAATATAGTAAATTGTACTTTTTTTAAATGAGTGTACGATGAAATGAATAGGTAAGTTGAAGGTGTTGCATTTAATCGTTGTGATGAGTTCTAATTGCAATCTACATCTTTTGACATTAACTTTTATGTATATTAAAATGAATTTGGGAATATATAAATCTTTAATGCAGAATGAGTTAATTTTGGTGTAGAATTGCAACGAATTAAGGAAGTACTTTTATATTGAAATTTGCACTCACTTCAACAAATGGAATTCGAGTGACGTCACACGAAAGAGAGAGATAGGATAACGACATGCGCAGTATACTACCTTGTTTTCTGTATATCTTGCGTTTAGGCTGTAGACTCAAGGACAGACAGACAGACTGACAGAATGACAGAATGACAGACAGACAGACAGGCGGAATTGGGGGACCCACTTTTTTGGTGTTCTCTATGATCGTAATGTCATGTTTGATTGTTAGAAATTTTTTTTTTATAAATCAATAATATTGTCCTTGTCCTAATGGAATCAGTATAGAGTCACTGCAGCTGATGCAAAATAAAATACATTATTAGTGTTGTAAGTGAATACTTACTGTTAATCTCAAAAAGCAAATCAAAAACAATTCGGAGAGGATCTAAGGGCTTGGCTGCAAATGAATATTGGTGATACCGGGGAAAATATAAAGGAATAACAATACTATTAGTATGGAATAAAAAAAATATTTATGGAAACATAGATCTTTCATATTGAGTGCAAATACAACGTTTTTACTACAACTTCTGAAACAAAAATGTTTTATGCTGCAGTCGTAAACTACTAAAAAATCTTCGATAACCTGCCAGATTGAAAGTCATTTCTATTTAATTTACTTGAAAGACTTCATTCCAAAGCTAGAGAAGGCAACACAGAAAAGTCGAAAAGCTGACTACACATCAGGAAAACTTATTCAAACTTCCAATAAGATCTAGTTGGAGACTATTCAACTATTTCTATTGCAGTTTTAGTATTGGAGAAATAACTCTCTAATGCCTAGCCTAGCAATACGTGCCCTTATACAATACTGCACTCTAAAAACTGCGAGTAAACTTACCACGAAATTGTATGTTATTTTTAGTGTAAAAGTAGGCAGGTTGCGAATTTATACACATGACAATAGGTAAACAGAAAAATTTGAACACATTATGTTGGATATTACAAACATTTGTTGCAAATTTTCACACTCTGTGTACCTTTCAATCACCATTGCTCAGTATTAAACTAATGCTTAAACATTACGCCCATAATGTTTATAATGAAACAAATATTGTTTAAATTCAAACACCTTATGAAAACTACACATAAAGTGTTTCTAATTAAGCAATCAATGCTTATATGTACAATCATTTGATGTAAGTTACATATTTTATGTGTAAATTTGCAATGCTTTTGTGACGATGACGATACGTTTGCACGTTTATTATTCATTTCATTCGTAATCATACCGTTGGCGAACATAGAATGCCCTAGTTCTGTATTTATAAATTATGTCTTACAATATTTTGTATTTAATAAATTGAACTTAGTTTTCATTTTCTCTTAAGTAAAAAAAAAACTAAAATGTCTCCATTTGTTATGTGATTTTACTCAAATTGAATTTTAATAATAAAAAAACCTTATCTAATTTTTAGCAAGAAATATTATTTTATTGTTTTGCTTTTTTGTCTGCATTATTTACTTTGTAAATAGGTCAATAGGAGGTGGTCAACAATATCAAAACGTATTTATTTGTGTCAATTTGAACCCATTTTTAAGGAACGCTCATAGGCAAACATGCGTAAAATTTTGTTTAATTTTTCATATTAAATAATGAATTCCTGCGAAAAGCTTAAGATCTTTAAAAGCGAAGTCATATACATAAGTTCTATGTCTAAACGTTTTCATACCTAATTTTAGTGGAAGTTTACACATTGCTTGTCGAATTTCGCTGTAAATTTGAACATAAAAAGTTTAAATTTACACATTTTATGATGATATGTATGTATGTTATTAGAGCGAAATCACATAAATTGAGGTATAATTTTAAGCATTTTAATACTAAATTTTGTTTAGAGTTTAATCATTTTAACAAATATAACAAACATTTGCTTAAATTCTGTTGAATTTTAAATATAAATTATGTATATAAACATTAAGTTTAAACAACTTGGTTGTAGAAATAGACATTTTTACTTTAAATCTTTATTTGAAATTACACATTAAAGACTTAACATTTACACATTAAATATGTATAATTAAAACGTGTGTAAAAATACTACAATTATGGTATCCAACAAATTTCCTCACTTTATGAGTGTAACGAAGGTAAAAATATAGAATATTTTATCTTAAGTTATCCAATTTTGGCAGATATACGGCGAAAATTCCGGCAACAAAACTACTTGAGAAGAAAAAGAATCTTCTTCTGGCAATTTAAAGCTCATGCGACAGTTAAAATTTAAAAAATTTTATTTAAACAGCATTAAATAATAAATGAAGAATAATTAGGAAATAAGGAAAGCCTTTTGAAATTACATTCAAAGGCAATTCCACATAATGTTCTTGAAAATTTCTCTTAGTGAAACGATTTTCAGGAAAAAATTTTCCAAAGTATTAATTATCTGAAAACAAACTAGAAAAATGAAATAGGCGTATTCGTGTCAAAGGGTTAATTTGAAAATATAGTCTTGGAAGCCAACGTATTAGCTTTAATTCCTAGCCACTCATACCATTTCCATACTTATTCGAACCTAAATACTTTCTAAGTTGTTGAAACGATGCGAGATTTCGAAACTTCTATCTTCAGGTGAAAAAATCTCAGTTACATAAATTCGGCAAAAGTGGACTTAACTCACCATCCCATGTCACCTCCCTTAGCGAGTCTAAAGCAGCAGGGAACATATGGTGCATTGTCAAATGGTTAGCACCCTGTAAATAGAAAACTCCAACACAAACGCAACCACCCACAATTATTTTTTTTTATTATTTGGATAAAATACTTCCCAATCGTAAGGAAGTGACGACGAATTTATTTCAAAATGAAACCTGCAACCCTGCAAAACACACTTCACAACTCTTGAGATGCAATTATTTTTGACAAAAAAAAAACACATATCTACATCAATGATTTTTTATGCACTCTCATATAAGTTTAAATGGGATATGTTGAGATAAAGATACTTTCACAGACTCTATATAAAGGATTTATTATAATTCTCCTGTGAAATGAAATTTTATTTTTTGTGGTTTTCGTTTTATGGATTTACTTTATATCTAAACGAGATGGTAAATAGGATTTCGCATTTCAAAAAGATATTATTTCGTCCTGTGGGCTCTGCGTTTTATAAGAAAAGTTGATTGAAGTCAAACAAAGTGATGTAGCCATAATATGCATTCGTGTGTATGGGTGATGGAGTGATAGCTTTAATAATTTTAGAAGGAATTTTTCTCTCCAAAATCAAACCCGAAAAACTGCACAAATTACAATTGAAACTTTAAAAAACCCTAAAATGAAAAAAGGACAAAAGGTCTCCAGAGCTTATCATTCTATTTTGTCAACACTAAATTGAATAATACCTTTACTGAGTTCACCATTAGTTTTTTTTTGTTAGAAGACTTGCCCTAAATGGTTAAAACTTTAAGTTTCATTTCTATGGATTACCTAGATACTATATGTATAATTATACAGATCTACAAGATAGCATAGAACTATTGGAACTTTTAAGGGTAACAATTAAAGCCTCAGAGAATCGCAACTAAAATTTAATTTTAAAATTAAACTTTTAGTTTAAAGCCCAGGAGTTAGCGTTAGAGAGCAATTTTACAACGAGTATTTTGAAGGATTTTTTTGGATAGTTTTTCTGCTTTCGAGAGAGCCAGAGATAATTTGTTAATTAGTGTTTTTATGTAGTTGTAATTGATGTGATGATATAAGTAATTATGTACTATTTTCGCACAGTTGCGCTGGATGGTCGGCAACTATTACAGTTAACTGATGGAAGTTATGGATAGACACAGGTTAGTCAGGATGGGGAATGAATTATTGGAGAGAAAATCAAACAGCGGTTATATTTTTGCTTTTGAATTATTGTTTTTTCGTTAGATTTTTAATTTTCCGCAAAATAGGTAATACACTCCTTAAAAATATTGCTCTTAGCATGAGCGCTTCACGGTTTTGAATCAAGCACAAACATTTTTAGCTCCTCCAAGAACTGATAGATACTGTTTATTCAGCAACACAGGACCGGACACCAGCGCATGGGAAAACTTTTCGCTATTCTCATCCTTTTTACTTGCGACATATGTAGGTACTATAGGGCAAGTTTTGCATTTGGAAAAAAATCGAACTCGAGGTTTTAATCAAAGCTGACAATACGATGATAGAGAACACCAAAAGTGGGTCCGACAATTCCGTCTGTCTGTCTGTTTGTAGAATGATCCACACCCTAAACGGCTGAACTGATTTTGTTCAAACTTGGTGCTTAGGCGTCTTAGGCGATTGTCCAAAATAGATTTTTGAATCGTTATTTTAGCCCCAAAAATAACAGTACTTGTCACACAAATTTTTCTATCATCTTAATTATCTGGAAAATGGTGTAACGATTTTAATAAAAATTGGTATTAGTACTGCCTTGAGTATGGTCTACATTTTGGCCGAAAAAAAAATTAAAATATTTTGTTACTAACAGTACCTGCCGGCTGCCATACAACCATTTGATTGAATTTCGATTTTCTCATAAACGACTAAGCCGATTTCGATCCGTTTAACCGATTGTATGCAGGATATCCTCTGAATTCTAAATATTACTGCATTTCAAAATTTTCAAAAATAGTGTTTTTGGATTTTTGAAAAAAAAATAAAAATTGAAAATTCAATATTTCGAAAACGGTTGGGCGTTTTTTTCTGAAATTTTGTTTTTAAATTTATATTATTAAATATTTAAAATGTTCATACCTATTTTTTTTAGAAAAAAAATAAGAATTTTTATTATAAAAAATTAAATGAAAAACGACTTTATAAATACATTTAGCAGTTTCTATTAAAAATCTTTTGCATATAATGTAATCGAACATAGGAGCAAGTACGTGCGATCCAGTCGTGCATTTTATTTTTAATGATCTAACATTTTTCTATAATATAGGTATTTTAATGTTTTCACTATGTCATTCAAATGAAGATGTGTGAAACCCACAATTTAAATACATTACCTACGTACAATAGGGAAAGATTATCATTCGCAGAAAAAACGAGATTTTAATGAAACCTGACGCAGCACACGAACACATTTCTCTTCTACCATTTATGCCTGCCTTTAAATTTATTACACTCTTAAATAAGTGCCTGGATACATGCGGTCGTTTTATTTAACAGCACATCCAGTGAAACTGGAAGATTTTACGTGTTTAAAAAGAAGAAGGGTAAATATCGTACCCACCACCGAAAATTCACAGCCAGTCAGCTTTCGAATAACACCAGTAATGTAGACGAAGAGCTATGGCAATGTATGGTTTTACTTACCTCATTTTAACTTTGGTCATTAAAAAGATTCATCGCCATCAAATACCTATATACGAAAACACCAGTCTTACACTGCGGCTTTCTAGATGAGGTCTTCATTTTCAAGCAAAATGTTTATTTATCCAAGTTTTCAATGTGTTGTATCTTTATTTGGTTCCAGAAATTTATAGCACAAGTTGGTTCTTTATAAAACTGAACTATAAATGTTGGAACTTGAAGTTCGATCAAGACGAGTTAATTAAGTCAAGATAGAAATCGTTCGCTTGTTTTAGACGGAAATAACTATTTCGTAGAAGAAAATAACTTAAAATGAAAAACCAACATGACGGCAGTACTTATCTACATAAGTAAAATTTATTTTATTTTAGAATTTTGGAAAATTTGCTTTTCAAGTTCCAACTCAAAATTTCGCCAGAATTTGGCTTTAATATATGCTTTCGTTCATGTTAAATTCCGTGCCATTTTTGAGCTGCCAAAAACCCAACTATCATTGCGATGACTCTTGATAAGAAAATGGCTTAAATTCACAGTCTGGCTATAGATTGCACTTAAGTCACTAATATTGAAAATTAATGTTCAATTTGAAAATGCATACTTGCCTGACTATGTGGTCATTTAAATCTACTATATTGCTCTGTGTCCAAAAGAACTTTCGACATGCTCACTTAAGTGACACTTACTCAGACTTCGAAATTGGGGATAAATATGGGAAGCTCAAACGGTGCTTATTTATTCTGGTAACGGTAAGTGCTCATTCAGAAACTGGCCCTAATTATCTAACCGATACACACTCGTGAGCAAGTAACGAAACCGAGAAACCTGAGTTTCAGAAAACCTAAGATTGTAATAGTTGGCAAACCGCTTCATGTGTACAACGAGGTTGGTTCGATATTAGGACTTGTATTCTCATTATGGTACCTATGCACTTTCAGCCTTTTTCAGAAAAAACATTTTAGAAATTGCGTAAAGTTACAATGCCTCCAGAGATCGAAATGTTATTCATAAAAGTTATATAACGTCGAATAGAAACAGAAACATATTTTCAGTTCTGAATTGACAATCAGAAGTTGTTATTTTTATTTTGACAAAAAGGGTTGTACCATGGAATCTAAGCGTAATAGATTTTTCTTTTAATTACGAATGCGTGTTTGTGAAAATTATTCTGATAGAACGTTTTTAAAGATTTTGATAAAATAAATTCAGTGCACTACTATATTTTGGTTTAAGAAAATGCTTACGCTAAATTTTATTAGCAGTACCTGTCATGAAAAATTTTATTTCGACTCGGTCATTAACGGCTCATCGGATTTCCATTAAAAATTTTTATAAAAATGGCATATCAAATTTTTCGAAATATATTTTTTTTTTGGAAGAAAAAAATAAGATTGTTTTTAAATTTATATTATTAAATACCTAAAATTAATTAATTAAGGACAAATAAAATAAATTGTGTGTAAAAAAATTAAGCTAAATACGACTTTAAGAATAAAGCCGACCTTAGCCGTTTCTACTAATATCTTGTCCTTCCGAAGTGATCGAATACAGGGGCCAAATTCCGCATACCTGAGTTTTCTCTGTGTAGACAAGAAATCGGGTACACATTCATATTTGCGATTCCGCAAGGATGAAATTCAATTTGTTTGACGGATAACGTGTACACAGATAGTCAAGATTATTCACCAATATTTTGAGTATAAATCATTTTTTTTCACGGAAAATCATTCAAGCTTGCAAGTATGTGCAATCGAGTCGTGCTTTTATTTTATTCACAAAAAAAAAAACGGATATATATAATAAGATTTTTTTTATATTGAATTGTATGCGTATAATATAAACGGTGATTTTTAAGAGCTTGGTTTTTGAAAATTCAAAAAAACACAGAAAATTTTAAAAAGTGAATGAAATTTTTATTTGGATCGATAAATCAATTTCTGCCAGTTGCTTTTTAAAAATAATTTCACTTAAATGTTGCCCGAGGCTACGCTTCAGGTGGTCCATTCTGAAGGTCCAATTTTGGCAAACTTTTTCACACATTTCGGCCGGAATCTCACCAATGACGCGTTCAATGTTGGCTTCCAAGGCAGCAATCGTGTTTGGCTTGTCCCTATAGACAATAGACTTAACATAGCCCCACAAAAAATAGTCTAACGGGGTCAAATCACATGATCTTGGTGGCCAATTGACTGCGCCAAAACGTGAGATCAACTGCTCACCAAATTCGCCTCTCAATTGATGTATGGTTTCGCGTGCAGTGTGGCATGTGGCACCGTCCTGTTGGAACCACATGTCGACCGAGTCAATTCTTGCATTTTCGGCAAAAAAAAATCTGTTATCATCGAACGGTACCTTTCTACATTGACCGTAACCCTGCGGCCTTCATCGTCCTTGAAGAAGTACGGCCCAATGATGACGCCTGCCCATAAACCGCACCAAACAGTGCATTTTTCGGGATGCATTGGTAGCTGCTGAATTGCCTCTGGCTGCTCTAAACTCCAAATACGGCAATTCTGCTTATTCACGTATCCATTTATCCAAAAATGAGCCTCGTCGCTGAAACGGACGTAGCTTGCGAAACACATTTTTCACAGAGCACGAATTTTGATAATAAATTTCAATAATTTGCAAACGTTGTTCAGGCGTAAGTCTATTCATGATGAAATGGCAAACAATACTGAATCGAAATGTCAAATGTTCGTGGAATTTGTCATGTGTGATCTGTCAAAAATATAAACGTCAAAAACCAAGTAGCAAAAAAATCACCCATTATATATAGAGGCCAAACTTAGAGGAAACGGTACGTTTAAGTGGGAATGAAGAACAGACAAAGACACAGTGCTTTCTAATCCGTTTAACAAAACAAAAAAAACCTGATGTCGAAATAAAAAAAAATAGTTCATCATAAAATAACGTAAAATATAAAAACTGACAATTCTAGAGAAAAAAACAAATTTTTTAAAGCCTAGTACGCAGCTGATGCGAAACGAAAAATCCCATACAAAAATGAAAGAACTAAATCATAAACGAAAATTTTCGTTCTGCCCTAGGCTGTTCCACGACGACATTAAAAAATTCCCCACTAATGTATCGGAGACAATTTATTACCCAGACCAATTAATTGTCTGCGAGAAACCACATTTCAGTTTTTAGTCCTGTTTTTTTGTTGTTTCTTTCTTTTATTTTCGATTTTTTACTTGTGATTATAGGTACTATAAGGCAAGTTATGGATTCGTGCAAAAAAAAAATTAACAATCAAACCTCACATTACGATCATAGAGAACAGCAAAAAAGTGGGTCCCCAAATTCCGTCTGTCTGTCCGCGAGTCTGCAGCCTAAACGGCTTAATAGATTTGCTCCAAACTTGGTATGTATTGTTTGTTCGGTAATATGACCACAAGTTTTTTTAATTTTTTTTCAGACGACAAATAACAGTAGCTCCCATACATTTTTTTCTGGCCAAAAATAAAAAACTTATATTTCTCGAAAACAGCTCCAACGATTTTTATAAAAAAAATTAGTTCATTAATGAAGCAAAAGGGAACATTTCAGTAATTTTTGTTTTGGAAAAAATTTGTTACTTTTGGTACCTCTAGTAGTACCATTTTTTTGGTGTTGGATTTTCTGGAAAACTTTTTTGCGCAGAAGCACGTGAAAAGTTTAAATACCAAAGCCAAAATTTTTGAAAATAATTTTTTTTTGGAAATTAAAAGAAAAAACTTTTTTTTTGTTGAAAACTCAAAATTTCGAAAACGTCATAATGGATTTTTGCGAAACGTCGTCTTTTGTAGTTTTTTGATATTATCTTGAACATTTAAAAAAACTATATTCCTAAGATAAAAAACAACGGTACCTCCCATACAAATGTTAAAAAAAAACGTTAAGAAAGAAATTTATTTCTCGAAAGCGGCTCCAAGAATTTTTATAAAAAAATGTGTGTATTCCTAATTTAGTACAGTCCACTTTTAAGTACAAACATATTTTTTTTTGCGTACTTATAATCGGTACTTCCCATAGAACCACTTTTTCATATTTTCGACTTTCTCAACATTGGATGCACCGATTAAATAATTTTTTCTTATACAAATGGTGCATTAAATTGTTAATAAAACTGCATACGAAAATTAAAAAAAAAAAGTTTTTTGATTTTAAAAAAATAAATACATTTTTTTTTTTGAAAAATCAATTTGTCAAGAACCAGTCAAAGAATTTTTTTGAGATTTTAATTTTATATGTATATTAATAATATCTTCAAAATGGCTTTTCAAGTTTTTTTTTCTAAAAATGATTTCAAAATTTTATACATAAAAATTAAAAAACCGCTGCAACGATTTTTGAAATTTTTTTTATATATTATTATTTATACATGAATTCAACTGGCATCTTTGTTTTTTCTCAAACTATAATGACTAAACAATATAAAAACATTTAATTATGTGTATTATCTATTTATTTCTACCTAATTTTTATTCCCTTTTTACGAATTTTTAACATCACTCAACTAAATACAATGTAGGCCCTCATACATTTGTATATACATATATATGTCTAAAATCACATGAATCTCTTATTAGATATAATTTTTTTGGTTATTTCGTCCCATGAAGATTTTGTTTTTCGGAGATTTCAGATGGCTCCCATTCGTTAATACTGCCAGAATTACAAATAACAAATTCAATTGGCCCCAAAAAAGTATGATCATGTGTTGGAAACATTACTTTCCAGACTATATTAAATGAATAAAGAGAATAATTCACTTGTGCACACAAGCTTTATGTCTTGTTTTGATAAGTGTACACATGCGGAATTAGGGGTTATGCGTTGTATCACATTCTCTGTGTGAATTCGCTTATTATGACAGAAAGTTTTTTTTGATAAGGGAACCACTCTTATGCCAGAAGGGACGAGTATATTAATAGTATTCCAAGAAGACATGCTTTTATGTAGAAAAAATTAATAATGTGTTACTAATTAGCAAAGAGATAATGTAATAAGAGCATATGCAGCCAAAGCTTAATCATTTTAACGATTTCAACAAGGGATAGTTAGTTACTCGTGTATTTTAGTATTTCTGATTAATCACTATGAAAATCACAAACTTGAACTTGAAGACTTACTAAATGAAAAAGTCTTAATTTCCTTATAATTCTCTTAATGGATCGTGTACTCAGACCCAGAGTTGGGGCGGCCATTTGAACGAATCAAAGAACACAATAGTGCCCAGCTATGTTCTGGCACTAAACCCTATTTACATGAACAAACTCAGGCGATTCTCGACCCCCCTTAACATCAGTACCAATAAAGTCACAAACTTCAAACTCTGGAGCACTTGCCGACATCTTAGAATCTTGTAATTTCGCACAACGGTAGGCCGTGTGGTGTATACAAAGGAAACAATCGAAAATTTAAGATTTTCAATTCAGGGGGCGTGGTACCTGCCAATTTTCATAGAATTAATATACATTATTTGTAGCACTTCTGACTGTCGGATAACGATAAGCACCCATTTTCATAGAATTAATATTAAATATATTGAGAGCACTTCCTATTGGTGCAGGATTATGTTTGCTAGAGCAGTCAAAGAACGAGTTGCAGAGAAAAAGTTGAAGTTATGAAATTTTTCATGCAGGGGCGTTTCATCCACGCACTTCTTATCAATTATTACCATTTCAATAGATCAATTCACATAAGGAATACATTAAAAACTTACGTTACCTTATGAGGCATTCATTTGGTGTTTATTTCGCCCACCTTTCCTGATAAAAAGAATCTTTGCAAAAAGGAGTGAAATCACACCAAAAACATAAGCGTTAAAAAAGTAGCCAAGTTCTTCTATATACAAGAACCTTCGCGTAACAAGTCAACCGTGAAAAGTAGTGAGATCTAAGTTTATTAATGTTAAATATTAAATATTTTCGAAATTATCAGAGAAATCTGTTATTTAATGATTACTGACTTAAATTGTGTTGGTTTACTTGGCAAATTTTAATTTCAAAATTGAGTAATTAGGTATAACAAAAGAAACCTTGCCAAGTAAACCAACACAATTTAAGTCAGTAATCATTAAATAACAGATTTCTCTGATAATTTTGAGGTTCTTCCATATTACTCTACATAAAATATTTGATATTTAACATTAATAAACTTAGAACTTGGCGTACTTTTAGATCTCACAACTTTTCACGGCTGACTTGTTACGCGAAGGTTCTTGTATATAGAAAAACTTGGCTACTTTTCTAACGTTTATGTTGTGTTGTGATTTATATTTCACTAGAAATCTACTCGGTTATAGGCGACTACCCTTTCGACAGCGCATTCCAGACAAAAATTATCTTCCTTTCACGACCCAAGTAGCCCCAACATTTTTAAGTCACTTCTACATATACTAATCGATATATGAACGTAAAAATTGGAGAACTAATATATTTAATTATATTAAAATAAATTTCCGATTGGTAGGATAAAATTATCGTGTCTTTTCCATCAAAAACAATTCCCAATTTCATTTAAGACCAAATTGCATTCTTAGCTTATCAAAGTAAACTTTAAGTCTTCAAAGTTAGACCTATTTTGACGAGAGCTAAAAGAGTAACATAGAACAGCATTTTTTTTTCAATAAGTACTCAAACAAATACGACTTAGAAGTTTGAACTTCAAGCTTCAAAATGTATTCACAAATATTTTATTTTTCTTAAGCTAGCCAAAGAGACCTGACGTTTTCTATTTTGTCAATAAATACTCTTAGGAATGAATATTTTGGCTAAAAGAGGATTTCGCCTTCCAACAAAACTAAAACATTAAAAATTAATCGTGGATTTTTCCATTACAAAACTCTCATTTTATACCGTGGCGTGGTGATTATGAAGCCGACTGAAGATCTTAGGATGGCCGAGTATTACTTTAATATTGATTAACTGAATTTTGTCTTTTTTAGAAAAATGTTCTCTTAGCCGATAGCCAAATCAAATATAACAAGGGAAAATTTAGTTTGTTGTCAAAAATCATCCAGATCGATTGCTATCTTCCAAAAATTTGAAGGACTGTTGCAAGGGAATGACAGATTTTGATACACTCAAATACAGAAAATACTGATTCCCTGATTCCACAGTTCGTAAAATATATCTCCTGCCAATATTTGCATTGGTAAAATTCTTTTACAACTTTTTGTATTCGTCAACGGAGTGTGCATCCAATATTGATTGAAAATTATTAAATGCATAAATATCATTTTTTTTTGTCAATTTGGCCTTCTGTCTGCCAATCTTAACTTTCACTTAATTTCAATTACTAAATTTTCTCAATAAAAAAAAAATATTTTTTAATCAAAGTGATTTAAATTGAATATATGTTTCAATCATCTTGCATTTTGAAAAATTGGATCTTAGTAATTCAATCTCATATGTCACACACCAATCAAACATTTTACACTCACAAATTTATAATTCCAAATTATACGGACGTTATCAAACTCCGTAATTTTAATTTAAACATTCCAAACATACCGTAATGACGTTATACTACTCTACTATAACATATGAGATTGCCTTACTAACCAACTGACCCCCAATTCGGAATGAATAAATTTTTGATACGATTTGTGGGGTGGTGAAAAAAATTCTGTGAATTATATCGGAATGAAAAATTTCATACAATTCAAAAAAAATATCAAAGACACAAACCATTCGAGACAATTTGACATGAATTGACAAACATATTTTTATTCCATTTGTCAAACTGAAATTAGAATTCAAAATATTTATTTGACAGAAAATCAAATTTACACATAAATCTGCGAAGTTATCAGGCTCAACACATCAATAAATTGGATTATTTTGTTCGGAAGATCAAGTTAACACCGTAAGCTCCCGAATTCTTGTAATGTGTGAGAAAAATTGGTGGTGTTTTTAAAAGAATTGACTTATGTCTTCGGAAATAATTTTTCAATTCTGAATTTATGTCGATCTTCGCTTCAAACCGAAGTGTCAAATTATTTGTCGATTTGTCATATATTAAGACGTTTTGAAAGCAGCATCCTTAGTTTAATCTTCTGAAGTAACACAATTTGGAGCGGAAAAGACATCAGCTAACACGACAAAACTAATTTTATTCTTAGCGATAATGATGCCGTAACAAACAATTTGATAAGAATGTTCAATTAACACATGCTGCAAAGGATATAGTACATTTCGAACATAGTGATGACCTCTGTCAAGATCTTGAAAACAGAAAATTTCTATCTGTCAAATAAATAAGTTTGAAGTATTATCATTATTATCATTATCACAAAATTCATACATAGCTCGATGCAAGTTCACATTTTTGAACAATTATTTCTGAAGACGTAAGTCTATGCTTCTGAAATCATAACCAATTTTTGTCACACAAGAATGTTTACGGTGGTAACTTATGATCTTCTGAATATAGGAATTCAGTTGATACAAGATTTCTTGATTTTCGCTACAGATTTTAGTTAAATTTTGATGTTTTCAATTCAATTCAAAGGAATTGTGTGATGCCTAATTTCAATCTGGCAAATAAAAATAATTAAAATTATGCTGTCAATACAATTTAAGCTATTTCAAAGCGTGTCGAAATATTCGTGTCTTGAAATTTTATTTTGTTCATTTTTTCATTGGGATAAACATATTTCACAGATTTTTTCCTACAACAGAAGAAACGTATTCAAAATTTATTATCTCTTAATCTTAATTGAGAATGTGTAAGCAGTGAGTCAATCTCATAGGTTATAACAATACATTAGGTGCGTTCCTAAAAACTGCGAAAATCTATCTACTAACTTCTACGAAAAACTGTAAAATATCTGTTCCAGTACACCAATTAAATTTACACAATAAAGAGCCGCTCATGAGAAAGTAAAGTAAACATTTCCCCAAGGCATTTTTTGGACAAAATAATGAAGACTGTCAAATGAAGGAAAAAACACAATACAAAAGCTGTCAGTTGTCAAGTGTATCATTACGAAAGTTGAAAATAATCGAATATATCACGCGGTTGTGCAATGCATTAAAATTTGTGTAGGAAATTGGTTATATTGATAAACTTTTTCACATAACAACTTTTTTAAACATTTTCAACAAAAATACAATTTTGTGTTGACATTTAAGAATTGGCTAACATTTTTCAGTAAATTAAGTTTGTTCCCGTGCTTTTGTGAGATTTTGTCACTGTCTGATAGATGCTTACTCCCATTCTTGCAAAAATGACAGTCTTCACATTTTTTTGCACAAATTACCGGAAAACACCGGACCTATCGGGAATTTCCCAAAGAATTTGCTTTCCCATGGAATATTTTATTCTGTGTGAATTTGTACTGCTATCGTGAATCTCCCACGGAATAAATTTCCCTCGAACAAAAAATCGAATGAAATGACAGTAAAATTCCCTGGGAAAGCTTATACCAATACATTTCGAGGGAAATTTTTGAGCATCATTCACGTTCCCAAGATTCGAATTGGAGAAAAATTTCCTGTGATTTTTTTATGCACGATAACCCCTATTATTCGGTTATTTGAAAATATCTTTAAGTCAAAATTAAGATTCGTGTCAAAATTATGCAATTTGAAAATTGATTGGTATGCCATGTGAGATTGATGTATTAAGCAAATCCCATTTTCCAAAAACTCAAGATGTTTGAACTGATTTGTATATCTTTTTCTTAAATTATAGAAGGTAACTGGGGTGATAGATAAGGTTATCGGACAAAAGGTCCAACTGGTATTTATTTTAGCTCATCTATACGCTATAGCTCTCTTTTTGTCATTGTGATTATACCAGCACAATACCCACAAATTTGAAATAAAAATCTATATTTACTTATATAGAAGACCTTAAGCTTGAACACAAAATGTCACCCTTCTGTATTTTGTCCAAAGGATAACGACGTCTTATTTTTAAATTAATCATTGCATTCACCTAAATGGGTCTTCGTTATTTATTGTTTCTAATGGCGAGACAAAATGTGTGTATATCTAAATGAAAACATCCAATTCAAAAACTGAAGACTGATTGCCTAAGAATGTTGAGGGCCTACCTTTCGGCAAAAAAGGATTTTGATTTGTTATATGTTTAAATTTGTCGATAAATCATTCTTTTGGTTGGAGATGTTAAATATATGTACATATGTATAAAAGGTTCCTAATTTATTCCGGCTTAAGTGAGGTTATAGACAATGTTAATTCGAATACTAATACAAAAAAATAGGAAATAAAAAAACTCATTAAGCCCAATAATTGAAATATAAGTATGTATGTAAGCGAAAGTAATGTCAAAATGTTAATGAGAGAAAATCCTGATTAAAATGAGAAATATAAGAAAGCTCCGTGATATGACCTAATTACGGCCGAAATTCTCAAGATGCTTCCTCGCAAGGGGTTACAAAATTTACTTTATATACAAAAATGCCACTCTAAGGCTAGAGTACGCTCCGAGCCAATGAAAGGGTGAGGAAGTTATACGTAATGATTCTGAATCCATTAAACACATCATAAGAAAATGAAACTTATATCTCAAAGTCTTTGGGAGAATTCTTTCTATAATTTACCAAGTGCATATATTATGATCCCTGACATTTTTGAGAATACTCTTGAAGAAAAGAAAGTTTGCTTGGCGTTCTTATTCTTATTAGACGTGTCGCAAGGATTTGATATGGTCCGACACTAAGGCCGAAATTAAAATTAAGACTAATTCTGCTACCTAAAGGACCTTAATACAATCTTAAGAGAATATCTATAGAAGAGCCTTTTTCATATAAAACATGAAACGATTATTCAAATTTCAAAGAAATAGTGGCTGGGGTACCACAAGGAAATGTTCTAGGTCTAATACAACATATTCGTAGCTCAGGCCGCATAATAAGTAGTGGTCTATCCGGGATAGGCTAAGGCTGATGTATAAGCCAACCAGGAGGTGCGATGGGATGGTGAAGACATACGAAGGATAAAGTCTTGTGATAACTACTTTGGGGAGGGCTGCAATGAGCAAGATCAGCGGCTCTTTTGTTGTGGTTTTGTTATACGGGGAAGACTTAGGCAAGAAGTATATTGGTCTTTCGTAATATTAGCGATTGCATGGCCATAATCCGCATCAATGTAAAATTCAAGAACGTCACGTTGATCTGAGCCCATGCCCCCACGGTAAAAAAGATTACTCAACCATGGAGGCATTCTACTATTTTCTCTAGAGAATATATGATACGTGCTCAAAGTACGACGTCAAGATTATTCTTGGCGATTACAACCAACTCCTGGCGTTCGATAGTCGGAGGACACAGCCTGCACAACAATACTTCCGGTAACGGACTCAAGCCGCTTGGCAGAGGGACCTGGCAGATCAACAGATCAACAAACCGTCAACCAGATTGATCATGTTCTTCCAATATGCTAAATGTCCGAACTTTCCTAAGGACAACATAGATTCGGACCACTACTTAGTTGGAACCCAAGTACATGAGGGACATTTAAAGTAAAGTTAATAAATAAGCTCATTTGTAAACGCAATTTAGTATATAAGAAACGAACAAAACGAGATCTCCACAAGGATTTCGGGATTTCCACGGCTTGCGATGAAATCATAGGAAACCGTCAAATAGAACATTATAATAAAATTGAACGATCGTGTGTCAATATTTCGACCGCGTTACTTAAACCTTATACTGCCTCGTAGGAAGATTTGGTTGCTTTCGATTTTCGAAATTCTTATTTTTTTTAATATTTAATAATATAAACTTAAAACCAAAATTTCAGAAAAAATCGTCCACCCGTTTTCGAAATATTGAATTGTCAAAAAAAAAAAAAAAATAAATAAAAATACATAATTTTTTTTTTCAAAAATCTAAAAAAAACTAACTTACGAAAATTTTGAAATGCAGTGTTATTTAGAATTCGGAGGAGAAATCCGTTGAGCCGTTTATGAGAAAGTCGAAAATCAATAATGGGCAGGTACCCCTAATACTATACCCAAAGTGGTACACACACCGATTTTCATCAAAATCGTTAGAGCCGTTTTCGAGATAATTAATGGTCGAAAAATTTGTATGGCAAGTACCGTTATTTTTGGGGTTAAAACAACGATTCAAAAATCTATGTTAGACAATCAACCAAGTTTGAACAAAAGCGGTTCAGCCTTTTAGGCCATAGATCGTTCTACAGACAGACAGACACACTGACAAACGGGCAGACGGAATTGTGGAACCTCCTTTTTTTGGTGTTCCCTATCATCGTAATGTAAACTTTGATTAAAATGTAGAGTTCAATTTTTTTTTCCAAATCCAAAACTTGCCCTATAGTACCTACCTATATATAGCAAGTAAAAAGAAGAATCGAGAAATTTATTTCGACTACGAAAACTTCTAAAAATGTCCGAAAAAAAAACTATGATGAGAGAAAAAACAATCTGTTCCACTAACATTGGCTTTAATTAGAAGATTTATTGAGAGATTTTTCTGTGGACTTATTATATACCCTGGTAGGTAACAGTTCTATCTCAAGAATTATTTGTTAAAAGCTATAATTTAAACATAAAATTGGATGGCAAGTTTCAAGGCGCAAAAATTCAAATTGTAAATTTAAATTAAGTTGAGTTATTTTTCATAAATATTATTATTTACAACTATTTAATAATATTAAATTATATTAATTGAATAAATACCTGATGAATTAAGAGTTATTTCTATCTACTTATTGTTAATCAATTTCCGTTCAGTTATTTTAACGTAGTGTGAATTTAGTTATTTCCTGCTACTATCGCGCTATGTGCACAAGCAAGCATTTAGGTAAGTATGTCGTGCAAGCTGGTCAGTCCAGTAATGCTTGTTGAACCGAGAATATTACTACTGTTACCGAGATCCAAACTGAGATGTCGAAACTATGAGCAACATAAATAATGCACATACAAATCACAAGCTCTGTGTAACATTATACAAGAGGTACGGTATCTTACGTCTTTATCGTGAGCAAATCTCACAGTTCTAATTAAGGTATATACTTTGTTTGCATTCTTAAAAAAATAGCTTTTTGTTTGGGAAAGGAAATCTCTAAGGTTAAACCTACTTCATCCTACACCTGATTAAAAAGATTTAAATATTCAAAATATCTTGTTTCGTGACCAAAATAATCCCTTAAGGCCAAAGAACATTATACGCTTTGGGATTTAATAAGACTTCTTGCTTGCAATTTTCATAAATTCATAACCGTATATCCTGTAAAAAACATAGTAGGATTTTAGGCTCAAGTTTAAAAATTTAAAAGCTAATTTAAATAAATAAACTGACAGCAAATTTTCACAAAATCATAAAGTGGCTGCGCTAAGAATGAATAATTTATGTTTATCAATATTTTTAAAAAATGTTGACTTTATTATTAAATTTTGCTTTCGCTATCAAAATATGCAACTTATTAGAGGTCACAGATTTTTAAATGTAGAAAACTTTCGGTACACATTATTTTAAACCACCTCATATGAATTAATGCTATTTTTTCAATCCGTGTGGTGTCGTGTGTGAAATATATGCAAAGGGGATATATTTTCACTTGTTATGGGTTAACTGTGGAAAAGTTTCACTGCGGGTATAGATTTATGACTTTAATACCAACTCATTTCGATATCGAACATGAAACAATTTATTAATAAATTGAATGAAAATCGAAAATTCAGTGAACGACCGAGGTATTTTTTTGTTGGCTTTAAATTGCAATTGGTAAATGGCACTTGCATTGTTCTGCAACACAGCAACGTGATATTGTTAGTCGAATGTCAAGTCGAAAGCTAATTGATTTTAATTGCATTTCAATAAATTAAGTTTTATGCTAACCGATGCTATCAATCAAAAATAAATGCCATTTTTAAATTTAAATCATATTTGTGAATGAGCACAAGGGAACCACAATTTAATTCAAATTAAGTATACCTACTAACTATAATGGACAATCTGCATATCTATATACAATTTTAAATTGAACAGGTATGCTTTATTATTTTCAGACATAAAATCAGAGTAATTTTTTTTCGGAGAATGCTTAATAGACTTCCAAACAAATTTAATATGTGAATTATATCTTAAAAATATTTACAGTTAAAGTTTTCCTGTTGTAAAACTTATTATCACATCGACTATCTTGTTTGAGAAATCTGGTCATTCACCAATTTTCTGCATTTCGATCGAAATCAAATTGAATTCACTTATCATTTCATGTGAAATGAAATTTTTTGTTCCATATTTCGATCGATTTCGAAAAGCTTGAAATGAATTCGAAGTGTCAAAATTGCGCGTTCATCAATTTTTATTTTGTCTCTAAAGTCAAATTAATATCTGATTATTGTAGATCTTAAGAGAAGTAGGGAAGCAAAAGTTAAATACTAGTATATTAAATCCACCTGAAAATATGAGTATTTACGTCAGTGAATATGAATTATTAATTGTTAATTTTGTTTTGAGTTTTCACTGTAATTTTAGACTGAGCAAAGATATTTTATTAATGTAATTGCACCAATTTCACAAAAAATTCACCGAACATAAATAAATTGAATTGAATGCGCTCAGAAAAAATGGAATAAATTGGAATACAGAACATCTAGGTGTTTTCATTTTCGAATGTCCAATTCACAATAACCACTTCGAAGGAATTGTGAACACTCAAATTCACTTTCGCTGTGTGAATTCACCATAGATGAAATGTAGTACAATGGCGATTGAAAGCCATTGTTTTTTTCAAAATCTTTCGTTATATCGCAATTTCGCTATATCGGGTAATCGTTATACTGCACGTGCACTGTATTTGCAAATCTAGAATTTAATTATGTTGTAAATTGAATAGCTCTGCTTTTAGTTAAATTCAAGATTTAAAAAAAAACTTAAATTAATAAAAATTTGACCAATTATTAGAAAATGTAAATATTTAATCGGGGTGTCTTTATCCACTTTTATTTACAAAAAAACACTTTTATTTTACTGCATGCACCAGGAAATATTGGTTGTCATTTGTATTTGCCAACAAGATCGTAAAATAACTGAATCATATTTTTGCAAAAGTATTTGTGACACATTTATTTACCGACCAGAATAAAATTTCATAAGCAAATTCCTTCGCAAGACAGCTGTCAGTTGACAACGCGCAATTGAATTTAATATAAATTTAAAAACTGAATTTCAAAAAATGAGAACAAATATTTTTTTTTTAAATCCAAAATCCGAAAATTTCGAAAATTTTGGTGTGCAGTATTATTTGGAATTCAAAAGGATTAAAACTTAAAAATTTTGATCGAAACCCGTAGAACCGCTTATGAGAAATTCCAAAATCAAAAAAATGGACTTATCACAGGTACCCTTAATAATAAAATATGTAAAAAAAATGTTTGGTCAAAATGTAGATCATACCTAGTAGTATACACATACATTTTTTATTAAAATCGTTAGAGCGGTTTTCGATACAGACGGAATTGCGGGACGCACTGTTTCGGTGTTCTTTACCCTCGGGATGTCAAGTTTGATTAAAATCTCCTGTTCGATTTTTTTTCCTCGCGGCTTAACGTATGTAGATATGTTTTATATAAGTAAAGCAACGAGTTGGTTGAGCGAGAATAAATTTTTACTTGCGATATACGTAGGTACTATAGGGCAAGTTTTGCATTTAGAAAAAAAATCGAACTCGAGATTTTAATCAAAGTTGACATTACGCCCGCAATTCCGCCTGTCTCTCTGTCCGGAAAACGATCTACAGCCTAAACGGCTGAACCGATTTTCTTCAAACTTGGTGGTTAGTCGTCTTAGGTGATTATTCAAAATAGGTTTTTGAATCGTTGTTTTAGCCCCAAAAATAACGGTACTAGCCATACAAATTTTTCTACGATCTTAATTATCTCGAAAACGGCTCTAAAGATTTAGACAAAAATTGTTGTGTGTATCTACTTTGTGTATGGTCTGCATTTTGGCCAAAATTGTTTAAAAAAATATTTTGTTATTAACGGTACCTGCCATATAACCTTTTATTGATTTTCGACTATCTCATAAACGACTCAAAGGATTTCGATTAAAATTTTTAGGCAGGATGTCTATCGAATTCTAAATAATACTGCAATGCAAAATTTTCGAAAAATATTTTTTTTTTGATTTTTGAAAAAAAAAAAATATTTAATTTTTTTTTTAAATTCAATATTTCGTAAACGGGTCCACGATTTTTTCTGAAATTTTGTTTTTAAATTTATATTCTTAAATATCTAAACTTTTAATACCAATTTTTTTAAGAGGGGATGGCCGTGGCGCGATAGTTGTGTGCTCGCCTGTCAACCTCGTGGTGTAGGTTCGATTCCTGCCCTTGTCTATGTCTTCTTATATTCCATTAAAAACCAATTCTAAGAATTGTCATAAAATAAGTTGCTGCTTTGCTCATTACATGTTGTTTAGGCATAACACTAACAACATGTGATTGAGTAAACTAGCATACCCATAATATATGACAACGAAATAAATAAAATAATGCGAATTATAAGGGACAGAAATAAATAAGACACGGTAATTCTCTCCGCATTAGCCGCCATCCCTGGAGATAAATCTGAGACAACAACCAGATCTAGTCTCAGAACATCGCGCCACACATCTTTCCTATCGGTCTTTCTCTTCTTCCACCGGATGCCCGCGCTGTGTTAAGAATAACATATAAGGGGTTATATATAAAATATTAAGTGAAAAACTACTTTTAAAATACATTTAGCCGTTTCCATTAGAATCTTTTGCATAAAATGTGATGGAACATAGGAGCAAGTACATGCGACCCTGCCGAAATAAGCTGTAAAAAAAACTGTCGAAAAGTATAGAGTTATCATACAAAAATATATTCGTGTATTTATAAGCCCATTTTAGAGACAACCTAATGTTACAATGCTTCTAAGAGCGAAAAGGTTATTCTTAAGAGTTATGTAACATTGAATCGATACACATAAGGACAGTTTCAATTCACAATGGACAACCACAATGTTTTCATTTTTTTTTGACATGTAACCTTAATATATATTATGTCTTTTAAGTTCTTAAATGCAACGTTGAGAAGCCTTAAATTTTTGTTTACAGTTTCTTATAAAAACAAGAAAAATTAATAATTATAATTTATTTAACCGAATACACAACAATTTTGGTTTCTTAGCTGTCCAATCAAAACAGGTAATAGCTATATATAATATAAATATACATATGTGCATCGGAATATAGTTATTAAGGTTTTTACAGCAGTTAGATTAAATTAATAGGCATTAAGCTCCTGAACATCATAAAAGTCACTTCTCTTTATCATTAACACCAATATTATCGATCAAATTACCTCCTCCTCCTAAAAAAAAACAAAACGAATTAAATTCAGTATAATATTTAGCACATAATTATCCAAAAAATATTATATACATAACGTACGTAGGCAGGTATATCTACTCCTAAATACATAATTTGTACCTCTACCTCCAAAGTAGATAAGGGATGCTTTTCCCAGTAAAGCGATATACATATTAGATATTTACCATTATACAGATGAAAACGGTGTTAGCAATTCTTTAAAAATAAAATGCACGACTGGATCGCACGTACTTGCTCATATGTTCAATCACATTTTATGCAAAAGATTCTTAATGGAAACGGCTAAATGTATTTTTAAGGTCGTTTTCCCCTTAATTTTTTATATATAACAATTCCTTAATTTTTCTTAAAAAACATGGTATTATAATTTTAGATATTTAATAATATAAATTTAAGAACCAAATTTCAGGAAAAATCGTCCACCCGTTTTCGAAATATTGAATTTTCAAAAAAAAAAAAAACATTTTTTAAAAATCCAAAAAAAAAACTATTTTCGAAAATTTTGAAATGCAATATTATTTAGAATTCAAAGAAGATTCTGTATAAAAATATTGATCGAAATCGGTTGAGCCGGTTTTGAGATAATTAACCCCGGAAAGAAAATCATATTTTGCAATACACTAAAGATAAATATGCGTAAAATTGACGCATAAACTTCTAATACCTTTATTTTTTGAGCTATTATGATTTGAAAAAGTTTAATGGGGGTTAAATGGGTCTTGTGATTAAAGGAATTAACGTATGTACATTTTATGGCATTACTGCTATTTATTCAATTCAATAAACGATAAAATAAACAGAAACAAATAAATTAACCAACAAAAAATATTTAAACACTGCTTAAGTTTTAATCACAAAAAAATACTTTTAGTATTAACAAGTCCATTTATAGGTGCATGCATACTTATAGGATGATAAAAAAATAAATATTTTAAAAATATTTTTTTAGAACCCATGAGAAAGTTCAACATCTTAAAAGTCACACAAAATGGGTGACACCTACCTCAACAGCACGTCCCCCCATCGATAGACCCCCTTATTGTCGGTGAACTTGCGTACGCGCAATGTACTATTCAAAATATTTAAAAACAGAGAGCTATATTTCGTTTTCAGATGAGTCATTTTGATGCAGATTATCTTTCCAGGGTTAAGATGGTAGAAATATTTGTATGGCAAGTACCGTTATTTTTTGGGCTAAAACCACGATTTAAAAATATATTTTGGACAATCACCTAAAACGCCTAACCAACACCAAGTTTTAACAAAATCCGTTCAGCAGTTTAGGCCGTCGATCGTTCTACAGAAAGACGGAATTTGGTATTCTCTATAATCGCAATGTCAACTTTGATTAAAATCTCGAGTTCGATTTTTTTTTCAAATGCAAAACTTGCCCTATAGTGCCTATATCGCAAGTAAAAAAATGAATATTGATTTTTTTTTCAAATGATTAAAAATTTAAAGATGAAAAATAATATGACGTCGCTGGCAAAAATAGTACATAATTGACAAGGCGAATATTGACTTATTTTTATTCCCAACATCAATTAAGAATGGTTGTTGTTTTTTTTTTGCTTTGCTACAATGGTGTCGCATCGGTTTTCATAGAATTTTTTTTACTGATGTTTTTTGAGGTTACCATATTTTCAAATAAAGCATAGATAATTCATTTATTTGCATTATTTTTTAAAATCTTCTGTAACAACGGGCAAACTATTTGAATTAAATTTTTAATATTGAATATTCACAATTAAAAATAGAACGTTACTCTGGCAGAACTGCAACTTTATTGTAATTTACTCAACTTAGCCACCTACCACACGTTACGTCTCGTCATAGACAAGTGCGAAAATGCCTGAAGCCTTAAGCTTCACATATTAACCGCAGCACAAAAACTGCAAATCACCAGGCGTACCCCAGTGTCAGTCGTTTCGAGGACGCAGCTGTACAATTTTTGTATCCTAACCTAGATAAATGATTTCCTAAGCGTTGACTAAGGGATAAATAAGGACTAAGAAGAAATGATTTCAAAATAATATTTAAGATTTTCGATTTTTGTTCGAAGATATTTTTTCCGGGAAAGTCACCTTAAATAGTGAATAAAATTTCGAGGAAATAAAATGTTCTCAGGCAAAACGAAAAACAAATCCCATCGTCGAGCTTATGTATGCATTAAAAATTTACTTAAACAAGTTTCATATAAAAGCCTATATAAAGCCTAATTCGGCTTGCAAGGATAATCAACTATCCAGATCTCAAATCGGTAGTGGATACAGAAAATCAAATTTCACTTTCTGAAGTGTAAACGACGAAGGATGGTCACCATATTTTAAATGTACTCTGGTCTACGTAGTAAGTATGGTGCCAATTGAATATTCGCACTTGAAAATATTTCAAGTTCCCTAGAAAATTGAGAATAACACACAAATTTTAGAAAATAATTCTTGCAAAACAAGGTGATGATTTTTATTTTTGCTGTTTATTGTGTGTAAAGTATTATTTCAAGGATATTTCAGATTGATGAACTCCGCTTGAATTTATGTTACATGTGTACTTTAAAATGGAAAGTTATATATTCTTATGTTTATGTTGTACAAGCCATTAATGTCCCACTACAATGATTCATCATACACAATAAGTACAAATGTTGAACCACGATTTTGACTGTTTCTCGTTGCAAATACAATATACTTTGATTGAACACAGCTATTGTGGTTAAGCTGTCTGAGTTCACCGCCTTGCAAGTCTGTTTGAAAGTGTTCATTATTTGAACCTCTCAAAAAAGTATTCATTTTCACCTTTTCAAATAATATACGAAGGTTATAGGATTTTCACACCAAACCCAAAACCGGGTTTTCAGCTCAAAGTTAATGAAAACTCGAAAACCGTTCACACTGAATTTTTACAAGTTTTCATTTGACATTTCAATTATTTTGGCACCACAGACAACAACAATTACGTTGTGAATTGAAATTGAAATTGCCCCAGACAGCTGTATTTTTCCTGGCAGCAACCCGTAGGCTATTTATGTGATGATTAATTGAGCACTGAATGTTTCACACGGTGTGTTTGTTTAGTTTATCTTGTAAATCCAACAGGTTTTCGACATGTTTTATTTAAAAGTTGTAGTTTATCAAAAATGTATGGAAAACTTGTGTTTTCGCTTAAGGTTTTCAGCCAAAACCGTGTTTTGGGTTTGGTGTGAAAAGGCTATTAAAACGAAATGCGAAGATATCTTTCCTTCCGAAAATCGATGAAGTTAGGTATTTGTTTGCAGATTCTAAGGTCGATGTTGTGTATGTGACTGAAACATGGTTTCGGCCAGAAATAAATGACGCTTTGTATGACTTTAGAGGTTTTAAACTGTTTAGACGGGACAGAGTGGGTAGAATTGGGGGTGGAGTAGCTATTTATGTACGCTGTGGACTAAATCCAGAATTCTTGTGTGAATCTCTACCTAGTGATGATGTCAATTTTGTTTTTGCTAAAATGACTTGCAAGGACAACAAAATTGTATTAGGCTGCGCTTACAGACCTAACAAACATGTAAATACTACATCATTATTAACTAAGTTAGATGAGTTGACAAATGTATCACCATATATTATACTAGGAGGGGACTTCAATAGCAATCTGATTTTAGAATCTACACTCGCTGATGACTTGAAAGCTCTCAGCTTGTATCCAGTGAATACAGCAACTCCAACACACTTCACCAAGGAATCAAGTACCCTGCTTGATGTATTTTTTGTAAGCCACTTAAATAAAGTTCTTCAGTTTGATCAACTATCTGCACCGTGTTTCTCACATCACGATCTGTTGCAAATTACTTTTGAGTGTGAGCCTATAGTTTCTAGTAACCATTACAGCTTTAGGGATTTTAAAAACATTAATTACAATCGCTTAGAACATGATCTACAATCAATTGATTTTTCTCAAGTCTCAAGAATGCTATCTGTTGATGACCAAGTTGAATTCATTCAGGATAATTTAAATTTTCTTTTTGATGTTCACGTTCCTATCGAAACAAAACTTTTTAGGTACAAGGACCATCCATGATTTACTAACAATATAAAAATGTTGATTAATCAACGCAATATGGCGTATAAAACATGGAAACGTTTTAGACTGCAAATATTTTGGAAAACTTATACCGACCTAAGAAATAAAGTTGTCTTTGAGATCAGAGAATCAAAAAAACGCTATTACTCTTCTCGATTAAATCCCTCTCTTGCTGGTCATAAGCTTTGGAAAAATCTAAGGGATATAGGTGTTGGAAAACATATTAATAATTCAGATAATAATATTAACTGTGATCAACTGAATGAAAAGTTTATATCTCTCTCATCGTTCGAACAAAACCATAGCTCTATCTTCTTAAATTTGGAAACTAACAGCGTATCTTCTAATGGTTTTAGTTTTTCCAACGTGACTGCAGAGGATGTTCTTAGGTTCTGCCTATCTATAAAATCTAATTCAGTTGGTTTTGATGAAATTCATCCGGTTTTTTTAAAGGCAACCCTTCCCTCTTTGAAACCCATTACCCACCTCTTCAATACTGTTTTAATGACTGGAGTGTTTCCTGCAAATTGGAAACGAGCTAAAATCATTCCAATACCAAAAAATCGTAATGAGTACCGACCAATAGCTATCTTACCTTATTTATCGAAAGTTCTTGAGAAAATCATAAACAGACAGATTAGACTTTACTTAGATCAAAATGACATGCTATGTCCAAATCAATCCGGATTTCGCCCAGGTCACAGCTGCACGACAGCTCTTATAAACGTTTTCGAAGAAATAAGAGAGAGTGTGGACAACAACTGCGTTACTTTCCTCACACTCCTAGACTTCTCGAAGGCATTTGACACTGTGGACCACCATATCTTATGCACTAAATTAAGGGATAAATTCCAGTTTGCTTCATCTTCAGTAAAACTTATTTCTTCGTATTTATCCTCAAGGTATCAAGCAGTGGTTGCTAACAATCAAACGTCATCCTACCTTCCACTAGGCAGTGGTGTCCCTCAAGGATCAATTTTAGGGCCTCTTCTATTTTCAATGTATATAAATGAGCTCCCGTCTCTAGGTTTCAATTCGTCCTTTCATCTGTATGCTGACGACGTTCAGCTTCGATATAGCTGTCCTCTTGGTTTAATTGAAAATGGAGCTTGGGAGATAAATGCTGATTTAACTAAGGTTCAACTTTGGTCACAATTAAATGGACTATGCTTAAATCCAAGCAAGACCAAATGCTTGATTATTTCCAGAAATCCATTAGATACAGTTTATTTTCCCTAATTACTGCTCAACAACATTCCCATCCAGTTTGTCGAATCAGCAAAAAACCTAGGAGTAGTGTTTAATAGAACCCTTACCTGGACAAACCACATAAATATGATAATTGGAAGATTGTATGGAGGCTTAAGAATGTTATGGACCACTCAAAAAATTACACCAATTAAAACAAGAATGATACTAGCCAAATCACTTCTCATTCCCCTATTACTATATGGTTGTGAAATTTTTAGTAATTGTCATTTCAGGGACAAAAAGAAGCTTAACGTTGTCTATAATAGTGTGGCAAGGTATGTTTTCGGTCTGCGCAGGTATGACCATATTTCCGCATACTCTAAAATTATACATGGTGTCTCTCTTGATAATTTATTCGCTTTAAGAACTCTAATAATGCTTAATAGTATTTTGCAAGCAAGAAAACCACAATATCTTTACAACAAAATTCAGTTTCCGTGCTCAACTAGAACCTTCGATCTAACTCCATTACGCTACTCTTACCTTGTTTCTAGTCGTCAATTTTTTGTACACGCGATTCGGTTGTGGAATTCCCTACCCCTGGTCATAAGGATGATGGGATGTAGCACTCGGTTCAAGACGAGACTAAGGCAATATTTTGAGGCTCTTCGATGATTACTTTTAGCTTACTTGATTATTTTTTATCTTTAAATCTTCTTTATTAAATGCAACTATTTTCTTTCCTTTTTTATTTTTCTTTTGCTTTAAAATCGGTACAAAATCTTTCAATTTCTTATTCTTTTTTTTGTTTAATTATCAGCTTTTTTTGTTGTAACTTTTTATCATTCAATTTTATATAAATACATAGTATACTATTACTGAACTTTGCACTAGTTTAAAAGATGTTGTATCTTAATGTGTAAGGAATTGCTATAAATAAATGAAATGAAATGAAATGAAAAAATGAAATGAAGTTTTAAACAGTCGTCACTAAAATTTGATTCGGCAGAGTAAAAATATTGCCTTAACTGTCACCAAATGGTGTATCTAAAAAAAGGCATCGACCACCTCAAAAATAAATAACTTCTTTGTTCCTCGAAGCACAAAATTCTTAGTAGAAAAGGCAAAATATATTTTTTATAGGCAGGTACAGTGCCGTTAAAAAAATAGCACCAGTGGTTCAAGTTTCATTTTAACTTCTTTAAATGAGTGAATAAGTGAATAGAAAAATATGTACAGCTTCTAATATTATTTTGTTATTGCTTGAACTATCACCCTCTCTATTGTAAACGGTGATTTTTTAAGAGCTTGGTTTTTGAAAATTCAAAAAAACACAGAAACTTGTAAAAAGTGAATGAAATTTTTATTTGGATCGATAAATCAATTTCTGCCATTTACTTTTTAAAAATACTTTCACTTAAATGTTGCCCGCGGCTACGCTTCAGGTGGTCCATTCTGAAGTTCCAATTTTGGCAAACTTTTTTACACATTTCGGCCGGAATCTCACCAATGACGCGTTCAATGTTGGCTTCCAAGGCAGCAATCGTGTTTGGCTTGTCCCCATAGACAATAGACTTAACATAGCCCCACAAAAAATAGTCTAACGGGGTCAAATCACCTGATCTTGGTGGCCAATTGACTGCGCCAAAACGTGAGATCAACTGCTCACCAAATTCGCCTCTCAATTGATGCATGGTTTCGCGTGCAGTTGCGAAACACATTTTTCACAGAGCACGAATTTTGATAATAAATTTCAATAATTTGCAAACGTTGTTCAGGCGTAAGTCTATTCATGATGAAATGGCAAACAATACTGAATCGAAATGTCAAATGTTCGTGGAATTTGTCATGTGTGATCTGTCAAAAATATAAACGTCAAAAACCAAGTAGCAAAAAAATCACCCTTTATATCTCTGACGTTGAAATGGTAACGGTTCCTTTCTTACGAGGCCATAATGACAAAATCCCATTTTTTGTGCGGTAAAAATAATAACACTGATCGCAGTTTTCGTTACAAAAAAAATATTTTTTCTTGTGCATATTTCAAGGTAAGGCGGTCAAGTGTTAGAATTTGCTAATATTTATTTGGTATCTTCATTTAAAACACAAAATTTACAGTTTTTCAAAGAAAATGGGTCGTGAAAAGTATTGTACAAACGAAAAACGGGAAATTATTAAAAAAAATGATATCGGAAGGTATGGAGAAGTTCGACGATTTGTCGGCTGTTCCAACAAAATGATTCGAAATGCGATAACATACACACCTAAAACCGAATCTAGTGGACGAAGGACTGTCACCAGACGCCTAGTCCGAAAAAGCCATACAAATCCTTTAAACCTGCAACTGAGCTAAACAAAAAAGAGCTGACTATTACAGCTTGCATGGAAACCGTTCGCCACAGATTGAGGGAACATAATTTAACTGCTTGTAGTCCAAGAAAAGTCCCTCTTTTATAACTGCAAAACATGCTAAAAAGCGTTTAATATTTGCAAGACATCATTTGAATTGGCAATAGAGAAATGGCGCAACGTTCTATAGACAGATGATAGTAAAATCCTATTGTTTGGCGGTAAAGGATCTCGTTCCTACGTGAGAAGACCTCCGAAAGTAAAAATAATTAAAATAAATTCAATAAAGTATTAAAGTACGGAGGTTCAAGCATAATGGTGTGGGCTTGTTTTTCCTACTATGGAGTTGGGCCCATATATTGGATTAAACCAATCATGGATCAACACGTTGACGTTAATTTACTCGAAAACGTCATGTTCCCTTATGCAGAGGAAGATATGCTTCTTTTATTGGTCTTCCAGCAGGACAATGGCCCCAAGCTCATCAGTAAGAAGCCTCTAATATGGTTTGGAGATCATTCAATTAATGTGATGGAGTGGCCAGCGCAATCGGCTGACCTAAATCCGATTTAAAATCTGTGGGCTGACGTGAAGAAAGCAGTCTTTGAAACCAAACCGACTAGTAACACAGAACTATGGGCTGCAGTATAGGTCTCCTGGGAGAATATTCCGGTGGAAAAAAGGCCAAAATTTGGTAGATTCCATGACGAGACGTTGTGAAGCACTAATAGCCAAGAAAGGCTATTCAACAAAATACTAATTTTGCTGGATTACCCCTAAAGAATAAAATCATAGAAAGAGATTTTTTATTTTTATGACGTTTTAGTTTTAAGTTGTATTATGAAGCAATTGTGCTATTTTTTTTTACCGCTTAGTTATTTGAGTTTTTCGAAAAAAACTAATTGAATAAAAGTTGGAATTCTTTTTTAAATATGAAATTTTGGACATAATATAAGCTTTTCGCATATTCAAAATGTTCACTTCATTTTTAAACGAAATCTGGTTTTCGTAGTGGTGCTATTTTTTTACTTACCGCAGCTGTATACAAAGTGTCTTAATTTTTTAACTAAACAAAATATTAATATTTAACAATACAAAATTATCAACAGAATAAAAAAAAAAGAATGAAAAGAGAAAAGAAGAAAAATATACCTATGAATTAAAAAAAATGATTTTTTCAAAAATCCAAAAAAATATTTTCTGAAAATTTGGGTATAAAGTATTATATAGAATTCAATGGAACGCTTACATATAAAGTGTTGATCGAAATTCATCGAGCCGTTTATGAATAAAAATCGAAAAAAAAAATGATTGCATTGCAGGTAACTTTAATAACGAAATATGTTAACGAAATTGTTGACCAAATTATAGACAATACCTTGTAGTACACAGATACTCGTAGTAGAAAAAATTGTATGGCAAGTACAGTTATTTTTTTGGGCTAAAACACCATTCAAAAATCTGTTTGAGACAATCGCCGAAAACACGTACAAAACGTACCTACCAAGTTTGACAAAAATCGCTTTAGCCGCTTAAGCTGCAGATCGATATACAGACAGACGGAATTGTGGAGCACACTTTTTTTTGTGTTCTTCATCATCGTTATTCCAAGTTTGATGAAAATCTCGAGTTTGATTTTTTTTTCAAACGCAAATCTTGCCCAAAGGTACATATGTATATCACAATTAAAAACCCAGATCGAGATTTTTTCCAAACTTGAAATTACAGTAATAATAGAACAAGCAAAATGTGTACCTACTGCGTTCAAAACATGGTATTCAAGCTTCTTATATCTTAGCTCCTAAAGGAGAAATTAAATTTCTTAGCTCCATAAATAACGGTACTGTTAACTGTTAGCAACCTTAACCATAAAATGATTTACTCAAGAACGGCTCTAAGGAATTTTATAAAAAAAATGTGTAAAGAACATTTTATTATAAAATTTTATTAACTGTGTCTACCTGTAATAGAAGCGCTTTACTGCATATTAGAATTTGTGAAAAAAATTTTTTTTTTTTGGAATTTTCAAAAAATAGCCAAATATTCCAGCAGTATTAAAATTTAAAATATCAAAAATAAAATTAATATTGTTAAATACTTTGACTTGTCGCACCAACATTATTTTTAGAAAAAAAAATTAAGAAATTTTGTAAATATTTTGTAAAAACAACTGCAAAAATATATTTAGGAGTTTCTACAACGAATCTTTTGCTTCCTATATTATCGAGGATAACAGCAAGATCGTGCGACCCCAGTAATCATTTTAAAGTTCTTAATTTTGCAGCCACGTTACTAAACATAGATTAATAAAACATCAACAAACAAAAGTGGAATCCACTTCACTGTATTTACTCGTATCAGCCACTATACGTAGAGAACTAAAATTTCAAATTGAAACCTAAAGCAAACCACCTACTTCCACGCCCACTTTGCTTTATTTAAATTGTTTGTTAGTTGGCGTAGCTCTGTAACTAAGGTTTGAAACTTGTGTATTTTTCCTACCCGCATTTCAAGCTAGTATGTACTTGGTATAGCGTTTATCAGCAACAGTAGATACATTTTGGTCCGTCATCCGAAGAACCAACGCGACTCATCTTCAATTTCAAAAAAAAAAAACATAAAAAAAATATGGAAACCTGCCAAAAACATTTACTATAAAATTATTTTTATAAAATGTATATACCTTAAGGTATAAGGTAAGTTGTCATTTCTTTCTTTCAATACCACAATAATATACCGAAAACCCAAAAACTTTCCCTATAGACAGCAAAATGTCAGTTGTCATGTAAATATTCCATCCAATTGAATACCTCAATTTAATGCCACGCACTCTTATAAATGATTCATGTTATTCAACGTACAATCATTCCAAACGAAATACCAGCACTTTCAGAATTTGAGCAAATTTAAATAAAAAAAAATATATAAATTCTGTCGAAAATATTATGTATGTACGTACTTACATTTATTATACAATGTGTATATGTATATATGTCATTGAAGGTGCACCTACATAAAAGAGGATTTCATTCGTAAACAAAAATAAAAACATACAAAGCGAATGTGAATTAAATGAGCACTATTATGTTGGTATACCTATACCGCTATATTCTCTTGAACAAACTTTGCATTTTAAAAAATAAATCGTTATAATTTTCTTTCCCTAAAAAAAAAATATGTTAAACGCAGTGAGTTTTATCCCTGAAGCCGTATTGTGTGGAATTTAGATTGTTGAAATTCAATATTGAATTTATCTGTTTATGTTTTATTTGTATTTTCATAAAATACGCTGTAAGAATATTGAACGCTCTGATGATAGAATAACATTTTACATTCAAATACTTTTCGGATGATGAATGATGGAATAAACTTTGTTCAAAAAAAAAAGAAGTATTTCAGATCAAGTTCGTCTGAGACTTGAAAAAAACAACTTTATAATAATATCAGTAAGTTTTCGGCCATTAAAGATACCAATTGAAATGCATCACTGTATACATACCTCAATCACGAGATTCATTACGTCGATTTTAATTGACATTCGGAGTTATTCTTTTTATTCATTATTTTCCATATTGTAGCATTTAAACATAATGGGGTAAGAAAAGATTCACGAAATAGTCAATCGAAAACGAGGTTAGTAGAAACAGCTAAATATACTTTTTAAAGTCGTTTATTAATTAATTTATAATTTAATTTTTTAAAAAATAACAGTATTCATTTCAGAAAGCAATAGTCAACCTATTTTCGAAATATTTAATATTCACCAAAAAAATGTTTTTTTTTATTAAAATAAATGGCGCAAAATTTTAAAGAGCTTGATGTTAAGGGCTTAGCATGATACTACTTTTCTGGTCATCTGTTGCTTATTTCAATTCGTTAAATCCTAACGTTAACAATATGGTTATAAATAAATACTTAAAACTATTTAACACTAAATTTCCAAGCTATTGTAGAACAATGTTTTGCATTTTGAATTTTTAAAATTGTCTTTTGGTGAAGCCACTATAAAATAAAATTTGTTAAATATTTCAACTAATTGATTGAGAGGGCTATGAGCAGCATAGTTCGATCTACTAAAAATTTGATTCAGTGGTCTTTGAAGTCGTATACTTGAGCGACTAAAACTAAAGTTAAGACGATAAAGAACCGATGGTGATGATACTGCTCCATTTATTATTGCTGCGATAAAACAAAATTGTAAATATTTTCTATGATTTGCCAAGGAATGAAGGTTAATTGAAGCAAGTCTTTGAGAATAATGGGACAGAGGGTTTCCACGGAACCAAGGAAGAAAACGGAGACTCCTCTGAATTGCTTCAATTCTCATTATATGTACAGAATAATAAGGTGCCCACAATACACAGGCTTACTCAATAATTGGTCTCACAAATGAAACAAAAAGTAGTTTGAGAACATAAGGGTCATGGAAATCGGGGCCAAATCTCTTAATGAAACCAAGGATTCTATTTGCTTTTCTAACTTCAAAACTAATATGGTCAGTAAATGTAAGTTCTGAATCTAAAACAACTCCCAAATCAGAAAAAATAGATACTCTTCTTAAAGAACAAGAATCAAAACATATAATCAAAAACAATTGGAACTTTCTTGCGTGTAAAACGCATGGTTTTACATTTGTCAACATTTAAAACGAGACGATTAATATTGCCCCATTCCCTAAATAATTTTAAGTCACCTTGTAAAAGTAGACAGAATTAATTCTTTTGAAAAGTTTAATGTCATCAGCATATATAAGGACAGACGAATTTTTTATGATCGAAATCAAGTCATTTATAAATAAAATGAATAAAATTGGACCTAAATGACTGCCCTGGGGAACACCAGAATTCACTACAAACGGAGTCGAACATTCATTGCGAAATATTACTTCATATTGTCTATTTTCTAAGTACGATGAAATCCAATTTAAGAAATTGTCGTTAAAACCTTGACGAAATAATTTAAAAATTAGTGTTTTATGACACAGCTTGTCAAATGCTTTACAAAAATCAGTAAATATACAATTTACTAGTTCAAGTTTCTCAAAAACATCTAAACAAAGGACGTAAATTTATTTTAATTTAAGAAATTGTCGTTAAAACCTTGACGAAATAATTTAAAAATTAGTGTTTTATGACACAGCTTGTCAAATGCTTTACAAAAATCAGGAAATATACAATTTACTAGTTCACGTTTTTCAAAAACATCTAAACAAAGGACGTAAAATTAAGCAGATTGGAACGCTTTTTTACAAAACCATGCTGGTTATCACAAATAATTGAACTACAACTTAACAGTTTACTAATACTAAAGCACTTTACTGATATTTTCCTAATTTTAAACACTTTTTAACTAGCACCGTACTAAATCTATTTTCTTAATAAACTACAACTAAACACGCCTAAAATAGTGCCAAAAAGTAAGTGAACTTAACTTTTTGACGTTTGTAATGTCAAAGTGGCATATGGATTCAGTACGATACTAAAAAATAAGGTATTTTGTGTATTTTGTGATTTTAACTTTAGTAAAATGTTAAGAAAATAGTTTTACCCTAATATCATACTAAAAATGATTTAACATATTACTACATCGACTAAAATTTTGCGCCAATAATTTTAAACAATTTTAGTATTCTATATGTTTTTCTAGAATTTTAAGGACCTCTTGTAAAAAAGTTTTATGGAAATCCGTTTAGGCGTTATTAATAAAGTTGAAAATCAAAAATCGGTTTTGTGACTGGTACATACTCGTACTATAGAATAACATTTTACCTAAACTGTTTTTTGAACCGAAATGTATACTAGAACTACAAAGCTGCAAGCGTGGATAGAATTTTGTTTAAATAAAAATCGTTAGAGCCGTTAATTAAGATTTTATTTTTTAGCCACAAAAAAATTAAGTACTGTTATTTTTAAGAAATCATCTAGAGATTAGCCTAAGAGGTTAAGTATCATATTATTATTTTATATCACTATAATGTCAGGTTTGATCAAAATCTTTTTATTATTAGAAGAATTTCAGAAAGGTTTTTTTTTGTGGACGCTTCAAGAATCGTTACTGAAATATTTCAGTTTCCCATTTTATGTATCCATTTTTGTGCTTGCAGATGGATTTAAAAAAAAATTAGCAGTGATAGCGTGAGTGTTTTATCATTATGAAAAAAAATCACATATTTCATTACTTTTTAATTTTTATGAATAATGAATCACTTGCATACTCTCTCTCTCTCTTTCTCTTCTCTCAACGAAACAAAAAAAGTTTTCCGATCAAAATGGGAAACAAAGAAACCTTTTATTACAATTTTAATTCGTGACCAAAAAATTAAATTTATAAACAGACGAATAAATAAAGGAAAACCCGATTGTGCCGGCACAATTTACTTTAGTTAAATGAAAAAAAAAAATTCATCTGTCAAACTAAAAGAAAATGAGTGTTCGAATTAAAAGATGTAACTAGCAGCGACAATATTAAGTGCTGCCGCCACAGCTATGCTCAGTGAGGGGTGGGTTCAATTAATTAGTGTAATAGCAATTAAAAAAAAACAATGAATGTTTATATTAATTCGAAGTTGAATTAATTTATTACTTAGATCTTACCACAGGGCCGTAGACCTGAAAATTTAATAGAAGGCGCCAGTAATTTTTTTTATATAAAGGAAATTACAAACCTTTTGAAGCGGAGAGCGACGACGGTGAAAGAAAATGTATCTAAACAAAATGAGCGAGCAATGATGCTCGAAATGAAAGACAAAATTTTAAGTTAAAAGTTTTAGAATTGTGTAAAACCCAAAAGAACTCAGTTCTTAGAAATAGAATGAGCTATAAGATAGACCGTTATCGTTCGGTCCTAAAAGAACAAAGAAATTTTAAAAATGAGTCGCGGGTTCCGTTTTGGGGAATTATCTCGAAACAAAGCAAAAGCACAAGCGATGCGAAATTTTAACAAATTAAATTAAACAAAACTATCGAAAACAGAATAATAAAATGAACATAATACCTAGCCTTTTTTCCTAAAGAACTGCCAATCTCCTCCAAGTCCTCAACTATCAATCCTTTGTCTAGATCTCTCAAATTTTCTCGGCAAATTTTCTCTTTTTCCTTTTTTTTCAAATTTTTTTCCTCTTTTTCGGAAGCTGTTCCGTAAAATTTTCACCTTTTTAAAAACTTTCCTCTTCGAATTTCTTTTTATCTTTTTATAAACTTTTCTTCTCGCTAGCAATTTTTTTTTCCAATGTCTTGTTCTGTGTTTTTTGCCTGCCATTTCAGAAATGTTTCTGAAATATTTCTTAAAAATGTTTTGAAATGTTTAAAAAATGTTTTCTTGAAGAATGAGCTGTCGGATCAGCTGTCAAACACATTCAGTTCCATATATAAGCCCTTTATGATTGGTAAATGTATAGGCAGCGCAGCAAAATTTTATTCAGTAAACAACAACAAAGAAAAAGTTTGAATAAAAAACATATGAATGTTATTAAAGAGAAATACTCAAATGCCGGAAATGCATTCTTTAAATTGTTAAACTAGCTTTAATTTTTACTTGCGATATAGGTACTATAGGACAAGTTTTGCATTTGGAAAAAAAATCTAACTCGAGATTTTAATCAAATTTGACATTATGATGATAATATGCATGTCTCTCTGTCTGTAGATCGATCTGCGATTTTCTTCACACTAATTGGTACTTAAGCGTTTTAGGTGATTGTCGAAATAAGGTTTTTGAATAATTTTTCTGGCCCAAAACATAACGGTACTTGCCATACAATTTGTTCTATAATCAAAATTATCTAACTATTTTTATTAAAAAAAAAACCGTGTACTACCTAAGGTATTGTCTACATTTCCATTTGTTTACATGTTTTATTATTACAGTAGACGCTCGATATAGTGAATCTCGTTCGAGTGAGTGAACTATCCAACATAGTGAACACACAATTTTATACATGGTACTCTAAATAGTGAACAAGAACAATCTCGATAAAGTGAACATTGTTTTTTTTTCTGAATTTTCAATCTACAATGGGTCTATAGCTTGATAGGGTTTTACCGTTTGGTTTCTTGCCGTTTTAACCATAAACTCTTGAATTTCATCAAAGGATGTTGTTATTTACCTTATCAATAGGTCATTGAATGGGCGGGCGGTACATAATAATGCAGATTATTCTAACATTTTAGTTTTAAAACATTTACATAAAAAAAGTTGTCCAAAACAATTTAAAATTAAGAAAGACACGAAAGAAGTGAATTATTTTTCCATATTTTAATTTTTTCTTATACGAGTATAAAACTTTATTTTCACTTTGGTACCCGATAGTAAATATTATTTTTCATCAATTTGTTTGATGTTGGTTTTATGAGTTGTTGAACTTTGTTTTATGTATTTGTTTTTGTTATTTACGTGATGTGAAATGTTTCTTCTTTTGTTTTATTGATGAAATTTGTTTAAGGAAAATTTAAATACGTATGCGTTTTGTCAAGCCTCACTCTGCCTAGGTATTTTATTTGATGTTTGTCAAATTGCTTATTTACACTTATAAGAATTATAAAAAAGGTGTGTGTATGTAGTTTTTATTAAATTTAGCTTTGAAAAACTAATAAAAATTCTCTCTCGAAATACTGAAAATGCCTGGTTTTTATTACTTCACTATATCGACAGACTAGTGTAACTGTTTTCTGATTTTCGACTTTCTCATCAACGGCCGCACAATTTTTGATCAACATTTGTATATATGAGATCCATTGACTTCTAAATATAATATTGCATACCAAAATTTTACAAAAAATATTTCTTTTGGATTTTTTTTTAATTCTTAAAAAAAGGAATTTTTCTTTCTTGAAAATTCAATATCTTGAAAACGGATAAGCGATTTTTTTAAATTCAATTTTTAAATTTATATTATTATTAATACCTTAAATTGTCACACTAAAACTTTGTTTAGAAATAAATATTTAAGTACTTAATTTTATATATACAAAATTTTGTAAAAAAGACTAAAAATATATTAAGCTGTTTCTAGTAAAAAAAAACTAGTGTGATCCAGTTGTTTATAAAATATATCTAATATTTTTTTTAAAATAAAGGTTCGTATACCAATTCTAAGATTTTAATATATATAAATTTAAAAACACTATTTAAAAAAAAATCTCCAGCACTGTTTTCGAAATAATGAATATTCAAAAAATGTGAATTTTTATTTTCAAGAATGAAAAAAAAAATTTTTTTTTTGTTTAATTTATAAATGCAAAATTATTTAAAATTTGAACAAACTTACGTTAAAAAATGTATGATAAATATTTTTAGCGCCGTTAATGACACTAAAATCAAAAAGGAGGTTCTATGGCAAGAACAGTTTGTAGTCGTGTTCTGCATTTTCGTAATAAATAAAAATTTGCTCACAACCTCGAATTCGGATTTTTTCGAAAGTACAAAATTGTGCTGAGGCGGTCCGTGAAACCAATTAGTTTCTACTTCGACAAACTGACAAGAAAAAAACAGTTTTCAGACTGCCATGATGGATGTTTTGTGCAATTGAAAGTGCAAACTTGATACAATGCCACGTTAGGATCTCCAAACTCTACAATTTAGTAAGCCAAACTTGTATATACCATATAGGTGAATTTAATCGAAACTCCAATGAATGTTTTGTGGTATGGAGAAAAGCCAGAGTTGGCGAAGTTTTATTTTGAATTTATTGGAATTTTCATTCTTGAAGTTTTCCGCAATTTGAACATTTTTGATAAAAAAAATATCATTTCATTTTTATAAATAATTGCAATTCAAAAGTATGTTCGTTGATGCTTGAATTTATTATTTTTCTTTCTTTCAAATTTTATTTTACCATATCCCGGCTTTTCAAGAAAATGTGAACACACACAATAATCTACAGCTTTAGTCCATAGACAAAATCAGTTTTCGTAAATTCGAGATTTTGTAAAGTTGGAAACTTTTCAGTTTTCAGACAATTTATCGGGCTTGTTTTTAGAAATATTTTTTTTTATTTCTTCTTAGGAACACCAGTATTAATATCTCCCTACTACACACAAAAACCAGCTTAATACCAAACAAATTTTTGCGACTAATACTGATATGCCGTAATTCTTGGTAAAAAAAAAATATTAGCGAAAATCCTGCAATAGAACAGTTTTATGATTTCGACGTGCTTAATAACTTATCAAACAATTTGAATGGAAAAACTCAGATAGAAGAATTAGAATGTTTATTTTGAGAAAAAAAGGATGCATTTTAATAGACTGGATCAATTATTTGGAAAATATCGACAAATTTGCCCTTCGTAGACAAAAATAGTGTTGTCATAAAAGTATACCTAACACGAGTTGGTATAAACTTTTCATAATTAATTTACTAAAAGTTTAGGAAAAGTTTCTTTGATTCTAAACAAAAAGATACAAAAATAAGCGAACTACAGAAAACTGCAACATCATATTTGTGATAAAAGAATTTTGTAAAATGTATCAATTTCAATAAGTTTAAATCTCCATCAGGGATTAGTGAAAATTAAATTAAAAACCAACATCATCAACAAGGACCGAGAACTTTTCAAACTTTTGTCTGAGGTATTGGACTTGTGGGTTGATTTCACACTAATTGACAACATAAAAGAAAATTATAGGTGTTACTTTAAGGTACAAATACATAAGTATCTATGAGATTGAGATAGGTATTTTCTTAAAGCGTCTCATCATTTATTTGCCAAGCCATTCCGTCTAGAAGTTTACATAAGGGAATCAAACAGTAATGTGTATTTGTACAAATTCGGTGCTTAGAGTGAGTGTAACTGTATACGGCACGCACAAGTAATACTGGTGTAATCAGTACTTAAAAGATATTAAAAATCTTTTTTTTTACGGTGATATTTGAATGCTAACACAACATAACTTTTGAGTGCTCTGTATATTTGATATTTATTTATTTATTTAAGCAACTGTACACCAAGATTTACTTATAATTTGTAGAGGATATATTACATTAATTGTTTTAAAAAATGCAAGATTGTAAAAAAAATAAAGACAAATTAATTAAATTAGAATAGAGAAACAATTTACAATTATTTTAATAATAGAAAAAAATGCAATTATTTACAGTTATAAACAAATTTAAAAAAGATTAAAAACAAAACCAAAATGAAATTATATCATAGTCGCTATAATTATAAAATGAAGAAAAAAGTTAATCTCAGTTTAAGTTCGCAAAATGTTCAAAGCATATTTTATGAAGCGTTTTGTGTTCGATTCCAGATCTCAAGTGACTGGGAAGATCATTCCACAGTCTGACAGCTTAAACAAAAAATTGTCTGCGTGATGTTAAACAGGTATACCTGGACGAACGCAATAAGAAATTCCGATTTAAATGGCAAAAATCAAGTGTTGTAAATAAATAGTCGGGAGTTTTACAGGGTGGCACACGAATCGTGCTACAAAAATAAAACGTAATAACCTTTTTCAGTGTGAGTAATCAGATTATTTTTTTTTTTATTTTATAGGCTACTATTTAGATTTATCAAAATGAATGCTTGGGATACTGAAAAAGGGAATTGGATAGTGCAGCGATACCATTCTTTGCAGTCCGTCATTTCCGTCCAAAGGGAATTTAGGCCTGAGTTTGGCGGTACTCCCCCCAGTAGATGGACCATTATGAGGCTGGTGAACATGTTTGCCGAATCTGGAAGCATCTAACGAAGACCGTACCATCGAGATCCCAATGTTCGGGTTCAGGATACAATCGTGGCTGTTGCATCGGCAATACAGGCAAATCCAAGTGTTTCTTACTTATCGGGGCAAATTGGAGTTAGCAGGCCGTCATTACAACTGATACTTCATGATGACTTAAGCTTTTTTCCCTTCAAAATCCAAATTACAAGCAAGTTTAACCTTCAGAATTTGCCTGTTCGCCTGGAATATTGCCGAAAAATGATTGCATTGGCCAAAGAAGACAGCACATTGATAAATTGTTTGTTCATGTCTGAGGAGGCCCATTCTGACTTAAACGGCAATGTCAACAAACAAAATTGCCATATATGGAGTGAATCTAATCCAGAAATGCTCCATGAGATGGAACTGCACCCAGAACGAGTCACTGTGTGGTGCGCAGTTTCATCAAGGCGTATTGTCGGGACGTACTTCTTTGAAGATAACGGTGTAGCACAAACTGACAATGGGGACCGTTATTTAAAGATGTTGAAGGAGTTTTTTTACCCAGAACTTTGCCGAAGACGTATCCGCAGGATGTAGTTTTAACAAGATGGAGCAAGTACTAGCCACACAAGTTATGGCGGATCTCCAACGAAAATTCCCAATCAAATTAATATCCAGAAACTGCACTTTCCGCTGGCCCCCAAGGTCACCTGACCTGACTGCACCAGACTTTGTTTTATAGGGTTATGTCAAGCACGAAACCCAGGAATTTGACTGAATTGAAGCAGTCCATTAAGACAATAATTGAGGCGATCCCAATTTCAACCCCTCAGGCCGCAATGAACAATTTTCAATTTGTAATGATGTTGAAAGCAACCTTTAACTTTTGAAGCGAACGAAAATCAGGGTCCCCTTAGTGAAGCTTCAACCTTAGAAATTACACAAATTATATTATTGACCCACATTAGTCTATCATTGAAGATTATACCCATTTTGATTTGATGTTGTAAATTGTATTACCTACTTGATACTGATCTACTCTACATATAGAAAATGCATCGACTGCATCATTCATTACAATTCCCGAATGACTCGTGGTGAATTGAGTTGGGGGTGTAGTGAACTTGTGATTCAACTCTTCTAAATCAATGTTCTCATCCGAAACAGATTCATCATTTTTCAAACCAATGGCGCAAAATTTTAAACAACCCATTATTAAGGGCTTAACAGCTTACTAGTTAGCAATTGCCTAAGTGCTTATTGATTGAATGACTATTTCAAATTTTTTTTAACTTTTTCTAAACTAGTAAATTGCTAATTAAGCAAAAAGCTGAGCATTTGTAGGGTTTGAGTTTTGATGAGCACAATTATTGTTGTCATGCGTTGTAAATTAATTATATATTGATGAAAACCCAGCATGTGCTCTAAAAAGGTATTAGTTATTTCTATTTTCATCATTTTAACTTCATTATTTACCCCCCTAAAAAATTAAAAAAAATGTTTACCAGCAGAAATCGAACCTGGGCACCCCGCGTGCAAGTCTATCTATCAGATTCAATAATGGATTTGGCAAATTGCTAAGAGTTAAAGTAGCCATTCCGTGATTTTAACTTTAGTAAAATGTTAAAATCATTTAAAATTAACTCAATCATATTTTTAGCTAAGTAAATTGCTAAAAGTGGCTTTAACATTTTACTAAATCGTTTAAAATTTTGCGCCAATAGGTTTTTAACTTCCTTCCATAAAAACTTGGATGAACGATCTGAGTTGAACCTATTACTATTTCGCAGATCGTATTGATTTAGTTACTAGGTTTCGAAATATTTTAAATTGTCTAAGTACCCAAAATGTATAAGACATCTCTTGTTTTGATTGCATTAAGAATTGCAGAAGAAAGCCAAGGAAAACTAGGCGATTTCATAATTCTATTTTTTAATGGAACATGCTGGTTAAATAGATGATAAATTGTTGAAGTAAGGCAACAGAAAGGCAGATTCAACAGTAATTAAACTAAGATAATAATATAGATCCATAGAGAATATTAGCTTCATATTGAAAGTGTACCTAAATAACCGTACATACATATTGTATTTGATGGCTAATTAACTGCTGCTAATAATTAATAGCCCGTTAATTAGTTTCTGTTAAAAAAATAATTGATTCGATTCCATACTATAACGAAGTATCAAGTCCCCGTAATCGAATGAAATAAGGCCGAGGCTTTTTTTGCATAATATAGACATGTATTTCAGGTTTGAATTATTAAAATTTGTACATATTGTAGTTGTTTAATAAAACAGATACTCTATACCTATGCATAAAGCTGCCAGAAATGATTAACTTAAATAAATAATTTGTAAATTTAATTTCTCGAAAATAGGAGGTTGATACCTGTGTTGTATGTATAACCTAATTTCGCCCATAGACCATAAATGAGATGTACCTGATATTATGAGTATGAGTAGATAAACATTTGTTCATCAATGAGCTGTTAATAATTTCTCCGACCTTTAAGATAAAGCTTATAGTCATACAAAAAATATATGGCTGCAAGTAATTCCAAAATTATTTGAACTTTCACATGGTATACTTCATATATTCCACAGATATCTTCACAAGATAATTCCTTAAACTAATTGACCTTTTATGACCTATTCCTGGCCACCTATTATAATCACAAATGAATTAAACATAAAATCTATAGTTTGACTCAAATATTATTTGTTTGACAGATACGATTATGGCATTTTTTTTATAACTTGTATGGCTATCATCCGAAAAGTAGTTAATTCTGGAGTTCCTCAAGGGAATTATTTGAGTACTATTCTTTTTTTTTATTTATAAATGGTCTTTTCAAATCAAACTATTCTGTTAATTTAATATATTTAACAACATTTAAAATAATCATGCCCGTAAGAAGTTTCAAGTCGACTAAAATGCTTTTTATAACTCGGAAGGGTGTACATTTTAGACGAAAAATTACCGTTTTGGTTATAACTTCAAAAGTTGTTAAATTTAAACTAGCAATATGTGCTTTGTGATTATTTATGTGATAAGAAACTTGAATCCATGCAAAACTTCCATTTTTAACGAAGCGTTATAGAGTATGCTTGTCAAGTGTAGCCCGTTTAAAACTAAAGGGGGTTTAAATACCATTAAAGAAAGATAGAAAGGAATGAAATATTATCTTTAGAATCCTATCTAAAAAAAACTTTAGTGTGTAATTAATGGACTATCCGAATCATGGGAGTTACACTCAAACTTTGGACGGATGAAAACATGAAACATTCTATGAGAAATCCTGAGCACTTCGCAGCATTTTTGGCAACCTCTTCAATGTAAGCGTTGCTCATGGATAGCTGCATGGGGGTGGATTATATTTTTGAAGCATTAAATATTACGCTAATTTTTTATTTTCCATTGTAGGATGCTGTCGAGATCAGAGTATAAATAGCTTTAGCGTACACTTCCGTCAAAATCCCACATCCGAAAAACAAAAAGGTGAAGCTGAAGATTCTGTCGTCAGCAAAACCAAGTTTGGCTTCAAAATTCCCAAATAAAAAATCTCGAAATATTATATATGTAAATACATTTTCTTACTTTTTGATTACATGATCTTAACCATTCGGGATTATAGTTTTTTTTTTTGGAAAATCTGAATTATGCCTGAATTCCGCAGACAGACAATAAGAAGTTATCGATAAGAGATAATTAATAAATATCCGAAAGAGGGTCGGCGACAATATGGATCCCTGTGGCATACCAGCATTAATTTATTGCACGGCTTTCGGAGTACAAACCCTGTAATGTATCACTTATTTTCTTTAATATTACTTGCGATATATAGGTACTATAGGTCAAGTTTTACATTTGGAAAAAAATCGAACTCAAGATTTTAATCAAACTTGTTATTACGATGATGAAGAACACCCAAGATTGCGCGTCACGCAATTCCGTCTGCTGGAGCGATTTTCTTCAAACTTGGTAGTTAAGAGTTTTAGGTAATTTTCTCAAAGAGAAAAAAAATTTTGAATCGCTGTTTTAGCCCCAAAAATAACGGTACTTGCCATAAAAATTTTTCTACCATGTTAATTATCTCGAAAACGGCTCTAACGATTTTTATATAAAATTATGTGAGTTTTGCCTTGACTATGATATAAATTTTGGAGAAAAAAAAATTAAAATATTTTGTTATTAACGGTACCTGCCATCCAACCATTTTACTGATTTTTGACTTTCTCATAAATGGCTCAACCGATTTCGATCAAATTTTTTATACAGGATCTCCTTTGAATTCTAAATAATACTGCATTTCAAAATTCTCTAAAAATATTTAATTTGTGTTTTTGAAAAAAAATATTATTTTTTTTAAATTCAATAGTTATTTCGAAAACGGGTGGACGATTTTTTCTGAAATTTTGTTTTTAAATTTATATTACTAAAAATTAAAAATGTTCATACCAATTTTTTTTTTGAATTTTTATATAATTAAGTGAAAAACGACTTTAAAAATACATTTAGCAATTTCCATTAAGAATATTTTGCATTTAATGTGATCGAACATAGGAGCAAGTACGTGCGATCCAGTCGTGCATTTTATTTTTTTTTTGGTTGTATATAAAAAAATATTTTTCTAAAATTTTGCAATGCAGTATTATTTGTATGTTTTTTTTTTTTTTTAATTTATGGAAGGAAAATTGGAAAAAGATGGAATGAAGTATGAATTTTGTGAATTTTTGGCAAAAAATTTGAAGCGCAATTTTTATTGTTAAATAGCTTTTCTTATTCTCTTGATACAACCTAGAGAACTTAAATAAACTCAGCCGATAATGCTGACGCCTTGAGCGTCTAAGGTCGATTTTTTCAATATCTGCCAGTAATTACTTCGCGGGAGATCATTCGATCTAAAATTTAACTTTTAAGATTCGAAAGGCTTTGGTTTAATGCTGAATTTAAACTAGTTTTGCTTAAATTTATCATGATGGTTTAAAGCCTATAATATACATTCCAGTATACAAATGAAGCTTGCGAAACGAGGATGCAGGCCTTATGTTCATAAAAACTCAAATCCATATTCCTGAGACTTAAGCAAAATTCTCTATATAAACATTTCCAACTACTTATTTATTATACACACTTTGAATTACGTATAAGTTATTCCACTTAAGATACACGAAATTAGATTGTCCAATAAATTATTAATGAATTCCATTATCTGCGAATCGCATTATGCTGAAAATATCATCAAATTATAACCGAAATTGGCTAAGCACAATCCATATTGTAGGTATCTACCTACTTATACCTTCACAGAAAACTCCTGAGTTCGACTTAATTACGTGGTTAACCTCATTAATAGAAATAACATCCTTTAGGATTTCTTATTTAAATTATATTTTCGGATTAAAGAAAATACAAGACAGGGATATAACGACTTTGAAAATAAATATCTATCATCAACAAAAAAAAAATAGAATATGAAAAGGAATATAGTTTGAATATTCATAAGGATTGATTCAACGATAATAATCCTTAATTAAAAAAAGATAACTTATGGCCACATTAATGTAATAATTGAAATAAAGGATTAAGTTTAACTCACCTCAACCAAAAACATTTTCTTATCAGATTCAATTACCTTATATGCAATAGTGATTCAGAATAATCGTTTAATTGGATCCTTATTCCTTGAATTGCTTAAGCTTAAATTGAATTGGATAAACTCTCTCCATAAACGCCAGAAGCCAATTGTTTTCGCGGGTAAATCCTTTTTGGTTCACTTATTTTTTTGTTTTTTATTGATTCACACAATTCTTACATTCCTTTTCAATTTTATTTCACATGACCGTTTACTGCCACGAAAATAAGCAGTTCAATTTTTAAAATCTGCAAACACTATTAAGAATGTTATCACTTACTGAAACGGTTATTTTAACTCGTTTGTATTATTGGCATCAAGGATTTCAAGGACTCCACGCACCAAAGGTTTTTATCAAACTAAGGAAGCATCTGACGTCCTAAAGTTGTTATGGTCCATCATCAATGGAACATTATAATTGGCGCCAAACTGAGCATGACACCAAATTTTGTTGGCCACTGTGGCATCCTTGTTTTTTTGGTTTTGTTTAAGTTTTGCTGACGAGCTTTTACTACAAAAAGCTCATATTGTCTACCCCCGAAACACGAATACAGAAGACTCTTTTAAACTCTTTGAAAACAAGACCCAGACGAAGGATGAGGCACAATAAAATAGAAACGGTATCAGCTCTTCTTTGTAAGGAATGCAGCACTTGACTTGAGGTTGAACATTGTGGGCTGGGAATTATTGTGGTAGGCGATATACGAATATGGGAAATGGGGGTGAGAAATGAAATCAAACATTTTATGGTTGATCCTTATCCGGCATCAGAGCATTGGACTTTTTTTTTCTTCTTTTCTCTATAAAGGATTAGAATTACGATGGTAACCAAACATTGGGTATAATGACCATTGAAGGCTATGGATGGACATAAGAATAAAGCGAACAACTGGGTCTGATGTAGATGCTGAAGTTTTTTTTTTATTTTTTTTAATAAATTATTTACTAAAGACAAAGTTAAATGAAGTACCTAAATAATTTATTTCTAAAACATGTTTTACTTTGGACTATGTAATGTCTTTATTAAATTTAATGAGCTCGTTTAGAATGTACGTAGAGTAACTACCTCTATTTGCATTTGGAAACATAACCGCATAAGTAAAGACACGGTATTATGCAAATTTTGAGCAATTTATTTGACATACCGAAAATAGTATGGTTCTGATTATCTCCATGAGCCGCGAATCAGTGAAACCCACCAAGAGTTGGAGTAAACTAATTTAGAATGCAAAACTTTTCGAAGTTTTTCGAGAGAAATGTCATAGTGAAAAGATGAAGACGAGTGCGGAGGAAGGCAATTTGCGTCATTCCAGTTCAAGTAAGTTTAGGCAAAGCATACATATTTACACTGGACGGATTTGTTGCGATAAATGTTTACAGAAGTAGTCAATAGTCAAGTATTATAAGAGGGACTTTGATAGTCAACTAAGATGTCACTTTACTACTAAAAGATTCTTTACTTCAATCTTAATAAAACGAAGCACTGATAGTCCAGGAAAATAAGACATTCACTTCAAAAAAATACCGAAAAAGCTGAATTTTGGTGGAGAAGAGCTTCAGTTTAACGTCCGAAGCATTTTCTAAAAAGTTCCCTAAATTTGGTGCGGAGCGATATTCTGCGACTGTAGGAGGTTGTTGTCTTTGATTGTATCTCCAGGGATGGCGCCTGAACTAATGCGGAGAAATGTCCGTGTCTTATTTATCTATGTTCCTTATAATTCGCATTATTTTTTTTTATTCTTTGTCATATTTTATCAGTATACTAGTTTTACTCAGTCACATGTTGTTAGTTCTATGCCTAAACAGCATGTAATGAGTAAACCAGCAAATCATGGTATGACATTTATTTCTAGAATTGGTTCTTAATGGAAAAATAAGAGGACACAGACTACGGCAAAGATCGAACCTTTGACCATAAGGTTGACAGGCGAACACACACCTATCATGCCACGGCCACGTTTGGCGTTTTATAGTCGTTTTCCTCAGTGTAACGCCTTAATTCGAGTAGAACTTACATTTTTTGTGAGAGAAACGTTACTCATCGTTATTACAATATGCGTTACGCCTTGCTTATACGCCAACTTAAACGCTCTTTTTTGTCGAACAAAAATGTTTAAACGACTCGTCGCGAAATTGTCTAAAAATATAAGTTTTTTTGTTTTGTATGTTCTTTTTTAACACTTTTTATTAAATTTGGGTTTATTAAAGTTTAAAAATTATATGTGCTGAAAAAATGAAGCATCTCGTCGAGTTATTGGAACAAATTTTAAGAGAGGAGGAGGTAACACAAAATGTATAAAACAAAATCAAATTGGAATCATATCACAACTTTGAATTCTTTAACACAAAGTCTTAACTTTGACACACAATATCCTTCCTCCTTGTGGCATTTTGTGCTGCTATTTATTGAAGTAGATAAAGACTACCTTATTTAGCCTGATGTATCTACGCATTACAAATCTGGAAAGAAGAGAATAATCTTAATTGAAAATATTAGGAATTTTATTTGTCCATCTACTTACTTCGTATCTGGCAAATCTCACTTATTTGATTTGTAATTTTGATCTTTAATTATCAATTTTGTTGGTTTCTTGTTCGTATTTCTTGAGAAAATAAATGCAGCAACACTAATTTTTTAGTGACTTTTATTAATTTAATCGGCAGAAATTGAATATGAATTTCGAATTAATGAGAGTTGCATTGAAATTAATTTTTTTTTTTCAAAATCAGCTGCTTATGTGGAAAGTATTTCGATCGACGAGTGGCATTTTAGTTTCGTAATACAGACACTAAAACGCCTAAAAAGTGACTCGACACAAAATGTGAGAGCTGTCGTTCAAGATAAACGCCAATCGTAATAAGGGTGACTTCTTATCGTACAATTGATAAATTTGGAGAAAAATGGTCGAAAACATTGGGGTGTAGTACATTTATTTATTCAAAAAAATGTAATAAACTTATGTTATGAGTGGTTTTTTTTTTGTTTTTATTTATGTTTGCAAAAACATATTCTATAAAAAAAAAACAAATTTTAAGTTTGGAACCGGAAGTCTTCTTTATTTTTTCTAAAAGAAACTATAAAAGCTGATTTTAGACAGTAAGACCGTTAATTTTCTCAAAATTTTCTAAAAACAACTCATAGTTTAATTATAAAATAAAATAAATATCAAAATGGATATATAGATTAAATTCATTCGTTAAAGCTTCCAGACTTAATATAGCTCCCATTTTGACACGACACATACAGAAGTCGTTAATATGTCTTTTTGTAGATAATTTTACTGTCTTAAATCTGCTTTCAGATTTTTTTTAGAAAAAATAAAGTTTTTGGGAGTTATTCAGCAAAATAAAACAAATTAAGATTTCTAAGATGGCAGCATTACCCTTCCCGTTCGTTCCGCACGTAAAATTTGATATTTTTTTTCATAGAATATGTTTTTGGAAACATAAATAAAAAAATCCCCACTCAAAATCATTTGTATGAATAAATGTACTACACCCAATGTTTTCGACCATTTTTTCCAAATCTATCAATTGTAGGATAAAAAGTGTCTTAAACTTTTTTGTGTAGAATAACATTAGCTACACAGAGCGCCTACCACTTTTTACAAAACAACCTATAGTTTTTGAGTAATTTGGAAAAAAACTGAATTTTCGAAAATATTCCAATTGTAATTACTTGGTATCTCAATATAAATGATAAATGAAAATATACGCCAAGTTGCACATTGTCCTTTATGAATCGACAACCCTGATAGTGCGTGATTTCAACATTTGTGTTAGAAGTTTTAAAGCCAAAATAACTCCTATCGCTGCCTTTCGGGACATTTTTTTAATGTAATTAATGGATTTCACAGAAGAAATGGCTAAATCATTTCTTTTCACTTTAGTGAAACAGTAGAGAAAAATTCAACAGTTTCATATGATTATTCAATTCAATTCAATTCAATTTCAATTTATTTTTCTTCTTCTTTTACAGTTATATAAAATAAAAAATATAATAAAAAATTTAAAACAACTAAAAATTTAACAATAATAGTATTTACAATATAAACATTTTTTTTTTTTTTTAATTTTTTTTTTTAAAGTGTTTTTCACTTGAAAATAAATAAGCAAAAGTAAAGGCACGATCTGAAGTCTGACGACAAGTGTCGAAAGTACCAAAGAAATATTTAATTCATTAATACTAAATAGTTATTTAATCAACAAGTGTTGTGGGGTAGGATGTCGAGAAAATAATATCTTAATTTTTTTTTTTTTTTTTTTTTTTTTTTTTATAAAAATCGGTCCAACCGTTCTCAAGTTATAACTGACTGGCGTAACTAACTCTATTAGATACACATATGTATGTTAATTCCCATAAGGTGTGGCAAGAAGATAAAGCATGAAGGTTGGGTCGAGACAAGAAAATAATAAATTAATTTTCTAAAAACTGATTTTAATGTTCACCAAAAGTACAAGATATTTCAATAATCTGGTTTGTGCTTTTGACCAAAAATTAATAAGATCATTTTATTCAAAGACAAAAATAGTACTAAATGACGTAAAAAAAATTGTTTGAAATTTTCTTTTATATTTTTCAAACTTTCATGAGGGGAGAGTACGATAACTTACGCGCAGAAGATTGATAACGACTTTTTGTAGAGGGATGGGGTTCGCCCGTTTGCCCGGGAGAGGTAATTTCATAAAAAAGTACTAAAAATAGTAGAAAATATTCAAAAATAACTTTAATACTTATAATTAAGTTTTACAAAAAAAAGCGGGTCTTAAAATAAAAATTTGTAATTTTTCAAAAGTTTAAAATTATTTATTTTTTTTTTTTTTTCTGAAATCAAGTGCTCTAATTAATTCTTTATTTAAAACTGAAAACCATTTACCATATGAAAATAGAAAATTACCAAAACTACTTTTTATTAGATTTAATTTTAGGTATTAACTTTGATTTCACTTTAAGGAGTTAGTGTCGAGTGCTTTTAATGAAAAAGAAACTTTGCATACACCCAACCTCGCACCTACCAGTCCAAGCCGTAATACGTACGCAAGTAAAAAAAAAAACAAATATCCCATAAAAAAGTACTTTTAGTAATTTTCAAATTTCTCAAAAACTAGAAGATATAAAATCATATAGTTTTTAGAATTTCAGAATAAAATTATAATATAGTTTATAACAATTTAAAAAAAATATACACTTTTTTGTTTTTCTTTTTCTCCCATATTTTGAGTTTAAGACCGGATTTAAAAAAAAAACAAAATTTATGCATAGATTTTACTTGATTTAAAAATTGTTTAATAGAACAGATATTAGCTTTAGAAAAAGGTATAATATTTAATTGTAAGTATTACCGTTATTTTAAAAATATTTAAAAATAACGGTAATACTTACAATTAAGTATTGAAGTATAGAAATTGCCCCTTCCGCCTATACGGGAGAAGATAGACCCTCTCTCATAGTAAACAAAAAAATGCTTGTATTTAACTGTTCTAAAAAAAACTGTTATTTATTATTTATTGGCGCCTAAGTTATCGTACTCTTGCCTCTTAAGTTTTAAAATTAATTTAAAGTAAAAACTGTTGACTCCCATACTCTTAACCCAAGATCATGTAGCTTTTTGTCTCACCTTTAGCGAATCATCCTTTATAATTATTTCGTAACGAAACGATACAGTACCTTTCACCGTCCGACACTCGGTATCCAATCCACCACCGTCGACACTGATCCAGCACCAGCGCCACCATTCGACTAGTACACTACTGTAGTAGTTTATACGTCGAAATTACCGCAGTACTTTAATATCAGCAAGAATACTTGAGCAACACCATACGACCAGTACACTACCCTAAAGCATTATCACATATTACATTCTATCCACCTACTACCCACCGAAGTTTTTGAAATTTTTGTAATCGATTTAGATTAACTTACCAATGAGCAAGATACTAGAGATGAAGCTGAATCTAATTTTTAGAGATCCAGCTCACAGGGAACGAGCAAACCAAAATTACATAAATTACTTAAACATCTTTTCATTCGCATTATCTATTGTCAATTTAGGAATATTATATGCTTAGACAAGTAATATTTCTGTTTCTGGAAGTCACTTCTTTTTAAGGCTAGAGTACGTTCTGAGCCAACGGAAGGTTGCGGAAGTTATAATGGTTCTCAAACCAGGAAAACCATCGCATGATGAGAAATCTTATAGACCAATTTCACTTCTGCCCGTAATATCTAAAGTCTTTGAAAGAATATTACTTCTGCGCCTGCAGCCAATAATAGAAGAAAATGAGCCTAATTAATACCTGAACATCAGTTTGGATTTAGAAGCAAGCATTCGACAATTGACCAAGTGCATCGGATCACTGACGTCATTGAGAAAACTGTTGAAGATAAGAAAATTTGTTCGGCGGTCTTCCTAAACGTGTCGCAAGCTTTTAGTAAAGTAATTCTGCCTGAAGCACTTTATACGCTTCTTAAAGCATATCTAGAAAATAGACTTTTAGAGTAAGACATGGAAACGATTACTCGGATATCAAAGAAATAGTGGCTGGGGTACCACAGGGAAGTGTTTTAGGTCCAATATTGTACCTATTATTTACACGTGATATACCTCAAACAGAAGACACTATCGTAGCCACGTTTGCTGACGACACTGCAATACTAGCAGTGGGACAAACGATAAATGAGTCTCCGACAAAATTACAAAAAGCTCCGAATAATGTCAATTATTGTACAAAAACATGGCGGATATCGCTCAACGAAGTAAAATCGGTCCATGTAGATTTTACGTATAAAAAAATGAAAAGATTACCGGTTTTTGTTAATACGGTTCAAGTTCCGTTTGCTAACGATGCCAAATATCTCGAAATGACTCTAGACGCGAAATTAAAATGGAAACCGCATGTTAAAAAGAAAGGCGAAAAGTTAAATAATAAACTCAGAGATATATACCTACTGGTTGCTCAGGAAACACTCTAAGCTCAGTATGGAAAACAAGCTAATTTTGGACAGACAGGTGCTTGAACCTGTCTGGACTTACGGTATATAACTCGGAGGTTGTACGCGAGATTCTAATTTAAATAAATTGAAAATAAATTGCTAAGATCGTTAGTAAGCGCACTTTGGTACATTATAAACGAAGATCTCCACAGAGAACTCGGGATTCCCACGGTTCGCGATGAAATAAAAAATGTTGCGCGAAATCATAGAAAACGGCTATAATAAGTACTATATCCAAATTATCGATGAGACGAATTTAGTACGCCACCTGCGAACGACAAGCCCTTCCGATCTTGTGCACTAAACGAGAATTGGCTTTAAAATCGCGGTATAAGCAGGAACTATCACCGGATAGTTACCTGCAACACGTTAATTAAATTCGTTGAAAATAAATTGCTAGATAAGCTTCAATTTAGTTCCAATCAGGAGGAGGCGGTGTTTTTAATGCAATAAGAATCTCACAGTCCTATGAGCACGCGTTTTTCCGTCCTCAGAGCCTTTCGAAGATCTTACACCTACCCACGAAAAAAAAACTTACTTTTTGAAGTTGACATATCTAGTTTCCGATTAAAGGTACTCACCCCAATAGACAGATCGAATTTCGTAATTTTCTATAATCCATTCCTTTTTTTTGTGTTGTGTGACAAGAATTTTTATTTCAGGTCTCAGAAGTCAGAATCATCATTCCGTCCATCAACATCAACGCACGGCAAATTTTTATTATTTGTGCGTTGTTTAGTTTTCACGTACAACAATCCAAGAAGGTCATCATTTCCATCTCCATCGCACCTAACAAACCCATAAAGACTTGTTCTTGTTCTAAGAACTGGCAGTTCTAGTTCCATTTGTCGTCGCGTCTCGTCGTTGGGAATGATGACATTATCTCTAGGAAGATTGAGTGAAAACAAAAGGAATCTTGTCGCGACATTACAAAGACGCCAAGTTGGTAATTTAATAAGCTTTATATAATTTTGAATCCATTGGATTGCTTCCTCAGGACTTGTTTTGCTGTGTTTGACGTTACGGTGTTCCTTATATAGCGAAGAGTACCTACCGGAATAGGACATGGTGGCGGCAATGATGGTACATGTTCGAGACATTTCCGCCTGAAAGCGCTTTAATAAATGACAATTTCAGATGATTTTCCTATTAAAATTCCTGAAGCGTTTGTTTATTGAATTTCATGTTGAGATAAATAATATGAACTCATTGATATAGGTCCTTAATCGTTGATGAAATGAAGAATGAAATGTGAAGTAATTTAGTTCAGTGAAAGGTAATAGTTTTCAATTTTAATATTTTCAAGGGTATGAGCGTTAAGAGGTTTCATTAATCAGATAGAATGATTTTATATTTTGGTTGAGAAGACTAATGGAAACTTAGAACACATAATTGAGTTTTACAATTTATCACAATTTTAAGTTAATAGAATGAAAGTAAATTTTTCATTTTCTTATAAATAAATTAACACAGCAATTTAATATTTCAGTTTGAATTTTAGTTTTAAAAACTTAGAAATTTATATATAACCAAACAAAAACTTTAAAGAAACTGTAACAACATTTTTATTGGCAAAATTGATCTGCATATAGTTGCTTTAAAATTATTTTAAATTGATCGAAAAGCTAGTTTTTATAACGTCACGTTTTATCGGTAAAAACTATCAACATATTGAATTTCGGTTAATCGAATATTTTGGTTATCGATTGCTTGTCATCTTTAATGTAAAACAAGATGGCGTAAAAGTAATGTCATAATTCTTAAGATTTGACAATTATGGTGTTGACAAACATATAATTAGTTCACAACAAGCTGAAGAACGAGTAAGAGTCGCGTGGTCAAAATATTATATACCGGTTTCAAACGCCACATCGATCGATCATGTCGACGAAGTAGTTCGTTGTTGTATGAGCATTCACACGCACATACGTCGATGTATAATTTTATGTTAAAAACAGCTTGCAATTAGAAAGTTGGCAAATTTACTTTAAAAAAATAAATTATTGAAGTGAAAATGTTTGTATTTTCAAGAATTAATTAAGCAGATTAATTTAATACGAAAGAAAAATGCAAATAAGATAACTTCAAATTGTGAACATGAGCAGACAACAACAAAAAAATAAAAACAAAACATATACTGTGCCGGTGTACTAGCTCGATTCCTTTTACACGCCATGTCGACATACCTATTCGATCTCCAGAAATCGAACCGCTGTGCCGACACAGTTTCTTTTCACACGACAAAAAAACCGTGCCGAGATTATAGATTGACGAAGTAGTTCGCGGCTTGTGAATGCGGTAATAGAGACATTTTATAGAAAAGCTAAAAGCTGGCTTTAAGACCGGAACGTATAGGCTGTTCGAAACAGCGAAAGAAACCTGGTCTCCGAAGCACAGGGAACAGAAGAAGAATTTAAGGACCATTTCCAGCAGCTACTTAATGGGCAACGACATCATGTAGATCAAATAGGGCAAGATGATAACGCACTTCCACCTAATGAGGAACCATTTCTACAACCCATTATAGAAGAAGCAGACCTAGCTTTAAATCAGCTTAAGAACAACAAAGCCACATGATCTGATGGCTTGCCTGTAGAGCTCCTCAAATACGGATGTTACGTTTTAAAAGGGTGCATGCATCAGATCATTAACCAAGTATGGGTGGACGGAAGGATGTCCGATGATTGGGATATTAGCTTCATAAGTCCCATCTAAAAAAAGGCGATCCTGTGTCCTGTAAGACATTACTGCATACAAGATCTTATCCAACGTACTGTGTGAGCGCTTAAAGCCCTTCTGCAACACATTAATCGACAATAAGCAGTGTGTCTTCTGAATCGACAGATCAACCATACACAAAATCTTCAAACTCATCAAAAGGAAATGACCAAGGAATTTCGTTGTCGGAACTCATCAACTATTCATCGACTTCAAAACCGCATGTGATAGCATTGATCGTCAGGGTCTTCATATAACGATGATCGAGCTCGAAATACTTGGGAAAACTGATACAACTATGTCGCATGGTCCTAGAAAACACGCGGTATAATGTGCAATCGGGGAATAGCTCCTCCAAGCTACATCATCGACATACTAGATATGGACTCCTAGGAGCCAACTTCGCGTTGGATCTCTCCTCAGCAAGGATCACACGAGCGCCACCCAGCTCCCAGCGGAAATCACGAATATTATCAAGTATCAGTGATTAAGGGATTTTTTTTTCAAAGAATTCCATACACAAATCCAAAAATTTCTTTTTCTCTATTTTCTACGGACAAAATTGGCAACTATATTATAGTTCTGTGCGGATGAGCGGAATACAATTAAGGCCAGATCAAATATCAATTTCTTTTTTCTTTACTTTTCGATGCGACTTATAAAATTTAGCACGCGCTTTTAAGTGTAAACTACATTTAAGTTTTTGTTTTTACTTTTCGACGAAATGAATAAAATCTATAAGATTTAATGAGCTGTCAAAATTAAAAAGTTTACCAAAAAATGGTGAACTTTTAGGAAAAAATTTGTGTTTGAAAGCATACTATCTGAATTTGTTAAATGTTGAAAACTTTTGACATTTCATTTTGACGTTTAATGTGTCACAGTCTTGGCATAACTATCTCTCTTCATCGTATTATTTTTGTGTGTGGTTAACTTTTCCATTTTCCTATGTGGGAAGGCTTACACGGTTTCATGAATAATCTTAATGTATAAAGTAGGTACTGATCTCGCATATATCTACTATTTCCATCAAGCATCAGACGTGAATTCGATCCGCAAACCTTAATAGTTGGTTAGTTCTTCCATACAAGTATGTATGTATATATGGCAATTACATGGCTTTATTTAAATTTTATTTTTTTAACAAGTTTCTGGCGGATGCAAATAAAACAAAAAAAAAATTATTAATGATTTATTTGTTTTATTTCGAATTCAAGTCTAAGCGCAATCTCTTTCCTGAAACAAAAAGGAATTTTTCTTATAGTCCCCTAGCACTACAGCATTGTTTAACATACAATTACAATAGATGTCAGCACTTCTCTTATACAAAATAACAATAGATGGCCCTAGTTTCCTTGCCTGTTGACTAAATATGGTGTGCGTGCAAAGACTGGCAATGGATGGCTTTTAAAAGTAATATTTTTGTCTGCTACTTTGCTCCGAGGGGCGTAAAGATCGTTTTCCTCATTTTCAATAGAGCTTTTGTATGGAACTGACAATCGAATAGCAGTCTATGTATAGTACGTCAATGAGCTACACAGTCTTTTGGCAGGGAGATGCGCTTCATACGATTATTGGTATGTAAGAGAGGGCGTTGGCACTCACTTCCACAAATCTGTCCAAAAGCTGGCGTACACAGACATGATTGAAGAACAGGCGAAACTAATTGGTCTTGAAGTGAATGAGTACAAAACCAAATGCTTTCAATTACTATCTGTCCACCTGCTCGGACAAAACGTCATTATTGATGGCAAAAACATCGATGTTGTTAAGGAGTTCATCTACCTTGAAGTAAATATTAACTCCAAGGATGACAACTTAGTGGAAATCCGATGAAGAATTACTTTAGCAAACCGCTGCTACTTCGGTTTGGCCAAAAAAAATAGGTTCAAAACACCTTATGCGAAAGACAAAGTTTACGATCTATAAAACTCTTATCCTGTCACACCTTCTTTATGGTGTTTAGGCAGTGCTCGATAATAAGCAGAAAGCCAGATTTGATACTGGGAACTGTTGAAAAAAAAAATACTTCGAGGAGGGCGAAAGATTTAACCGCGAACTCTACAAGCTGTGCAAAGATATGGTTATAAAGGCCAAAACAACAAAAAAGAATCTTCGAATACCAGCCTCCAGATTCGGGATCGCAGATGATGGAAACTCTTCATGGATTGGGAGCTACATAAGTAAGTAAATAAGAGAGGAACGCGTAATTTTGTAAAGGTACTGTCAATATTTTGTGCAAATAAAAAAAATTAATTTCTGAAACATAGAGAATACAAACTGAAGGCAATTGCATAATCCTGAATTGATGAGCTACATAAACATAGTTACAATAAACCACAAATCTTACACGTTTTGAAAGAGAATATGGATGCAAAAATTATCAATAAAAAAATCCGTAATAAGATCACAAAAATCAGGAGGTGTTGATTTGACCGATATCATTCTTCAACTTAATACCTTTAATTGGCCAAGAGTCGGAAGAATGATATCTCAAAAGTATTGGAATTTCGCTGATGAACTTTATTCATGAAAAAGAGATTGCTATGATCTAAGTTTCAACGAAAAAAGGCAGACCTTGTCAAAGTCTAGGCAGACGTCTTTAAATGCGGTTAAATTCTCATTTTCTTCATCCAAAGATTTCTCGGGCTTTTTCTGCAATGAAACTGATTATCCGGAATAAGTTGGCACATTTCCTTTAAAAAGATTCTGCTCAAATATCTTTCAGATCAGCGATAAGAAAGAATTCTTTGCGTTCAAAGAGTATCCCGGTTTTGGAACCAAAGCCTTCATATGAGGTACAAAAGCTTGTTAGCTGGTTTTTTTCTGATCCTCTTTAAGTACGCCAGTATTTATTAGATCTTACATTATGATTTTTAAGGTCGGATAGTAAGACCTTTGAATAAATATCAGAGATGTCGATCTCATCCAATTCGTTTACTCTCGTCCGTCAAAAGTTTTTAGCGAGATGTTTATCAAACAAATTATGCTAAATGTTTTTGATGCTTCTTAATGCCCCTTCTAAAGCTTTTTAGAGAGAGTAGTTTGTATTTTCCTCCGAAGTCAGGTTTTCAGAATAAAAAGACTCACTTTTTTTTCAAAATCTCGGATTACTTTCTTGGAACTAAACGGAGAACTGATCTAAGATGGTGTTGTGCTGAAGAGCTCGGGATTGTTCCCATTTTTTGCACTCTCACATTTTTTCGAGGACTTGTTCTCTTATTCCCAGCGAAATTTTGTATGTGCTTTGCATGGATTGCTTACTGTTAATCTTAAACACCGATCAGCTCGAACAGAGTTTTTGGGGAAATAGAGCTATATAATTTTCGGTCTTTTGGAAATCTAGTTTCATTGTTAAGTAAAACCGTGGCTTTTTCTTCTTTAACTAAACTATCACTTACTGTCCACATGAATGACAAATGATCAGCCAAAGCTTTCTTCGACATTCGTATAGTTTCTTAAAAAGTTGAACCAACTTCCAGATCATTCCTTTCGAAATTTCAGTTATAGAGTTTCATTGAAAACCATGCGATTGAAAATTTTGATTATTAATTATTAATTTTATGGTGATGTGATATTTGATATTTTTTCTGACATTTTTGCACTTGAAAAGATCAAATCACAGTTTATTTGATGGAAAATTGAGCCATTCCAACAGCTTTTGGCCACTTTTAAACGAAGCGTCGTTTTTTGAACAGTTAAGTTTTGCCTTTTGAACAAGTTGGATCATTTTGTAAAGTTTTGACGAAAAAACCTAAAAACCCCGACTTTGTAGTACACTAATCCCTAATATCGACCTGAATTTTAACATTTCGTCAGATTTTTCTAAAAGTTATAAAAGCCTATTTAAAATACAAACTTACGTCTCACACTAAATCCTTTTTCAATTTCAAATACTAACGGCAATATAGTATAGCAACTTTTGAAATTAAATAAATATAAACACAGTCGACATTGTCCTTGATAATGTACCTAACCAACCCTACAGCAATATAGCCGATACTACGTACCAGTTTTGTAAAGAAGAACAACATGGTTCTTGTTTGTATTTTTATCATCGTGTTTACTTCCTATATAAAAGTTGAAAAAAAAAGAAAAGTATACCATAACTTTTTCAAGTGAACATAAATATTTCAACAAAAAAAAAATCGTAGCATTCATGCATGAAATATCCTTTTAGACATATCTGTTGTCTAACAACACGACACCCACAGTAACTTCGCATCCTGTGTGCATTTTTTTTTTCAACGTATGTACACTTCCGTTCGATTAAATATATTCTTCTTTTATTACAGCAAGTTGTTTTTATGTTTTCTTAAATATGCTCCTGATTTGATAAAGACTTCTAAAAATAGAATATTGGTTGTCTCCTATCATGACATTCAATCTGTCGTATCTAAATAAAAAGGGTTGATAGAAAAGTTTAAGGACTTTTAATGTTGTTGTATTCGCAGCGCAGTGAGTTGGGTAAGTGTCAAGGTTGGAGTATCTCCTTCATTCGATTTGTGAATAATGTTATTCTTTATAAAAAAAAGATTTTAACACTTTCAATCGTTTAGCCAACGGCTGTGACTATTTCGACCAAACTTTGAATCTGTGACACATAAAAAATATCAAAATTGCACTTCAGGTTCTTGTCGAAAAATTCTCATAACGAATATTTCAGATTTTTACTACTTGATTATTTAGGTAATATTTTGATAATGACATAACCTCTTATTAATTTTTTTGTATCACAAAATCACTCATTGTTGATATATATATAAATCTCTGCTCTATTTCTCTTAAGTTCATCTTTAATCACATTAATAACGACTATACCTTAAAATATTGTCTATTAGACAAATCTCTACCCTCATTTTTGAAAGAAACCTTTTTGTTCATTAACTCGTAATTTGAATTTCAAAATCGTTCCTAAACAGATGCCGTATAAATTAAGAGTTAAATTTGACTCATTTGCAATGTGATTTTCTGCACGGTTCAATCACAATCATTGATTGCACCTTTCCAGTTCGATTGAATAACTTTGGTTAGCGATAAAATAAGAAAAAATACATGAGCGGATTTATAAGTTCTTTCGGAAGGCCACTTTAAAAAAGTATCCTATTTATTTTAATATTTTACCAAGGTAAGATTAACAAATTTATTCTATAATTTCGGATTGTAATTAAACACTTTTACATTTATTAATTCGAAATTTCAAAAACACAATATTATTAAATCATTTTTATGTTTGCGCAATCTTTCTGAAATTAAAATTGTGCTTTATTGGTGGTATGTACCTAATTTGTCCGTTTAAGAATCTTCTATTATTTCTTGACTTATGAAGAAGTTTTTCATTTTGGTTTCGGGAATCTGCTTACTAATGTAAACGAAATTAAAACTAGTCGATAAACTTCGTTAAGTAGGTGGTTGTCCTTGCTAATACCGTCATATTTTATATATAGGTGGCACATAGATTACGTTCATTCATTTTAAAAATAGTTACGTGTTTCTAAAACATTTTACAATATATTAATGCTGTTTTTGTTTTAATTAAAGGTATTAGCAATTTTTTGAAATAGTCAGATATTAGCATGTTACTACTAAACAGTTTGATTATATTAAAGCACTTTACTAAAATGTTCCTATTCTTAAATACTTTTTAACCAACACTTACTAAACATATTTTTTCTGACAAAGACGCGCTGATCGAGCCTTAAACATTGCATAACACTAAATATATGGCGGCTGTAAATGTCAAATGTGCAAAATTGTAAACATTTACAACCTACGGTAAATCATTTTAAAATTATAGTCGATCTTTTCATAATTTAAAACGACAAAAGGTAAAACAGATCATCTAATTTTAAAAATAGTGGGTCCCAATTCGGTCTATCTGTCTGTCTGTAAAATGATCCACAGCCTAAACGGCTGAAGCGATTTTCTTCAAACTTTGGACTTAAGCGTTTAAGGTGATTCTCTCAAATTCTACTATCGCGAAAAAGGCTATAACGATTTAGATAAAAACAAGCGTGTGTGATACTTTAGACATAGTCTACATTTTGGTCAAAATGATTTTTTTCATAAAAATATTTTCTTTGATTTTTGAAAAAAGGTTTTTTTTTGAAAATTCAATATTTCGAAAATGGGTGGAAGATATTTTTTGAAATTTTGTTTTTCAATTTATATTATTAAATAATTAAAATCACAATACCACTTTTTTTAGAAATACAATTTTAAAAATTTTGTATATACAAAATTAATCTAAAAACGATTCTAAAAATACATTTACCCGTTTCCATTAAGAATCTTTTGCATACGATGTGATCCAACATAAGAGTAAGTACGTGCGATCTAGTTGTTTATATTTCATTTTAAGTATATTTTATGCTTTTAATATTTTTTGAAGATTTTCACCAAATCGATTCATACCTTGAATTCACTTACATTTTTACGGAAGAAATGTGCACTAGAAGATCGTACATTCGTTAGAACAATTGTTTAAACAGTAAATAACCAAAAACTCAGATAAATGTTCCTAAATTAATGAATACTGTTTACAATTATGAGTTTAAGTGTCTTATGCATTTAGTATGATTCTAAAAAGATGAAAGTGCATTTTTGTGATTTTAATTTTAGCAAAATGTTAAAAGATAGTTCAATGACTAAATTAAAATTAGCAAAATCCTCTACTAAGCCTAGTATAATACTAAACTACTAGCAATGAGAAGTACCTACTAAGCACTCAATCCTGGAGTCCAAAGGAAAACCGTTAATGGTACACAAACTTTCAAACCTATACACATTTTTGACACATTAACAATTTGTGTACAACAACAAAGGTTCCTGGTTCTTACCCTTGCACCTTTCATTATTTCGATACTTAACCAAAATACGTACATACAACAATACTGACGCCTTAAAAAAATTCAAGAAATATCAAAATAACCCAAAACAATGGATTTAGAGACGAGCACGCTTCACACACCTCGTATTTTCACCACACTTTACCTCTTATGAAATGCCACCACATATGAAATAAATAATGAATGTTTTAATTTGTATAAATTCAATTATATTAACTTCGATAATGAAACTTAATTATTTTCTAAATTTATTGTGACGGTCTTTGTTTAAGTTATACATAAATTTAAATTAGAAATTAAATATATATTTACACTTTTGCACCATTTTCCTGTACTCACCGTCCTAGTATTGCCCAGCACTAATCCAATTCAATAAATAAGTATGCAACGAACACTCAAGAGTATGCAATTTCTAATTCCTTTTATATATTTCATTAAATTATCCAATGCACAAACCATTTTCTTTTTACATCAATAGATGTCGCTAGTGTAGGCGTGTATTTTTTTGCATTTTTATTTATTGTTTTAAACAATTTCTGTGTAGTATATTTAAATAATTTTGGCATTCTGCACATCTATGCAAAAAATTCTTTCGTTTAATATGTAAATTATTAATCCCTTCGGTTTTTATGGGCCGCGAAAAGTGTACCACAAAAAACATGTTCACCGTTTTATTATATGATGTGCCAATATATTTAAAATTATAAAATTAAGCTGTTTTGAAAAAAAATATTCTGAAAGCTGATACTCAATTAATATTGTAATTTATATAATTTTTCACTACATAAATACATCAAAATAGTATTTATTTCATTTAATTTAATTGCATTTTATTCAATATTTAAAAAATAGTCTTTTAGAACATAGCCAACAACGACATCTATAAGAAATCATTTTACATTCGATATGATTTAGTTTTCACTCCTTTAATATTGTGCTCTTAAAATAACCACACCAAAACCTTCTGACATAGCATACGATCTTAATTTTTTTTCTTTTCTGTTGATTGGTTGCTTTTAGAAACAATCGTATGAGGCAACAAAAACACGACAAAAAATATCTTTTGAACGACTTTATTCTTTAGGAACAATAGATTTTCTGTGAAATTGAAAAATGATTGTGCTAATAGTTAAGTGCCATGGGAAAATACAAACAAAAGGAACAAATGTTTCCAAAATGACACAAAAGTGTGACTAACCGCATATTGAACATTATATGTATTTCTATACAAACAGGTTATGACGAATTTAAATGACCAAAGCCTGGGAATAATTTCAGCTTTAACGAGTACAATTCGATGATGTGTGCACTGATGTGTATTTGGGGCTTGTACCTTTTCTTTTGGAATTGATTTCTTAGAAGAAAAAAAAATATTGAAAAATGTTATTTTATAAGACGTTTTCATTGATGATTTTCTTTAAGCAGACTTATAAGTTTTTCTTTGAGGAATTGAATCTATTAGGGACTTCGGTCATTCATATAGCCGACAAAATGTAAAAAAAAAAATAAAATAACGATAGGTACTACATTACCTTATTTATTTGAAACTTCTACAAACCATACGGCACCTTGATTTATGAAGTTTGTTTAGAAATTTCTTCTTTACACTCTTGCACACATGTTTCTTATGATTAAAGTCCTTTCATAAAACTCAACGAACGATATTTCTCAAACAGAACCAGAGAACCTTAAAAACTTTTAATTTTATCTTTGATGCTTAACTTTATTTTGGAACCCACCTGTATAAGATTATAAAACTCAAAGTAGGTATCGAAGTGGTAGCAAGTTACCAACAAGATTTACATCTATAGATACATTTTCCGAAAGGAAAATAATATGTATACTCAGAAATAAAGGTTACATGTACCTTTTTCCAAACGACTTTTAGGGAAGATAAAAAAAGAGATTGGTTGAATCTCCATCGATAGTTTATGTAATTTGTGTCGATATACACAAACATGAATGAGAGATGATGGATAGTTGGGAGCAGTTATAGAGTTTCTGAAAGCGGCGCCAAGTGATTTGAGGGTTGTTTGTCTGTCTAAGAAGATCCGATCGGATCCGATGTGGAGTTGATATCGCGTTTCATCTAGCCGGGAGCTGTAATGCATCCCAGAACACATCCTAACCAACCTTTTCGAAACAAAAATGGTTCTGCATTCTAATTAAGGACAATCGTAATATCAAAAATTTAAAGAATCGCCGTGTTTTTCTTGGGAAATTTATCCATAGTAAATTTATCCGTAGTTTACAGTATACAGGTTTGAGTTGTCAATTTGTAAATCTGGTTTCTGGCTTGTTCAACGTATTTGTGTTGTAAAAATTTCATTCATTCGCATTCATGTTTGAATAAAAATCAATCACTCAATCATGTTAAACCAGAGTGTTTCTAAATCTAAACGGGTTCAAAGTCTGATATTTGTTCACTGTTTAATTTTTACTTGGTAGGTAGGTAAGTAGTATAGGGCAAGTTTAGTATTTGAAAAAATAATCGAACCCGAGATTTTAATCAAACATGATATTACGATTTTTTCCGAAAACTAACGGTACCTGTCATGCATTTTTCTCCATCTTAATTATGTCGAAAACGGCTCTCAAGATTTTAATAAAAGTAAAATGTACGACTGGATCGTTCGAACTTGCTCTGGTAGCTTACAACTTTTGTGTAGCTAAGCACTGACGCTGTTAGTAGGTGAAGGTAGTCTAGTTATCCTAAGCCGACGTAGGAGTTAAGAATACCTTTATTCTTAATGTAATGAATTGTGGAATACATGATTCAAGGAATGGTTACATAGGCCTACAAATGTATATTTCAATGTAATTGAATTATGTAAATTAGAAGGGTAATATGTACCTACCTACTTATAGTAAACCTAGGTATGTAAATATGTACATACATATGTATATAATGAAAGTAAATGGCTAATATGTGGGTAAAAATCGTTTTTTCAACTTATAAAACTGCCAAAACCATCACTTTAATCAATTTCTCGAAAAAAAAACGAAGACCGCCATTAATCATGAAAATTTTATAAAAAAGTTTTCGCAAATTGGATAACGGATTTTGATGAAAACCTGTTTTTTGTTTTTAGTTTTTTGAAAACAATTGTTTTTTTTTTTTTTTTTAATTTTGGTATGCAGTTTCTTAGAGCTTATTAATATACACTGCCCGACAACCGACTAGCGCCCCCTATGCTTTTTGTCTTTGGAGCTTAATATCAGCCAATAAAATAAAACGTTTGAAATTAATTTTTTACCAATGAAGGCTTATAACATTATAGTCGAAAAGGAATTAAAGTTAAGGTGGTAACTGAATTAATAACCTTTTAACAGAATTTTAAAGAATAATATGAAAAATCCAATTTTTTTTTTCGGACATTTGATTAGAACCCCCACTTGAAAATGCCGAATAACATAAGAAAATGGGCAGAAACTATCCACAAATATTTTTTTTATTTTAATTTGATAAATATACAACTTATTTGTAAAAGACTTAATAATGAGTTGTGCCACCACGGTTGACTATGACCTCGTACTTCCTGTTGGGTAAGGAGTCATATAATTTCTTTATATATTCCACTGAAATAGTCTCCCATGCACTTTTCATTCCTTCGATGAGTTCCGATTCAGTTGGATATTGCCGTCCAGACTCGTATACTTTGCGTGCTAACCATCCCCAAACATTTTCTATAATGTTAAGGTCGGGAGAATATGGGGCCCATGTTAGCAAGGGCACTTTTTGAAGCTCAATCCAAGACTTTACGAGCTTGGAGGTGTGGATATGGGCGTTATCCTACTGGAACTTCTATTCCAAGGGTCCGAAAATATCCCTGATTGCAGGGAAAGCTTTTTTTAACACACCATTATATGCTGTGGCATTCATACGAGGAGTGAGAAATTGCAATTCAATTGTGACATAGTAAGTAATGGCTCCCCATACCATGACACCACCAGCACGGCTATGCAGTCGATCTAAGGTATGCTCTTCCTTTCGAAGGTCATGAAAGTAGAAAGCATAGCCATCTGGACCCTCTAAATTAAATTTTTTTTCGTCTGAAAAGACTACAAGTCTCTACTCCTTCGCCCAGGTCATATGAGCCCTGCAGAAATCGAGGCGTTGAGTCTTTCGAAGTTGGTTAAGAGGCGTTTTTTTTTTGTATTTTAAGACGTTTTAAATGTTCAGCATTAGAAATAATTCGTTGCACAGTCCGCACGCATGCTTTTACACCGGTCTTTTCTTTAATTTTGGCTGCAGAGTCGTGCGAATTGGACGCTTGCCTCAAAATAATACGCTTGTCAGCTGCTGAAATCACAGAAGATGGCCGGCCTTTCATGTTCTTTCCATAGTTATGCTCATTGTGTAAGAATGAGGAAATAACTTTACGGCTGCGGTTAATTTTTGTTGAAATTTGATGGATTGATTGGCCACACTCACTATAAGCCTTTATTTTGGCCTTTTCGGACTCATGTAATGCTTTTGCTTTTCCCATATTTACTAAATTTAATTGAAAATTAATAAAATAAACCACTGTTAACTTAAACAAGAAAAATACCACAACTTACTCGCAAAAATTAATAGTTTAGCGTAGAGGCGCTAATCGGCTGTCGCAAAAAAATACATTAATTTTTGTCTTATTTGACAGAACAAAGCAAAACAAATTAACGGTTAATTTCCAGAACTCAAGTTATTTTTTAGAGCGAGGGCAAATAAAGGAGCATGACAAATAAGAACATTGAACACAATACATATTCAGAGTTCCGAGTTATATGCATTTAAACATAAAGATTGGAAGGGGCGCTAATCGGTTGTCGGGCAGTGTACATGTGATTGTAAAATTTAATATTATTTTTTTTGATTAGTTTTACAATATTTTTCCAAATAAAAAATCAAAAATTAATTTGTATTATAAAAAAAAAATTATTCAAAATTTTGATATGCAGAATTAGTTTGATCTTCTCAAATATAAAATTTGACAGAAATCTAATGTACCGTTACAGAGAAAGACACACCTTAAAAAAATCGTTATATTAAAGGTACCGTTAATAGACTTTTCCCGTAAACTTGATTCATATCAAATGATAGCTATTACAAACACAAAAAAATTCTCAACAATTTTTATCAAACTCGTTGGAGCTGTTTTCGAGATAAATAAGATTTTCCTTCAAGGTCATATGGCAGGTACCGTTATTTTTAGGCCTCAAAATAAAATTTCAATTTCCTCTCTGAGAAATGCCAAAATAATCACACATACCAAATTTGAAGGTAATCGCTTGCGCTGGCGGACTGACAGACAGACATTTTTTGTCGATTACTTATTTAGGCTTCTAATGTCATGTCATGTCATTCGAATTTTTCTTTTACGAATGCATAACTTGCCTTGTAGTACCTACCTATAATCGCAAGTAAAAAATCTATGCAGTATTATAGGTAGATATAGTCTACATTTTGGTTCAATTTTTGTTCAGGTACATATTTTGCCACCCATACAAACAATTTGTTTTGGACTTTTTCATAAACGACTGGACGGATTTTGATCAACATTTTTGTATAGGAGGTCCTTCGAATTATATATAATAATGCATACCAAAATTTTCTTAAAATATTTTTTTGGAGTTTTGAAAAAAAAAAAATTTTTTATTCAAAATTCATTATTTCGAAAACGGATGACGATTTTTTTCAAAATTATGTTGTTAAGCTTACACTATTAAATACATAAAATTGACATACCAAATTTTAGGAAAAAATATCTTTAAAAATAAATAAAGCCCTGTCTTCTAAGAATCTTATGCATACGGTATGATCGAACATAACAGCAAGTACGTGCGATCCAGTCGTACATTTTATTTTTTTTTAGATATTATATGCATAAAAATGGCAATATGTTAACTTTGTTCCTTATTCCGGTTATGTTAAGTGAAGTCTGTTGAGTGAATATTGAATTGAAAACAAAGCATATTCAGAAAATAAATTTGTAAATTGACTTGAAAAATAATACCTCTATCTGTCTATCTCCGCAGAAAATAAGTAAAAGTATGAAATATAAAAGCGAAATGTAAGCGGATTGAACAATTTAAACTGCACGTAATTTGTTCAAACCAAGAAACACTAAAAGGAAACAAAATAAATCTCAATCAATTTTGCTTCCTCGTGTGAGAGGTATATTGGAGATTTGTAGAGCAATTAAAAAATTGCGCTGTGTAAAAGGGGTTTTCGAACATAGCCTACGAACACACCCAACAACTTATCATTTCATTTCAACTGATGCAAAATACATGTTCGTATTTAAAATTGCAAATGAAGAAAAAAGTTAAACAAAAAATGATTTTGAAATATAATTTTGGTACGCTAGCTATAACTTAAGAACGAATTGACTACAGAAGTAGTTACTATGCCATTTTGTAGATAATTGTACTGTCTATAAGATGTTGTTAGAAAATTTTAAGAAAGATAAACGTTTTGGGAGGTTTTGAACAAAATACAACAAATTATTATTATTTAGATGGCAGCATTTCCCTACCTGTTCCACAATTAAAGCTTGGGTTTTTTTAATAAACATAACTAAAAACAGAAAATTTCCCCACTCAAAAACATAAATTTATTACATTTTTTTGAAAAAATTGTAGTACACCACAATACAAAGTGTCTAAATATTTTGTGTAGAATGACATGATCTACAATGTTTATCTACAACTTTTTTTCAAAAAACATTTTATTTTCGATTAATTAGGAAAAAACTGAATTTTACTTTCTTTCCCTTCCACTAATTTTTTTTGGTCTGCTCCAAATTTAGGGTACTTTTTAGAAAATGCTTTAGGACGTAAAAATGAAGCTCTCCACCAAAATTGAGCTTTGTCGGATTTTTTTCGAAGTTACATCATTTTTTTATCTAATTTTCCTGGACAATTACTTCTTTCTGTAAATTTGTTCGGTTACTAGGGGTAATTTTTTTTTTATGATCCTTTTAGTTGAGATAAGAAAGCAAGATTTATTTCGAGAGCTTTAGTATGCAAAACTGATATTTATACTAAAGATGGAGAAAAATTAATCACCCTATCGGAAGATGTTATAATTTTTGCAAATGGCGTCGTATGTCAATCATATTTGACTTTTGTGACTGGACACTTTCACAGCCGCAGTAAACAAACAGACAAGCAAGGCAGCTCTTTTCTCCAAATAAAGACTTCCATCAGTTGAAATCGATTTTAACTTGCGATTATAGTACCTATTATAAAGCAAGTTATGCATTCGTAAAATAAAACAATTTGTTTTCTAACAATCAAACATGACATTACGGTCATAGAGAAGACCAACAAAGTCGGTCATCAATTCCATCTGTATGTCTGCCTGTCTGTCCTCGAGTCAGCAGCCTAAACGGTTGGATGGATTTGCTTCAAAATTGGTACATATTGGTTTTTCGGTAATATGCCCACACATTTTTTTCATTTTTTTTTAAAGATGACGAATAACAGGAACTCTCATACATTTTTTTTGGCCAAAAACAAAAAAATTATTTTTTTTTTTTTTGAAAAAAATTAGTTATTTTAGGTAGCTACCTTTAGTACAAAAATGGTTCTCGATTTTCTGGGAAACAGTTAATTTGATTTTTTTTTAAATTTTTTACAAGGAAGCTCCTAAAAAGTTTTAACACTATTGTAAATCAAAATTTTTCAAAAAAAAATTTTTTGGAAATTTATTTTTTTTTTGAAAACTCAAAATTTCGAAAACAACTCAACAGATTTCTTGGAAGTTTGTTTTACATTATCTTGAATAAATAAAAAAATTATGTTCCTAAAATAAAAAAGAACGGTACCTCCCATACATATTTTAAAAAATCGTTAAGAAAAAAAAATATTTCTCAAAAACGGCTCCACGAATTTTTATAAATAGGTATAAAAATATTTTATTTTGCGTACTTATAACGGTAATTCCCATAGAACCACTTTTCATATTTTCGACGTTCTCACTAGGACGAACCGATTAAAATTATTTTTTCTATGCAAATGCAATCTAAAAGTTTTAATAAAACTACATCTACTTTTTAAAAAAAGTTTTTCAGTTTTTAAAAAATATAAAATTTTTTTTTGGAAAATCGATTTTTCAAAAACCAGTCACTGAATTTTTTTTTGGAATTTGAATTTTTAATGTATATTATTAATATCTACCGAATTGCGTTTAATTTTTTTTTTTCTAAAAATGTTTTTAAAATTTTATACATCAAAAATTAATTTTTAAAAAACCGCTCCAACGATTTTTGAATTTTTTTGATATATTCTTATTTATCCAAGAATTTTAATGGCATCATTCTTTTCCCTCAAACTATAACGGCTAAGCAATATAAAAACATATTTGTCTTTAAAAATAACATTAATCTTAAGTATGCATACTGCACCTAAATTATAAAGTTATATGCATATAGCTACCTACCCACCTACATCCTTCATTTTCATTTACGTACATAGGTTCCATCTATATATGTAAATACATTTTACTCTCCTAATTTACGTAATTTAAATCCATAACCTAGATTTAAATATACATTTGTAGGTTGGTAGGTACCTAAGAAACTATTCCTTGAATCATCCATTCGGCAATTCTTTGTACTAAGAATCAAGGTAATCTTACTTATATCGGCCATAAACCTGTACCATAGACTATCTACTAAACAGCCTCAATGCCATGGTTAATTACATTAAAGTTGTTAGCTACAAGAGCAGGTTCGTACAAACCAGTCGTACATTTTATTTTATTCAGTAAAAAAGTAATTTAAAACAATATTGGAATATGGTTAACTTTGCGCCACCTTGCATAAGTCTTAACTTGAAAATATATTTTCTTCACGTTAGGGCAATGTAAAGAAAATAAGCCCTGATTGATTTGATACCTTGCCCTCGATGTAATGTTCTATTACCCTGCTTTATGAATTTATAGATTAGCCAACCAGCATATCGATAAGTATCTAAATATCCCGGAAGCTAATTGATTAGATTTGCTTTAGCTAAAATAAAACAAAATTAAAGTCTAATATTTTTAATAATCCACGGCACATAGTCTATGACATTTGTGTAAATACTCGGAATGGTACTATTCCCACCACACACTGATCCGCCGCCGCCAGACAATATTCCGTACTGGACAAACTTTGGGAAATAACTACCAGTTCGGGCGAACAGCGGTCCACCCGAATCACCTTTGCATGTGTCCACTCCTCTGCGTCCTCCGGCGCATATATGAGCTGAAGTGAAGTTTCTAGCAAACAGTTTTCCGCAATATTCATTTGCCAGCACTGGCAGATGTGCTTTTTGCAGGACATTAGTTGTGCTCCTGTTCCCTAAGGGACGGACAGGCACACAGAGTTATAAATCTTATGGGGTTAAACTTTGTATTAAGAGACTTTGAATTTACATACCACCGAGTGTAAGTCCCCATCCGGCAACTGTGGCACTATCAAGGTTCCTTATTAGATCCTTGGAAATTGGTAAACAAATTGGAATCACAGTATCTGTAATGAAATATAGTTTCAAAATGTATGACCAGAAATGGTGGGTTTATGTATGGTTGAAAACTTTATAGATAATTTAAGCTAAGTAAGTTTCTTTGCTGGTTAATAAATTATAGGAGAACATGAATTTTTGTAACCATATGTTTCAATTTTTAAAATTTTTCAAACTTGTTAAAGAGTTGATACCTATTTGTGTATAATAATTAATATACCACGGGAAAAATACTTAAATCAGAATATTCTTGATTATAATAAATTTAATTTTAGTATTTATTTATATAAAATAAAATAAAATAGAAAAATAAAATAAAATATAATAAATTAAAATAAAATAAAATAAAATAAAATAAAATAAAATAAAATAAAATAAAATTTAATTAAATTAAATAAAATATTTTAAGTGAGTTTTTTTGCGACCTTTAGTCCAATTAAAACGCAAATTAATTTGGAATAAAGGTCGCAAAAAAATGCAATTAAAATCATAATTACAGTCCAAAAAATAAGGAACAAAAACAATACCTACGTATGTAATTGCGTTTGTATTGATTTTGTTTTTACATTTATTCTTAAATAAAATAGAATAGAAAAATAAAAAATAAAATAAAATAGAAAAATAAAATAAAATAAAATAGAAAAATAAAATTAAAAAAATAAAATACTAGAAAATAAAATAAAATGAATGAAAACAACTTAATGAATAATTATTATTAATTTAATGTTATAAGAAATTTGGGTAAGTATTGTTAAGATTTAAAGGATTAAAAGGGACAAGACCTGAACTAATATAAGAAATATATTTTTGGTATTATTAAAATGTTATGCTAATATAATAGCAGACAGCAATAATATGATATAATAGTACACTATATTTTTTCTTTTGCTAAATTTTATTTTATTTTAACTATCCCATCGTTCACAATAAGTCATTTTTCATGTTTGCTTGTTTTATGTATATAGGGTTTTTCAATAGAGATGTGTAGATTTTGAGAGTTAATTGCTGGCACGTTCCTAAATCTGTAGAATACCATGGCAAGATTCAGCGCTCAGTCTTTGCTCGGTTACACCCCAACTAGCTTCTGGAACAATATGTCAATATGAAATATGTCGAATCCACTCCAAACTAAGTGCAACAAGTGGCAATAGTTTTCGCCCACAGATGTGACGTGAACTGGCCACCGAGATATGGTTGCCGTGATATTAAGTCAAATAAAGTAAGTTCGAATCCACTTCATTTCCATTTCATATCGAATTCCGAAAATATACCTAACCGCTCACCCATACGAAATCCTTTAGTGATGCCAAGCATGCTTCCTTCCACTTTATTTCACGTCACCATCGACTAGAAACTTTTAGAGATGTTAGACTTTTTTCTTTTGGGATTTTCTTAAGTTGCAGGAATTTAAACATACGGCGGGAACCTCAAAGTCAACATAAACCGTACCATCATTGCATTCATTAACAGTTCTAAAGGATACAATGCTTGAATTATCAAAAGATTGGAATCAATATGCTTACTATTAAATCGGAAACAAATGATTGCATAGTTTTTAATATTGAATGAATTTGGCGATGTGTGTATATATTATAAATATTGTATTCCCAAAAGGTGACATTCTTCTTAAACCCTGCCATTAATGAATTATCCAATGTCACAAAGAAGCTTTGAACGAGCTATAGCATAAACACATTACAAAATTTGTAATTAATTCAAAAAATATGAAAACAACAATTTCTGTCATTTTTATTTTTAGATGAACATCATTTAAGCAAAAGATGTCAAGCGTCATTTTCACAATTCTCACTTAGATAGGGACATAATCCCTAAGCCGGAATGTAATACATTTGTGGACGTATACACCATTCAGGGACCTAAAGCGCTTGTTAAACAAGTGAACAACTATTTAATATTGTGCAACTCATGACAACAAGTTTTCTGGAAATAAATCAGTAACAAAAAATAATTATATAATTTAAAAAAAAATATTTTTGAAAAATTTAGTTTTTCAAATTTTAAGAATTTGTTTTTGAAAATTTTATAAAATAATTTAATCAATAGTGGGTGAAGTTCTTAAATTATTGCTAAACACTCAACGAACACGGAATTTTGAGTACAACCAATTGAACATAATTTCTTGAATTTGTTATTTAGTTTTCTTAAAAGAAAAATTTAAGTTTTTTACAAATTAAAATTAATTTACATTATTTTTATTTGGAATAGATAACCCAATGAAACCCGATTTTTGTTAAAAGCCACTAAGCAAGATTTAATATATTTTGAATAACCGGAAACACTGATTGTAAGTACACACTAGTAATTTTGTTTATCAAAATTAAAGAAACCAGGAAAATTGATTTAAATTTATTGTTAAAAGAAGATTAATTTGGAAGTTGTTTGTATTTTGAATCGGACGGTGGTAATGAAAATTAAAGATCAACAGAGTTATTAGAAGAAATAAGTTAATTTATTGTCTTGTTTATTGGGCAATTTCGTGTGTCCATACAGTTCTGCCGAAACACTTCCATAATGTAGGACGCAGAAACTATTTTTTAACGCCTTTTAATAAAAAAAATTATTAACTCCATTTAACACTTTTGTAAGATTTAGGTAATAAATCAGAAAATGCATCAAACAGGATGCATATCTATTTTTCTTTTTCAACTCATGGCGTAATACTTCCTTGTTCAATTGATTCAAAAAGTTGAGGGAACTTTTTTTTCGTTGTAAATTTTGTATGGTTGTGCTGTGTTACAGAAATAATAGTTATTTATTGTACAAGTAATTGTTGACAAGTTTGATTGGTGTTTTGTAATAAAGTGCATAAAAACCGTACAAATATATATAGATATATTAGTCAAATTTCTTGCAGCAATCTGATCATATCCATTTCACAATTTCATAAAAATCAATTTCCAAAATGCAACTTTACCTCTCGGATTATAAAATATTTATAATCGAACTTACACAATAATTTATCAGTACGTACCTTCATATGCAACTTTCGTTTGAAGTCTTATCAGAGCAATGTCATTGGCAAAAATGCCAAATCGAAAGTCATTGTGAATGATGACATCGTCGATTCGGTGATTTTGAACAGGGGGTGCACACTCCCAGTCATACTCGCCCCCATAGCCTTCGCAATCGATTTCCTTACTCGTGTCATGTTCTCCCAATCGGACACTAACTCTGTGTAATTGAAAACCATTTAATAATCCAACATTCAAACAAAAACAACACAACACAGTATCTCTATGCACTTACAGTTGGGCATTTGGCGAACCGAAGCAATGAGCAGCGGTGAGAACATATCGATCGCTGATTAGAGAGCCCGCACACATAAAACTACGCCCTGCGGTGGTGTTGTACTCGAGCAACGCCATCCATGGAAACTCGAAGAGAAAAGCTGTCTCCCCATTTAGAATGCGATCCGAACTATCCGATATTCCACAGGGTGTCGTCATCAGCTGAACTAGAGCACTTGTGCTGTTTGGATCCGTCACGTTCGCTAGAATGTTGTTGCTCACCAGATCGAGCGCCAGATCATTGCAACAAACGCTGCGCTGAAAGTGACGCACTCCAACAGGTAAGCCAATATGACCAAGGCAACCTTAGAAATGCTTCAGACTTACGCTTTCTCTGTTTCCGCATCGCTGTTGTTTGACGATGTCGATGACTTCTTTGGAAATACTCTGCAGACTCATGGCTGACCTCAAAATTTGGCACGAACTTGTTGCGACACAATCGCCCGACTTACACAATGTTGTAACATTCTGATTGGCCTCACACGTGAAGATGATGTCTTGCACACAAATTAGGCAAATCGCCAGGCAAATTTTTTTTATGGCACTTCTTGTCGCTGTCGTCGCTGTCGATCTTATTGGTTCCAGATGTCGCTGTTGATAGCTGCAATTATCGATACTGCTGGTTGCCATTACGACGATTGTCACACTTCGGCCTAACAGATAATACTAATTTACAGTTGCAAGCAACAGCTAAGTAGTCTGTCAATTTAGTTGACATTAAGTCGACCAGTTTTAATTTGTTTGGTTTATCTCAGTTCGGTTCGGCTCGGTTGTTTACTTACTTACAAGCCATCAAGGTAGCTGAGTTAGGTATAGCCTATAGCTTGTGCCATGCAAACTGGTTTGCTGCATAAGTAAGTTTAATTTTATCATACATGGAGATTTGGTTTTGCTTTACAAATTGAAAGAAACATAATGAACTGAATTTATGGAATGTTGAATTCAAAAAAAAAAACAGTCGTGAATATATTGATTGAGCGCTGTAAAAGTGCAAAGTTAAATAGTACAGGTGCTATATTAAGAAGTTCTTGGCGATATTTTTAACGGCAACTGTTGACATTTGTTTGAAAATTTAAATTTTATATGTATAATTTGAATTAAGGCAGTTTAACGACAATAATTTGATAATATTGGCCTTGGAGCTCTGATATAATATTGAAACGACAATTCTTTTGTTCGCTATCGGCGGAACGATATGGCAATGTTACGATAGGAATTGAGTCTCAAACATTAGACAAAATGTGTTTATAATTAAAATTAATACCTATACACTACCACCCAAATTAATAAACATGGACTTTGGAAGGTATAGTGCATATTTCGTGGACTAAGTGCGAAATGTTATTAATAAAACAGAATGTCTGCTATTTGACGTTTACCAACTTGCTCCTTCGCTAGACCATCTAAGACGGTGGTCTATTGAAGGACTAATAATTGACATTTATGAACAAAATTTACAGGGACATAAAATTAAAATAGATAGAATTGATACTTAGTGTAAGATTTTTTCGATTTTTTTTATAGGAAATTTTAGTGCATAGTCTAACTCTTATTCCATGGTTTTATAAGTCCATGAACTAAAGGTGGACTAAGCGTTTTTTTATTAATAGGGCTGTACATGCTTTAATCTGGATGATTGTTTTAGGGCAGCAATGGAGAGGCACTAAGGCACCATATCAGAATGAGAAGGAGCTGTTTTGCATCCCCAGTCAGGATAAACTATTTAAAACCTTATAAGGGCAATTACCACTCATTAAAACCTGAAAACTTTAACCATCAAAATGAGTATTGTTAATCAGTACTATCAAGAACGCCTCAGATATTCTGGATCCGATAAATGCTCGACTTATCACAATAAAATATATGTAAATAAGCATTTCAATATTTTTTAATTGCAATATACAGGGTGTCAGCCGGGAAGATAAACTACTTTGTTTTGCCGCCATTTTAGTAAACATTAGTCATGACAGTTCATATTTGGTAGTGGTGAAGTAGAAGTTATTATGGAAAAATATTCGATAAACCAACTTGTTTCAATCGTTAAAATATTATCAAAATCAATCATCGATTAGTGTCACGATGAGAAAATTACGTGAAATTTTTGGTAGAAACAACGTGCCAACAAAATTCACTATTTCTCGTGTAGTGAATGATTTCGAAGAAGATCTGTAGGTGATAGGCTCAAGCATGGACCACAACTTACTGCAAGATCGGCTGAAAACATTACTGCTGCTTAAGGAAGTATTCAAAACAATCCATCAACCTCAGTTCGACGCCATGCTCAGGAGCTTGGTCTTCAAAGAACAACTTTGGGCACAATTGTGCACAAGGATTTGCATTTGTTTCCATTTAAGATTCGGTTGACACAAGAACTTCTTCCACAAGACCATTTACGCCGCCGCAATAGGATGTTGCAGCTAGCCCATGACAACCCCGATTTTGATGAAAAAAATCATAATGAGTGACGAGCACTTTTTCATTTGAATGGATAAGTGAATAAACAGAATAGTTGGTTCAGGGCAATGGAAAACCCTCAAATTAATTATCAGTCAACTTTGCATCCATTAAAAGTTACAGCCTGGTGTGCCATTTGGTCATAGGAGCAATCATTGGACCTTAACTCTTTGAAAATGAAAACGGCGTAACGGTAACTGTGAATGGGGAGCGATATCGTGATAAGATTGAACACTTTTTAGCGCCACAACTGCGTGCTTTGGGTTTAATTAACATGTGGTTTCAACAGGACGGTGCCACATCGCATACAGATAGGATTACAATGGAATTAGTGCGAGATATCTTTCCACAACAAGTTATTTCAAGAAATCAAGAAATGGTTATGTTGATTGGCCTCCACGGTTGCCTGATTTGACTGTTCCAGACTTCTTTTTGTGCGGATATCTGAAAAGCAAGGCTTATGCAAACAAACTAGAAACGCTTGCGCAACTCAAACAAAATATTGGTGATGAAATAAATGAAATACAGCGTGAAATGTGTGAGAATATAATGAAAAATGTGCTCAAAAGGGCTCGCATTTGTGAGAATAACAGAGGCGCACATTTACCGGATATTGTATGCCATACATAATTGCCGATATTAAATAAAACATTTTTCAATATAAGATAAATTTTCTTTCATTTAATCAAAAATTATAAACAAACGAAATAGTATACCTTCCCGGTGGACACCCTGTAATATAGGTACCTACTATATTGCAAATTATGGATTCGTAAGAAATTCGAAATCGATACATATTTTTACTAAACTTGACATTACGATGATGGATAACACCAAAAATTGGGTCTCGCAATTCCGTATGTCTATCTGTCTGTCCTCGAGTAGTCTACAGCCTAAACGGTTGGATGGACTTGCTTCAAACTTGATACATATTGTATTTTCTGTAATATTTCCTCACGTTTTTTTCATTTTTTTTTTCTTAAACGAAAAATAACAGTACCTGCAACAGAAAAACATCGTATTTTTCTCAAAAACGGCTCCAACGATTTGTATAAAAAAAAATGAGATCATTAATGAAAGGAAAAGGTGCATTTTAGTATTTTTTTTTGTTGGAAAAAATGGTAATTTTGGTAGGTACATATAATAGAACCATTTTTTTTTTTTTGGTTTAGATTTTCTAGAAAACAGTTCATTTTATTTTTTTTGGAAATTTGTTGTGTAGAAGCTCCTAGAAACTTTAAACTTTTTTTGAAAACTCAATCGATATTATAGAAAATTCGTATTTAGTAGTTTTTTAATAGCTATTATCTTGAATACTAAAACAAAAAAATTTTCCTAAAATAAGAAAAAACCAAAAAATGTTTTTTTTTTAAATTTTCGAATAGACTTTTCAGAAAAAAGTCACAGAATATTTTTAAAATTAAAATCTTATATGTGTATTAATAATTGCTTCAAAATAGCGTTTCAAACTTTTTTCTTCTAAAAATGTTTTTAAAATTTTATACGTAAGAAATTATTTTTTTTAAACCGCTCCAACGATTTTTTATTTTTTTTTTATTTATTCTTATTTATCCAGGAATTCATATAGCATCTTTGTTTTCCCTCAAAATTAACCACTAAGCAATATCAAAACATTTAATTATGTTATTTAAGGTATATCATTTTTACGAATATTTGCGTACGTCACTGAATACTAAACTACATCCAATGTATGCCCTCATACGTTTATATATACATATGTGTCTTTAAAAATCACATGAATCTTATGTATACATATTGCATAGCTACCAAGCTACATCCTTCATTTTCATTATCTTAAGTACACAATTTACATACCTAGGTTCCATTCATGTAAGTAGGTATGCACATATTTATCTGCTAACTTACATAATTAAAATCCATAACCTAGATTTAAATATACATTTGTAGGTACCTATGTAAATATTCGGTGAATCATCCATTCGAACCAAGGTAATCTTACCTAGATCGGTTTTAAGCCTGCGAGGCTACATTAAAGTTGTTAGCTACAAGAGCAAGTTCGTACGATCGAGTCGTGCATCTTATATCTTTTACCAATCCATTGTTAAAATACAAATATTTCCAAAAGTCTCTGTGGTTTGAAGAAAAAAGAACAAGAACTCCGCATATCCTTTATTTTCTGCATTACTTGCTATTGCCTCAATTTTCTTTTTTGAACGAGAAAACTTGGTTCACAACTACATCTCACAAGTCACGACTCAAGACCAAAGGATATGCTGCTATTCAAAGATGATAACGCACCATTAAGTCTGTCGTTAAATTTAAATTACCCTTCAGGAAAGGATAACAATAATAATATTATTTTCCATTTCTTTCGCACATAACTTTCGCACAGTGATGGATTAGAGCTGACAGAGGCCCATGTGTTTTTGGATTTTATTTAATGGACGAAAATTAACTGGGCATAATCACAATTCATTTTGATCTTCTCAGGATATTTAGTTCGGGAATTTTCATTTGGCTCAAAAAAATTATCACTTCTCCAAATTCAAGCACAATTTTCTGTCAATTTTTAACGTCAACACAATATTGTTTTTTTTTTATATCTTTATTTGTTTAAAATTCACATTTTTTTTCTCTTTAAACTAATAATTTGGTATGTCAGTGCTCCTAATTAATTTATTTTTTAAACAAATCTTTTGCCACAACAACCACGAGACGTATTTTTTCTTTTGACAAACCTCAACCTGACAATTATTCTAAATTTTCTGCACAGAATTTGCTGACCAAAAAATTTATTTTTCAGAAATTAGCAAGAAATTGTCAGGAAGGGGAAATCACTCTTCTGCCTAAAACTACAATTTTTTTTTTAGTTTGGAACATAAATTTGCAGAAATTGATGCCAATTTGTTCCATTTGGCAGAGTGTACTTCAGTCAATTTTAGGCGACAGTTGTAGTTTTAACTGTAAAACAAATATGTGAATCAGTGTTTTTTTTGACAAGTTTTGATAGATCTTGCGATAGTTGAAAATGATTTGAAAAATTTGAAATTGAAAAATGTACTTCTTTATTCAAAAACCAGCTTTTAGGTTAGAGCTGATCATTAAAGAAATAATGACAAATGAAAAGAGATAGAGAGTAGACACAAATTAACTAAATTAATTATTTTTTTGATGAACAAAAATTGTAAAACTTTTAAACTTCAGTTTGGTATCAAACTATCATTAATTTTTTTGTTTCAACTACATATTTCGAAATTGAAAGACAGAAATTTGCCAAACCCTGTTGAGCAAAATTACAACTTGCAAAATAAAACAATCGTCAAAATTCCGCCAAATAAGTACCATATGGGATGTGCACTTAAGAAAATGAAGAGCCAAGATAACACTAGAGAATAAAAAACAAAAAAACAATAGAAATATAATATTTAAATTCAAATATATGTAGAATGTATAAGAACCGCCATTTTGGATATCTCAATTGAAGACGATTGTTCTACTTTATCTTCATCTTGTGCTGTTAACTTAGTGTTTTTTCGGTACATAAATTAAAAAAAAAAGAGTAATAAAGGGCTAGTTTTCTAGCTGAGTTTAGGTAAGTTATTAAGTTGCTTAGAGAACTTGGGTACATGTGGATTTGTACAATTTTAAATTAATTTGAAGAACAAATTAACCCAATTTGTTATTATTTACTGACGAAAATCGGGCACCAAGATCAACAATTAGCGATGAAACATGCTCTTGAAATTTAATTCCGAATATGCAAGTGATGTTACAAATTGATGATTTGGAAGAATTTTTTTCCAAGAATATCTAAGCCTCTAGATGATGGAAAATTCGGGCTGACTGCCCACAATCCCTTTTCGCATAATTTTTGTCAATTCTTCTCCACTAACGAAACTGTTTCGGAATGTTGGTGCAAATTACAAAACCCATTTTCGACGGACGTAAATTATTTTAATTCAAAAAATTGGATTTATTTGAGTCCAATAAAGTCATCAATAATTTATTATTCAACCACATTTTTTTTACATCTGATTTCATAACAAAACCAACCAAGAAAACCAAGTGTTGATTTTTTTAAATCGAAACAAAAATATTGGCCCTTTAATCGATCCGGCGACAAGTTAAATAAACTCAAGCGAATAGTAAAACATAGAAATCCAATTTGATATAAATAACTCCAAGCTGGCAACCATGGTCATTTTTTAAGCTACATTTAGGACTAGAAAACTAGAATCCTTAATATTGGGTATTGAAGTACCGAAAAATTGTGTCAAACATAAATTCACCACTCGTTAAGATTTCCAAGTGGCTAGTCGATGAAATGAAGTTGTATGGAAGATTTGAGAGCGCCAGTGTTTTGAACACCTTTGATTTCGTCGACAGAGTGAAAGAGATAAGTATACAAGCTGATGAAACTATAGTCCCTTTTGATGTAGAAGCGTTGTTTCCAAGTATACCGGTCGATGAAGCAATAGAGTCTCTTAAATTACATCTCGAAGCGATAAATATAATATAGAAGAAAGAATAAAGAGAGTCTATTTAAGAGCAGCAAAATCTTGTATGACACATAATTGTTTCGTTTTCCGTGACAAATTCTACAAAAACAACAATGGAACGAGTATAAGCAACACTTTGTCACCTCTGATCGCTGAAGACTTCAATGCTTAATTTGAGACGGATTTTAAAAAAGAAGGTATTTTGCCCAGAATCTGTCTGAGATATGTTGATGACGTTTTCAGTGTTATAAAAAAGAATACCGTTAATGAAACTCTAAACATCTAAGCAAAAGATATACCACCATAAAGTTACGTATGAGGAAGAAGACAACAAGAATTCTATCCCATTTTTAGACGTTGTATGTACCAAGCGTAACAAGAAATTAAAGCTTGACGTATTCAGGAAAAACACATAAACTGATCGTTACATCACGAACGATTTTTTTTGCCCTTACCAACACAAAATACCCGCGTTTCATTCAGTTTCAAAAAAGAAATTGATTTCATTGTCAATTAAGCTGTTATAAATGGTTTTGAGAAAACGATTGTGGAAAACATTGTGAAAAAACAATCAACAGAATACGAAATAAAATGCACGACTTGCTCTTATGTTCGATCACATCGTATGCAAAAGATTTCTATTAAAAATCCAAATATATTTTTAAAGTCATTTTTAACTCAATTTTGTATATACATATACAATTTTTTTTTAAATATTGCTCTAAAATAAATTGGTATGACAATATTAAATAATTAATAATATAAACTTTAAGACAAAAGATTAAATCAAAATTTTGAAATGAATACTTAAACTAATTTGAGCTCAAAAAAAGTACGTCATTTTATTTCTTGGATAAATTTGAATTTACGAAAAAAAAATCTTAAAAATCTGTGAAGCGGTTTTTGAGAAAAAAAATTTTTTTAAACTTTTTGAAATTATTTAAAAAAAAATCAAAATCGCCAATTCATAGGTTTTCAGAAAAATACATACAAATATAATTTTTGAAAAAAATTTCGAAATATAATTTTTTTCTTAAAAATGATTTTAAATATACAAAAAAAATATTAATTAAAAATATTGGTATGCGTTATAATTTGGGAAACCTAAACCAATATATGTGTGAAGTTTCGAAAGAATCGGTTGAGCCGTTTATGAAATAGTAGAAAGCAAAAAAACGGTCGTATGGAAAGTACCGCTTTTAGATATTTTTCTAATTTTTTTTTCAACCATATGGTCGGTCGTAGTTAAAAAGCCGCACTGATTTTTTTAAATCAAAATCGTTAGAGCCATTTCCGAGAAAAATAGGTTTGAACGTAACGGTTATATGGCAGGTACCGTTATTTTTGGAGCTAAAAAAAATCAATTTCCCCTCTGTACAATACCTAAAAAACCCTATATACCAAGTTTGAAGCAATTCGGCAGACCCATTTAGGTGTCTATACATACATACAGACAGACTGACAGACTGACAGACTGACAGACTGACAGACTGACAGACTGACAGACTGACAGACTGACAGACTGACAGACTGACAGACTGACAGACTGACAGACTGACAGACTGACAGACTGACAGACTGACAGACTGACAGACTGACAGACTGACAGACTGACAGACTGACAGACTGACAGACTGGCAGACTGACAGACTGACAGACTGACAGACTGACAGACTGACAGACTGACAGACTGACAGACTGACAGACTGACAGACTGACAGACTGACAGACTGACAGACTGACAGACTGACAGACTGACAGACTGACAGACTGACAGACTGACAGACTGACAGACTGACAGACTGACAGACTGACAGACTGACAGACTGACAGACTGACAGACTGACAGACTGACAGACTGACAGACTGACAGACTGACAGACTGACAGACTGACAGACTGACAGACTGACAGACTGACAGACTGACAGACTGACAGACTGACAGACTGACAGACTGACAGACTGACAGACTGACAGACTGACAGACTGACAGACTGACAGACTGACAGACTGACAGACTGACAGACAGACATACAGACGGACAGAATTTTTAGACCATCTTTTTTCGTCTTAGTTATCATCGTAATGTAATGTTTGATTGTTATCTCAAAACTTTTTTTTTTCGACGAATGCATAACTTTCCTCATAGTGCCTATAATCGCAAGTAAAAATGAAATCTTTACACTTTTTAGCAAAAATTGTTCTGACAAAAAATTTCGTATATCATTTTCATTCATACCTGCAATCACCAATCAACTGAGGAAGGCTCTGGGAAAAGAAAATATACACATCGCTCGCCTACGGCAAGCTGAAGAACATTCTCGGCTTAACCAAGGATATCACAACAACAAGTGGGAAGTGTAGTATATACGAAATCAGCAGTCAATAAAGGAAGTCTTTTTTTTAGTAAATTTGTAAACCTCAACTGCAACATCGGTTTAACCCTTTTAAATATTAAGTTGGAAAGTTTAAACACCTATTTCGAATTTGACATTACTGAGTGGGCCACGTAGGTCGAATTGTTAGAAAAAACGTTCTAACTTGAAATATAGTCATAGCTCTCCTCTAGAGCTTTTTTTTAAATAAATGCTCTTCCCAGAGCTGCAAGTTATCGCTTTAAAAACGATTTCAAAATATTTGTATATCATTTGTTGAATACCATAAACTTAGAGTGAAATAACTACTATACCTTACAGAAAACTTCAAGTGCCTTACATTTAATCCGTCTCTGTTCAGTTTCCACAAAATTCACATCTCATCAAGAACGTATACTTTAAATGAAGTGGATTCATAGTAGAACAAAATTTCAAAAAAAAAAAAAAAATAATAAAAAAAAAAAACTCATTCCACGGATTTCATTAGTCCAAAGAAGAAAGGAAGTTACTTTAATCTTCCTTAACGATTGCATTGAAGCTATAGTTACAACATTCTATTTCTTTGCATTTTTAATTTTTTTGTTGGGTTTAAGAACTCGTTTCTATGATGAAAATAATAAGTATAATGTTATCCTTTTACCCTCCACAGCAGGACTGCGGAAAATGAGGAAATGAAAAACGCACTTCCTTCTTAATGGCATGTATATTTTGAGTGGAAAACGGAAGGTTAATCCAATACATATTCGTACACAATTGAAGAAGAATTCCCTTAGAAAACCATACTCCACACGTTTAACAGCTTGCATTGATGAAAGGGAATAAATTAATAACGAAGCTCCAGCAATTTATTTTCCTTGCCGCCATGTGAAGCATTGAAAATAGTCACCTTCGCATTCAGTATAGAAAATTAAGCTGTCACCTACGATAGATGTAATAAATTCAAACTAATCCAAATCAATATTAGATGAGTTGGAGGGTTCGCACGCTCCTGCTATTCGAAACAGATGATGAGCTTACTGCTGGACTGATGCTTGCAGAGTGTCCTAATGAGTTGTCATATCCAGAGATTGCAGAAAATATGCTATAGTCATTTATTTTATTGTCAGTAATTTAGTTTGTGTTTTTTTCAAGATTTCGAAAGCTGGTGGATTGGAAGTGTGAATTAGATTGAAGGAATCCCTTGTAGCATATTTCTTCCGAAAGGAAGTTCTTATGTGCACACAAAGGAGGACATTATGGTCAGATGTGTTTTTCTATATTTTTTATGATAAAGGAATCAATTTGGCAGTAATATCTATATCTACTATCTACTGCGTATTTTCTACACTGCCTTTTTTTATTTCCTATTGGAATGGAGTTGAACAAAAAAATATTTAAGTCTGATATATGTATGTATATTTTCTTTGTGTATTTTGAAGAGATGAGATTATTTACTACACAACATGACAAAAAAATATTTTTTGACAATTCGAATGAGTTCAAAATATTTTAAAAATTTTCAGAAAATTGTATCACCTTTAAGCAGTGTAAAAGTTAATAAATATTTGACATTTTGTCTTTCAGGAAAGTAAATAGAACACCATGGGCCTATAACACAATACATAAAGTGCTTGTTGAACAAGTGAAATTCAACAACTTTTTAAAAATTGTGTAACACAGAACAACAAGTCTAGGAGAACTATAACAATTATTTTAGCTTCATTCAACAAGCGGGAAATTTCACTATTTCACCGTTTCTATAACTGGAAACAACAAGAGTTAAAAAAAAAAGAGAATAAACTTGTTAAATAGTTCATAAATTTCAACCCACGGTTCCGGACAAGTTCAAAGTCAACAAGTTAGAAATTAACACTTGCAGTGGTGTTAACTAAGTGATTACATCGGACGGATCTTAAGAATTGATTTAGTGGCCTAGTGGATTGACCAATCGCCAGTCTCATCCCGTGACCACGAAGTTTGAAACTTCTTCGAAACGTCGGGAAAAAGAAATTGAATTTATTTCTAACATTTAACGCGGTAAGTTCCGAAAAATTTAAACTTTATGTAATTGATTGATTGATCAATCGCCAGTCTCATCCCGTGACCACGAAGTTGGAAACTTCTTCGAAACGTCGGGAAAAACAAATTGAAAATATTTCTAACATTTAACGCGGTAAATTCCGAAAAATTTAAACTTTATGTAATTCTCTCTTTGTTTTACCATTATCATGTTTTTTGGACTCAAATCATGCCTTATGGCTAAAACAGATGTGCAGGATGGCTGCACGCATCGCTGCATACAACGCTGCACCCGACATACATGTGCATACTCTTTAACATTTATGAAGCATAGGTCTTCTAAAATGATGACTGCGTTCAGAAATCGATTCAAATCTGTCCGAACAGTTGGGGAACACACAGCTGATGACATCAACAGCTATCCGAAAAATTTGGTTATAGTTTTGTATCCCATGAGAAATGTCATACATAACATAATGCACAAACTTATACAAATTTACCCTAACCGGTTTTGGGTGTTCAGGAACTTTGATTGATACTAACAGCCCTATTAATAAAAAACGCTTTAGTTCACCTTTATTCCATGGACTTACAAGAACACACGGAATAAGACTTATTTCATGGACTAAAATTTCCTTTTAATAAAAAATCGAACAAAATCTACTACAATAATTATCAACTGTATCTCCTTTTATTCTATGTCCCTGTAAATTTTGTTCTTAAATGTCAATTCTTAGTACTTCACTAGACCTAGCGAGGGAGTAAGTTGGTAAACGTAAAATAGCAGAAAATACGTTTTATTAATATGATTTCGGACTTATTCCACGGAATAAATCCTAAACTTTTCCTAGTCCATGTTTATTAATTTGTAGGTAACTATCTTAGATAGGTCTATCGTACCGCCATCTGAACGCGACCAATGGCAATTATAATTGTGGGCTAAAATAATTTAAATTGACTGAAAATGGACGTTCATGACATAAAAAGAGAAAAAAAATACTTATGCTTCGTTTGTCCCTCAGGAAAATATTCATATAATAAGAACTTTTCATATAAGAACTTATTTACCTTAACCAATTCCAAGAATTATATAATAAGTAATGCCAAATTCCAATTATTTCAGATTTCTGTCTTTGCTATTGTCTGCAGCGACGGAATGCATGCAGACCTTGATTGAATCTGCTGCCATACGAACCTATGTAATTCAATTTCGCTGCATGCTAAAAGATGGACATCTGTTTGGCATATTAACACATTAATGTTTTTAAAATTTTCTGAGTGGCAGCACTGTTTTGAAGTCACAGAAGTGAGTAGCTACTTTTGCAAGTCGTTGTTCGTGTCCCAAAATTTGACTCAGTGAGAAGAATTTACTTATGGACCATGTCATAATTGCATCTTTTAGTAAAAATGTTGCAAAACTGCTTAAGAGGGTCAAATATGCTCATATTGTACTTTGGATATGCAACGTTCGTTCTACAATCTATTCTTCCATATATCTTGAAACGCTTATTGTAGATGTAGCCATATTTTTGTAGATATGGGTCTGTACGATATTATTTCTTTCCATATACGCTTCCTTCAAGTCCCAACCATAATTGGTTTCAAAATGGATCAGCTAGTAAGCTATCAAAACCATTGGATTTAATATTCAATTTGTTTGGAACAACAAATTTTAAGGAGGCGCAAAAGCACTTAAAAACTATAGGTATCATTTTCAAAAAGATAGATTTACTAGCAGAAAAAGAGTGTTAGACCAGCATCAATATGGGAAATGTTGCAAGTCATACGCTGAACCAAAATATTTATGTATGAGTATTTAGGCACCAAGTTTGTGGGCCTATCTGATTTATAGATATTGATATTTGAATCAAGTTCACTTCCTTTTGGCGATATGCTAAATATCAGAATTGTATGTGTAGAAAAGTCATCGAAAATAACTTTGTCAGAATCTTGTATTGTATGAACTTCCGTGGAGGACACTTCAATCTCATTCACAATGGCAATAGAAAACTTGAAATTTTAATTTCCATACAAATGAAAGTTCTAACAAAATATACACATTCGATTAACAAACTTTTTCCATAATTTATTTTTTTTTTTTTTTTTTGTAAATATTTATCCCCTTATAATACCATTTCATTTTCATCTAGTTGACCGCCCATTAAAAATTCAACATCCACTTGATAAAATCCCAATTCAAAGAAAATCTAATAAAAAGCTCACCACTTAAGTGACTATTGCCACTTTATGATCTATCAGTTGATTGCTGGCGCCAGCGACAGCCAAGTAGTCGGACATTGTGTAAAAGTCTATATCTCTGATGAAGAGCATTTCTTGGCAGACAGTATGCATAAATCCCATCACGGTTCATACTCCATCAGGACATCAGCCAGCATGGCATTGCAACTATATTCATCAAAATCCGATGTCGACAGACAAATCGTCACCATCTCGTGCGTTTTCGGCGACAACGACGAATAATACTAGCGGTAGTTTTTTTTCATACCCTTTGCACAATATTATGTTCATGGGAAAGTGTCATCTGGATGTCGTCCTTTTTATGGGTTGTGGAAATTTAAAAAACAAATTTTTTTAAGCGAAATTTAATTCCACACATTTTGGTAAATGTTTATTTTTACGTCTTTGGGATTTTATTTAATTAAAGTTATAACTTGCCCTCATTTATCAGAGGGCTTTCAAATTCAATTGAAAATTAATATTTTTGTTGCTTAATTGGAACTCTTTAAATACATAATGGATGTCCTTGCTAAGAAAACAATACTCGCGAGGTAGTGTGACCAAGCTTTAGCAGCAAAAAAAAATCTTAAGCGCAAAATATTGAACATTCAAAAAACTACTCTAAAATACTTTTTAAATGGGAGTCGACTCTATATTTAAGAGTTTTAAGATTAGAATCGACTTTCTGATAATTTTAAACGACAAAAAGTATACTTTAACGTTAAGGAGGTCGTCTAACTTTAAAAACAGGTAAACGCTTTTTTATTTCTTAGACCCATTTGCTGATACACAATTTAAGCATTTAAGTTCTACTTAAGAACTTATGTGACAGTTTACTCAAAGAAAAAGTAGCCCCTAAGCGTTTTAAGTTGAATATAAATATTAGTGTCACAATGTAAATAAAAAAAATAACCAAATATCGTTCTCAAAATAAAACTGGACGGGTTGCCATCCGTTGGTCATTTTCTTCAAGGGTCTCTAAATTTAAAGTGAATTCTTTCTTCTTCCTAAATGTAAAACGAAGGTTCTCTTATTTGATTTCGAGAAATTTCATTTTCATTGTCAGGGGTATTAAAATCTTGTCGATGATCATTGACATCGGTAAATAGGTTGTTGTTCTGGCTAATGACGTGTTCTAATAGTATTTATGGGATGACTCTAGATGGCGTTCATTAAGGAAAAAAATTGGTAAGTTTTTCATAAGAATTGTTATAATATATTATGCGCACGGTAATTTGGGAAAAATTTTCTTGGAGTTCCGCACTTTATTCGGATGAAGGTTCGTTTTGTTAAGGTTAGTTTAGCAGGGGCGTGGACAGCTGGAAGTCTGTTGCATTCACGGATGCCTATTGTTTCATTGTGATCCCCTTGCATGCAGAAATGTTCCTGTACTAATGTATTTTTTTCATTGCCGACTGCACTGTCATCAATCATCCAGTTCGTGAACAAACCTGTTTCCAAAGTGTTTGATGCGATTTTTTTGGAGATTTAGATAGTTGCAGATCAGGTGTTTAAGCAGGTGTCTCTATTTCATCACCACCTTGGCAGCTGAATTGTGCGTATGGCACATATCCTGTTAGTACACCTATCAAGGTTCTGATGTTCTTTTTACTCAGTAATAAAATATATTGGGTTTTCTTTTCATTGATTCAAGGTCATACATTGGTAAATATGATACAGGAGTTATTTATATACTATTTCTTTTAACGATTAAAAATAGCCTTTAGTCCAAAAAATTTGCGTGCTTGTAGGATATAGTTCACATTGTTTTTTTTTGTCAAAAAATTCATGAAAGTTGAACTGAACTTAACAAAAATTGCGTATTTGGGGGTGGCCGTGGCGCGATACTTGTGTGGTCGCCTGTCAACCTCATGGTCACAGGTTCAATCCCTGCCGTAGTCTATGTCTTCTTATTTTTCCATTAAAAACCAATTCTCAAAATTGTCATAAAAATAAGTTGCTGCTTTGCTCATTACATGCTGTTTAGGCATAACACTAACAACATGTGATTGACTAAACTAGCATACAAAGCACTAAATAAAATAATGCGAATTATAAGGGACATAAATAAATTGGACACGGTAATTCTCTCCGCATTAGTTCAGCCGCCATCCGTGGAGATAAATCTGAGACAACAATCAGCTCTAGTCTCAGAACATCGCGCCAAACATATTTCCTATCCTTCTTTCTCTACTTCCACCGGATGCCCGCGCTGTGTTAAGAAAAACATATAAAGGGTATTCATAATCCCTTGAGCGCGTGCAAAGTTATAAAAAAAAAAAAAAAAAAAAACCAATTGTTTGGAGCCAGATTTATGAATCGGTGTTATATAGTATTTTTTCCAATTTTCCAAGAATTCACCACTATGAAGAGACAAGTTGAATAGCATCGTTAAAGGTTTGGCTAAATTTCCTTTGCACATTTTAAGTAAAACATTCAATCATTACAAGCCTCTTCAACAAATTCAGACGAGTTATGGACAAAATTTGACTGGAAAAAATCTGCAAACATATAACAGACTCCCTGCTCATCAACTCCCACTGTATATTTATAAATCATATTAGCTGGAAGACCAAAAGACTGCTTTTTGCTATTTAAGAATGACCAAAATAGCTTCATAATTACCTTTTTCAAAATTGTATGCAGTAGAGGGTGGATCATTAAACTTCAAATTATCAAAATTTAAAAAAATTAAATTCAATTTCAAGAGTTATATGATCTACAGAATTTGCAACAAAAGACGAATTAGAGATTTCAAGCTGAACATCAATATCGTTATCAACAATTATAAGGTCTAAAATTCGATTATGTGAGTATTTCTAATTTAAAGACAACATAGAATCTATAGTATCAATTTCACAATCGCCTGTAACATTTAAGGGAATCAAACATTTATCTTCGCTAGAATATAACCAGTTTATATAACCTAAATTAAAATCTCCTAAAACAATTACAAAGGAATTTTCATCTAAAACATTATTTTCAACTAAGTTTGAAATATTAAGCATATGTATTTTGTAAATGTCTGCCGTAATTTTTGGTGGAATGTAGGATACAATTAAAAATACATTAATTAATGAAATATATCTAACTTTAACACATATTTGCTCCACACTTTCATATTTAAGAGGCACTATTTGACTTTCAAAAGAGGAGCGAATTGCAAGCAAAACACCACCTCCCCTAGCTAAACTTAAATTACTATATCGATATTTTCTAAATACATTAAAATCATTTCCAAAAAGCTCAAATGAAAAAATTCCTTCATGAAACAACGTCTCAGTAATGGCAATGACATCCAATGTACATGCACTAGCAGAAGATAAAATAACATCGGTTTTCGTCCTTAAACCACCCGCATTTTTATAATACAGACGAAGAAAAGACTCGCTGGTCACATTAGCATCTTGACATATTTATAGTTTTGGTGCATTTAGATTGATCAGGAATCCCTCTTCTGTACACCCTACATCATTTAGTTTTTTGCCTCAAAATGGAAATCACGAACACGTGCTCCTCTAGGCCAACATTCAGGATCAAACATAGTTCCATAGAACTTCCCTGGGATGCCAATTTTAAAGTTGACATATTTATTAATTTCCTCTTAAACTTTTTTTAACTATTTGTAGCAACTTATATCAGATGTATCTGTCTTAAGTTTATCAGCAATCCATTTTATAATCGCATCGCTTGAAGTAGATGCTTTAAAACTTGACAGATGTAACATGCAATTTTTCTTTCACAATATTGTGCGGTGACTTCAACTGTAATCCTCTAAATAACCAAATTTCTGACTCTTTTTTAAGTACCTTTGAAGCTCTAGATTTGAAAACAATCAACTGTACATCACCAACCCATTTTACTGAATCTTCAAGTACATTACTTGACCTCTTTATAACAAGCGATAATGATAGAGTTCTTCATTATAGCCAACTGCAAGCACCCGGTTTTTCCAAACACGATATGATTTTCACATGTATTAATACGTCTTGCCAAGTCGATCAACAAAGTTTCAAATTTCGTGATTTTAAAAATCTTAACGTATCGGAGATATTGCTTGATTTTCATCGCTTAAACTGGAATTCAATCTATTTCATGCAGAATGTGGATGAACAAATATCTTTTTTTAACCATAATGTTAATCTTCTTTTTGATACCCATGTTCCAATCAAAACTCGTTTGATAAAACATAAAGCTTCACCCTGGGTGAATGGCGACATCATTTCTGCAATGTCAGAACGAGATGCCGCTTACAGTCAGTGGAGAAGATATCGAATAGAACCTCTACATCAAAACTACTGCAAGCTACGGAACAAAGTTGTGAAAATGATTAGATCGGCCAAATTGATATTTTATGAACAGAAGCTCGGAACATCAAAATCCGCTAAAGACACTTGGAAACATCTTCGAGAAGTAGGTATCGGGAAACAACAAAAGTTTCACACTGATGAGATTGACTGCAATGCCCTGAATAAGAGGTTTACTTCATTACCGTATTCTCCATCCGATGTGTTTCTCAGTGAACCCTTTAATGTCGAACAATCATTTTCAGCCAGTTCTTTTAGTTTCGACAGATTATCCGAGGAAGATGTTGTGGAGGCTATACTTTCAATTAAATCAAATGCTATCGGACTTGACTTAATTAACCCAAAGTTTATTAAACTTTTGCTTCCCTACATTCTGAGATTTGTAACACATATCTTTAACCATATTTTGACAACATCTGAGTTCCCTACAGAATGGAAGAAAGCAAAGATCATTCCCATTCCCAAGAAATGTACAGGTACGGAAATAGATTTCCGACCAATAGCCATTCTGCCTTTTCTATCAAAAGTATTTGAAAAGACAATTTCCAAGCAAATACAAAATCATCTCACTTCTCACAACCTTCTCAGTATATGTCAGTCTGGCTTTCGACCACAACGTAGTTGTAAATCGGCATTACTTCTTGTTGCAGATGAAATAAGAGTTGCCTTAGATAAAGACCATTTTGTTCTGCTCACGCTATTAGACTTCTCCAAGGCCTTTGATACCGTAAATCACACAGTACTTTGTAGGAGACTGCAACAAAGTTTCGGTTTTTCAAATGAGTCGTGCAAACTGATCCGCTCATATCTCAAAAGTAGACAACAACGTGTTGTAGCAAATGGTAGATCGTCTAACTTTGCTAATGTACCTCACGGGGTCCCACAAGGATCGATTTTGGGTCCTCTATTCTTCTCTATGTATATTAATGATTTGCCACACATAGTTAAAAATTGCTTTATCCATTTGTATGCTGACGATGTGCAGCTTTTGATCAGCCGGCCCATAACTGCGAAAGACGAGGCAGTCTCTCTTATGAACAAGGACTTGCAAAACATCATACGTTGGTCCTTAATAAACAATCTCCACCTAAACCCTTCTAAGTCAAAGACATTACCTATCTATCGTAAGATTTTCGATAAAACTATACTCAGCTCTCTGCAGATAGAGAATCAGACCATCGCTTATGTTGATTCTGCACGTAATCTAGGTATGGTTTTCAATCGGACTCTTACTTGGAATGACCATCTTAACAGCTCTATAGGGAAGGCTTATGGAAGCCTTAGAGCTCTTCGAATCGTTCAAAGCTTCATTCCACAGAAAACTAAGCTTCTGTTAGCAAAAACCCTTTTGCTTCCAATGCTGCTTTACTGTTGTGAGGTGTTTGGCGATTTGGACTATGAGACGTCTAGAAAACTTAATGTAGTCTATATTAACATTGCCCGTTTCGTATATAATCTCCGCCCTTTTGATCACGTTTCTCTCTTTTCTGACCAACTATGTGGTTGTAGTCTTAATAATCTATTGAAATTTAGGTCACTAAAATATCTTCAACTCTTAATTCAGACAAGACAACCCGATTATCTACACAGTAGACTGAACTTCCCTCATTCAAGTAGGTCACTCATTCTCATAACGCCAAGATTTAAATACCTGAATACTCAGCGGCAATTTTATATTCATGTCATTAACCTTTGGAACTCTCTGCCAGTTTCCATAAGAGGAATAGGAAGCACAAGGAAATTTTCATCTTCAGTTTTTAAGTATTTGGCAAATCGTTGAATTATTATTATTTTTTTTTTATCCATAACTAGAAGTATATGAATCTTATTCATTTATTTTGTGTTCTGTTATTTAATTTTTACTTACTTTAGAATTATTATCTAACATCATTATTAAAGGCTTACAATACTTTACAAGATGTATATCTTACTTTGTAAGCGTTTTTAAATAAATAAATAAATAAATAAATAAATAACCATTTTTCTTACCATAAATATGAACATCACTATGATCATTTTCATCAACCAAAAAATTCCCAACACCCAGCAAATATTTTAATTCAGAAATGAACGATAATTAATTCATAAAAGTGAAGAACCGGCCGAAAAAGAATTCACTTATGATGCAATTTAAATCCTTTTACCTGGGCTCTAAGACACAGATTTGAATCATTGTAATGATTAATTTATGATTTGAAAATTCGTCATTTAAATGAGCGTATATAAGGGTTCCATATATTCATTTAAATGATTATTATTGCTTTAATCTTTTCTTAATCATAAAAATAATTCCAATAAAATTCATTTAAATGAAGAATTTCTAAGTATATACCTTCACTTTAATAAATCGTATAGGAATCATTTTTGCGATTCAGAAACGGTTCAGGGATTAATCATTTAAAGGAATATATGGAACCTTTATATACGTTAATTTAATTTCAGAATTTTTGGATCGTAAATGAATCATTTGAATGATTCAAATCGGTGTCTAAGAGCCCAGGTAAAAGGATTCAAATTGCATCATAAGTGAATTCTTTTTCGGGCGGTAAGAATTTGTATGATCTTTATAAGCATTCATAATTCATAAAAAAACTGAAGGTTTCTTGAATATTATTCTTCATTTTTGGTGATTAGAATTTGAACCTTCAGATAAATGTTTGCTGGGCAGTTTCTGATCGTTTGTAAGCATGTATGCGATCGCGAAAATTATCATTTTTCGTAGTTATATGATCCGCAACACTCTGATTAACATTCATATCAACCTTGTTAGGATTGACACCATCACCAGCAGCAACAAATTCATTCACACCCTCCTCACTCCCGTTAAAAGGATGGCCAGCAAGATCATCCATCACGCAGCCATTTGTAGAGGGGGAGAGGGCAACATGAAAGACAATTTCGGCAACAGCAGCAACACCACCTGCTCCATCACATGCAGGCAGATTATAATTAATTCCCACATCCCAACATACAGCATTCACTTTAAGTGGAATAGCGTAATTATCCTGAACAAAATCAATACAGTTTACTTTCTTAGTGCAATTATTTTTTAATATACACGATGACGACGGAGAAGACAATTTTAAAATACTTTATATCCAACAGATCTTTTCTAGTACAGCTGGTCACTCTTAACAACGAACTTAACACAATGACTCTCTTTAGAGCACTTTTGCTACTAGCTGAATATGGCTTCTAGCTCGTGATCAGAAGAAAATGAAATATAAGCTACTTGCTAATGGAAACGTAATCATTACAGATGAATCCACTACACCCATGCAAGTCAATAGCTAGTTCCAATCGATGTCACCCAGCGTTCAATCAATGCTGGAGCTACCAAAATGCATTTGAAAATTTATCCTTTGTTGATATTCTTCTAAATAAACTCGACTTTGTTTGTAATTTTTTTTTTCGAATGAAGGAATTTCTTTCTGCTACGAAATAGCAGCTATATACATATAAGGGTTCTTCTGGCTGACTATGGGAGCCAGAAGAAGCTCCTAAAAAAATATGTTTTGCTGCAATTTATTTGATGTCTTTGCATACCAATTTGCATTCCTATCCAGAAGCAGCGCTGCTAGAGGATAACATACAAATTTTTGGTTTCGTTGTTATGTTGGGAATGTTAAAGTAAAGAAATGTAAATTTTATGTGCAATTGACTGAGGATACTGATGGGAATGGGAATAGATGCATCTTTATTTCTAGAGTATTTATTGAAGCACACATGCATTATACACAGCACCAGGCAGGAGAAAAGAGAATGTTCAAGATGCACTGAGGATTTGAGGATAACATATACATTTCCAGTAGAGGTAAGCAAGAAGGGTCCTCTTTGTCGACTTTTTGTCGGATTGTGACACTTGAATTGAGTTGAGTTTTTTTTTTTTTTTTTTTTTTTTTTTTTGAATTGAGGATGTCCTTCAAGATTATGCTCTTTGCCGTGTATCCTTGCTCAAAAATAGTATTTGTCAACAGAGAAGTGGCAGGGAAATTGGGTATCTTAATACTTTAAGGAAAGAACTTACAATCAAAATGGATTTTCATAAAATGTCCAGGAATATCGTAAAAAACTGAGAATATTTTCTCTGGCTTTCTTTTTTTTTACTGGAATTTTATGACATCTATTTAGGAAGTATTTTATATTGTCAAGTGTTATTCGTATATGGTCGCATGTCCTTGCTTGGACAGTATTGTGCTGGAAGAGATTTTGCATACTCTTATCGCTTATATGTCATGACGGACGTAAGCAGATAAATGAAAAATATGTGACATAAAAACTAACGTTTTGTAACCTTGATGAGGTCAAGCATAACATTTCCTGTGGGAATTTTTTTTTTTCAATATTGAATTTAAAAATAAATTGAACGACTTGACCACATTTTCCTGCTGGTGTAAAAATGAAGACTTATGATATAAAATTTGGACTTGAAAAGAGTGAGTGGAATCTATTCAACCTAGTTATAATATATGCATGTCCTATAGGAAAGAAAGACGTTTTTGTGAAACAACATCTAGGAAGGTGGGTTTTATCATAGCTAAGAGGGGGCTTTAGGAAAAAGCCTAAGGGGCCTTATTGGGAATTCCTCGAAACAATGTTGATGAAATTCTCCTGGAAAGTTTATCCGGAACAAACCAGTTAATTCTGAGGGAAATTGCCGAGCATTATTCATGTTCCCTTTAATTTCGAAACCTTTAGTACATAGGCTCTAGGAAATAGTTAGAACACAAATTTTGCCATAAATATTCGAAAGAGCATCAGTACACGGCCAGAAAACCGCATTTTGGGTGGTTGCACCTGTTTATAACTTACTTGCGTATTTTTGATCGATCCGAGAAAAAAAAATTGTTCTCTTGTAGCAAATTTTATTTCCAAGAATCGATTGTTAAAAATACCGAAAACAAGATCCCTAAAAGTAGAAAACCGAAAATCCTAAAAAAAACCACATTGCCTAACCCACCGCGTTGTGATGAAAAATCCTACATTTGGCCAAGCAGAGGTGCATCCTTAGCCGGTGTGGATTTTCGGGATTTGTTGTTTGCCTTATAGGTATACTATAGGCTCGGTGACCATCCGTCCTCTTTTTTAGAGGACTGTTCTTTTATTTTGATATCGTGTCCTTCTTTTTTTTTTTTAAGAGTGCAATTCTTTGTTCTCGTTTTTCTAAATTTCGTCTTAATATCCTCTTTTTAATTTGAAACATTTTTCCTACATTTTAGTTGAGTTTTTTTGCGATCTTTAGTCCAAATTAATATGCGTTTCGCCCAGATACTACAGATGGGCGCATCAGTTAGATGCTCTTTTGAGAAAATGGTTATTTTTTGTACCTCTTGCTTCTAGTAGAACCAGTTTTTTTTATTTTCCATTTTCTGGAAAACAGTTCTTTGATTATTTTATGCAGAAACTCCAAGAAGGCTTAAGCACTAATGTAAACCACTTTTTATGTAAATTAAAGAATATCTGTTTTTTAAGTCAAAATTTATAAAAATAAGATAATGTCAAAGACTACCAAATACGAAGTTTGGAAAAAATCGATTGAGTAGATAGATAGATAGATAGTTTATTGATTTTGTTTAAATTTTACAATGGTTGTTACCGCACATTTTACATTATAGTGATTTGATATAATGTATCTTTCAACTAAAATAGTATGTATATAAGTTTTATAATTTATCAATAAGGTTTATATAATTATGTCCGGAGGAAAAAACAATAAAAACCTCCAATTGAGTAGGTTTTATCCAAACTTCGTATTTGGTAGTTTTTAACATTATTTTGAAAAGTTAAGAAACCTATTTTTCTAAAATAATTATCCCATACTAATGTTAAAAAAATCGTTAAGAAAAAAATGTACTTCTCAAAAAAATTTCCAAAGGTTTTGATAAATTAGATTAGATTTAGATTTACAGCCCGATTCTCCCCCATGTGATTGTGACGAATCACAATCACAATCCCTTGTGAATATTCCTTGTGAGGATTATTGTGACTCGATAACATTTATCGAATTCTCCCCCAATCTTCACAAGAAAACTCACAACGAAACTCACCACAGCTAAAGGTGAATTATGGAACGCCATTATTGGAACAGTTGAATATTAAAAACAAAATGCGCCATCGTGCATTTATCCCAAATTATGGTTTTGAATTCTCGCATCAACTTCGCTGTCGCCGAATTCTTTGTCATTGTCCACGTTATTGGCTTGTCAACCGTGAAAAAATTAATCTCCAGTTTCAAAGCGGAATGTTCAGTTCGACCGCCTTCAAACGGTGTGGTATCAATGCCATAGATACTATAGGATGCAACATGCAACGAAAGAAATCTTGGCCAAATTGTTGCTAGAATCAACTAAATGGCGAATTTTCACTCAGCAGTCAAACAATGTGTATTGAACAAACGCAAAGTAGCTTATGTCAAAGAAATACACGGGCTGAAATAACAAAAGCGAAATCAGGAATTATACGTTTTTGACAAAATTTTTTTTTTGTATATATATTTGCTTATGTTTATGTTCATGGTAATTGTTTATGTTTATGTGTATAAGTTCATGAGATTTAACAATTTTGGTAAGTTTTTAAAATTTTAATAGCTCACAAAAACAGCCAAAATTCGAAAACCAATACACATAAGAACATAGCACATAGCTTAAAACCTTCTTCTCGACCATATCTTTCATAAAAAAAAGTATATTGAAAATGGTCGAATGCCAACTAAGATCATTAGAGTCATAGGTTTTTGAAAAAATTTTTGTATATATAAAGAAGATGTAATAATAAGGATAAGCTAATTTAGAAATTAAAATTACTCCTGTCTGAATATGTATACTTTGAATATATTTTTGTTTAAACAAATAAAAAACTATCAAAGAGAATTCGTTTTCAGTGTTTCCTTAATTTTCAAACAAGAAAAAGTTAAAGGATTTATATTTAATCTGAATTTTATAGAATGAACAGAATAAATACAGATAATAATCACACTATTGTGTGTTTACTGACAAAGAGTGTATGTAGGATGCTTAGCCTGACCCTTTTTCCTTCTCTATGGTAGTCGCAGCCGAAGTTTCCATCTTTAAATAAAGTTTCATTGCCGTTTACTTCATGTTGGAATATAAAAAAATCGAATGCCGAATAGAGATGTCAGAGCTCAAACTATTTGTTAATTGTGACCTGCTCTAAAGTAGATCAACCTTTTTATTGTTTTTATGACTCTCACAAGTTCTGACTTTGGAGTAGATTCCGAAAAAGTAAAAAAATAAATTTCACCTCTTCATGTGACTTGTGAGATATCAGTTATGTAGGGGAGAATCGTGCTGTTAGATTAGAGCAGTTCACTTTTTAGTAAAAAATATTTAATTTTGTGTACTTATTAACTGAATTTCTCATAGAACCACTTCATAACATGTTTGACTTTATCACTATTTCATGAACCGAATCAAATGTAATACTCCCTAAAAGTATTAATAAAAATTTCCCAAAAAATGGTTTTTCGATTTTTAAAAAAATAAATATTTTATTTAATCGATTTTTCTATAAACAGTGTCTGATTTTTTTAAAATTAAAATGTTATAACTATATGTATAATAATAAATACTTCAATATTTTTCTAAAAATGTTTTTAAGATTTTATACATAAATAAATATTTTTTTCTTATAAACCGCTCCAAAGATTTTTTTAAAATTTTGTTTGATATATTCATATTTGTACAACAGTTCAATTCAATTTCGTTCAAATCTTATCCTTCAAATTTTAACAACTAAGCAATCTAAAAACATTGTATTATGATATCATTTATTTACCTATGTAATTATTCCTTAAATCATCCATTCAACAATTCACTATTCTATTTAAACATCTATAGTATAACTAGACTACCTACCTACTAACAGCGTAAATGTTAAGCTACATTAAAGTTGTTAGCTACAAGAGCAAGTTCGTACTTTCCAGTCGTGCATTTTATTTCACTTACACGACAGGCAACACAATTTTTTTTTTATTGTTTCTTGATCTTACCTTTCAACTTTGATATATACGCGAGCTATACCAATTTTGACTTCGGTGATTGGAAATTTGTCTAATAAATTTATTCTAATGGGTTTATTTTACTTTTTTACTTATGTGTTTGTTTTCTTAGTAATCTTTGTGAAAAATTTTCAAATAACTGGAGCAGAAGTCGGGAGGCCACTGGCTTTGGTTCCGGATGGAAAACCGGAGGCTACAGTAAGAAGAGCCTTTAAAAAATATTGGAAACTCTTTGACATGGCCGTTCGAATAAAAGCTGTGAATGAATGCTCACATGGTAAAGCGAGTGGAGAGTGCCGTGGATATGAAATTTTGCGTGCTCAAATTCACAAAGGCTATGCACTGAGGACGACTGATACAGAGTTTTTTTCGCAGGTGAGTCCATGTTTAGTCTGTGCTTAAAAGAAAAGATAGACGTAGCAGAGTGTGGAGACGGTCCAGTGAGAGACCTTTCAGAAAAAGTTGCCCAGAGTTAAACGTTTTGGGGAGATTCCATTATGTGGGCAGCAATTTTCATGAGCAAAAAAAAAATAGCTTTGCATCGTGGAGGGATCGGTGAACTCCAGTTATTATATCACCAATATTCTGAAGGAATATGTGATTCCTTCCTGCTTATGATGGACAATGCTATACCACACATTGTTATGTGCGTTACCAATTACTTACAAGAAGTGGATATTGACGTGATTTATAAGCCCGGACATGAATTCCATCGAAGGCTTTCGGGACATACTGGGAAAAATGATAAGGAGGCAACCTGTGCTTCCAGAGACACTTACTGAGAATATATCTGCTCTTATCCAGGAATTGTGACGACACAATCATAACAAACCTTATGCAATTTTTTCTATTTTATGTTTTTATGTTAAATTTCTGAGTTAGTTTTTTTTTTTTTTTGTTTTTCAAGTGATGACATAGACATCATTGGCAGAACCCAGCGAGCTGTCATTGGAGCGTTTGCTAACATTGAAACTGAAGCGGCTAAGATAGGACTAGCAGTCAATGAGGCCCAAACGAAGTACCTGTTGTCCACAAAAAGTGACATACAACACCGGCGGATTGGACAAAACGTCACAATAGATACGTACAACTTTGAGGTAGTTAGGGACTTTGTCTACCTCGGATCCGCTATAACATCTAGAAGAATAACTCTTGTCAATCGCTGTTCCTATGGGCTAGGGAGGCAATTGAGTAGTAAAGCTCTCTCTCGAAAAACAAAGGAGACTCTTTATAAGACTCTTATCATCCCAGTTCTGCTCTATGGCGCGGAGACATGGACTCCATCGAAGGAGGATAAAGATATCCTTAGTCGTTTCGAGCGTAAGGTTCTTCGCAAGATTTTCGGCCCTATCTGCGTTAACGGGCTTTAGAGGGGAAGATTCAATCACAAACTATACGAGCTGTACAGCGACATTGACCTGGTACAAAAAGAATACGTAAATCACGTTTAAGATGGCTAGGTCATATAGAGCATATGAACAACAATGCTCCGGCTCGCAGGATCTTCGATTCCAACCCAGAGGGAAGACACAGTCAAGGAAGACTTCACCTAAGGTGGCGCGCTCAAGTGGAAAATGACCTCAACCAACTTGGAGTGCGTAATTGGAGGCAGCTAGCCAAAGACCGAGCTAGCTGGGGAGGCATGTTGGTTGAGGCCCAGGTTCGTCCCGAACTGTAGCGCCACCTAAGTAAATAAGTAAGTAGTTTGGAAAATGAGTTAATTATTTTTATGTTAGTTAACCAAACACTATTAAAAAACCATTTTTCTAACTTACTTTAACTTACTAACTTTAAATTGCGAAATTTCAAGATGCGCCTATCTTTTCTTAATTTAGCATGTTTAATTTTTTTAAATTTTGTGCTATAACGGAACAAGAAAGGATTAAATTAGTAAATTAAAACAATACAAAATAACATAACGTCGAAAAAAATTGCCCTCGAAAAAAGAGTTATAGAACTATTAACCTTGATTTATCTTTTCAAGCAACCCTCGCTCAGATCGAAAATAATCAGTCTTCCTATATGCTTCCAGTATTAATTGGTATATTTATTTATAGTTTCCCTACCTCAAGTCTTAACCTTAAATGGTTAAACATCATCCTTTCAAAGTCAGAGCGTAACCGCTCTTCTCATGGTGGTTAATGGGAAATTAACTTTCAAAGGGACTATTTCAACACAGGTCTCTCTAAATCAATGATTTCAAATACAGCTTTGATGTAGAAACCATCAAGACCACACCACAGCACTAACATGTTTGTTTTCATTTTGGCTTATATAAACTTCATCGTTCCTTTTAATCCTTCTATATATATTTAGTTTACTAATGTCTTGCGGTGAACTTAATGATGAAAATTTGTGTTCTTCTATGATGGCGACGCACGGGGCTTATGGCTCTTATAAACTAAGTAACTAAACAGATTTGCAAGAACACAAGAACTATTTATTTTAAAGTGTTCAAAAGTTGAGACTAATTGATGGATTTTGTTAAAAGAAAAATTGCAAGCTTTAAAACTTGCAGATCCTGTTATTAGTAACCGACAAAAGCAATTTATGTTTAATTACTTGACGAGTGACACCTAAACTCGTTGAAAATTTACATTATAATTTTAGTCGTCAAAAACATTGCAGAGTTGTTAATTAAAACCAACTTGGTTTTGCACCGACTTATGAAAGACACATGTCATATTATCAAGGATTTACCTTTTCCTTTTTTAAAATCCCAAAAACATTCATGTATTTCATTTAAATCTTACATTCATTTGCTTAAAGCCTTTCAATCGAAAGACTTAGTCTAATCGTTTCCAAAAGGTAGATTTGAAATTGATTTATGCAAAACAAGTTTACAAGTTTATCTACATATCTGCATCACTATAAATCTTTTTTTCTTTAATTTTGTGAATGCAAAGGAATGCTGAGATTTTTCGGGTGAGTAAATCAATGTCAAAAATTTGAATGGAATGTTGGAAGAGGAATGTATGAACATAAGGTGTGGCTTTTGTTTTACCTGTTTTGAGATTGTCAAGTTTAAGGGATAATGCATAGATTTTAGAAACTGTTTGTGGTATCACTATCACTGCTAAAGAAAGAGTAAAATTCCATTAGTAATTCGGTGAGAAATCCAAATGTTGGATTTATAGTTACATATGTATGGTTGTGCTTAAATTATTTTATAGGACTTAAAAGTTATACATAACATGGGCCTACGGGTTCTTCCTTATGTTGCCTGAGCACGAATGTATTTTATGTGGTAGAGTTATTTGCTAATCTTGAAGATAGTGTTTCCTACACTCTAAGGTAATTAAGTTCCTTTACAGTTAATGTTTCGTTTTTGGAATAAGAATGTTAATATAATTATTTCAATTTCTGGAAGTATGGTGACTGACAGATGATAGAAAAAGATCTGAAAATGGGATATTCAAAAAGAAGATGCCAACATTTTCTTTTTTCAATTTTCCAACAGAGAGGTTTTTAATTTAATGGAGTAAATAAAATTGTTTGTTAGTGCGTATGAGAAGATATCACTACCAAGTGTAGGGGCTGTAGAGCGACACGGACCTGGTCAAACGATTCGGGCAGCGACGAATTAGGTGGCTGAGTTATGTGGCATGGACCCACACGCTCCAGGCTGAAAAGTCATCGGATTCAATACCAAGAGACGGGCGCAGTAGAGGAAAACCCCTACTCAAATGGTGCACACAGGTAGGAGACCAACTTGGCGTGCAAAACTGGACACAGCTAGCTAGCTAGATGGAGAAGCATTTTGGGTGAGGTCTGGTCCGACCCGAGCATGTAAAAATACCTATTTCTTATGTTACTTTCAATGTTACCAGTGGGATTCATTTGAGTCAAAAGGGACTCATTTTCTTAGGTTGGCTCAGGGACTCATCTTTTTCAGATTTGACTCATTTTTTCAAGAACGAGTCAAATTGTAGTTTAAAGCACTTTTATTTTATTTTGTAGAAAATATTTTAAAAAGATTGAAAAGTCTGAACTACGCTTCTATTTCCTTTCCTTCCTTTGGATAAAACAAACAGGGTGGCGCACGAATCGTGCTACAATAAGAAATTTAAATAACTTTTATTTTAATCGATGTATTTCATTAATTTTTTTTTTTATTGGAATAAAAATTAAATTTTATTTTAAATAACTAATGGACTTTAAAGATGATAAACCGCAAATGACCTCCACGCTCATCCACGCATATGCGGCACCTGATCAGAAAATTGTTCATTGCGGCCTGAAGGGTTGGAATTGGGATCGCCTCAATTATTGTCTTAATGGACTGCTTCAATTCAGTCAAATTCCTGGGTTTCGTTTTGTACACTTCCTGCTTGACATAACCCTATACAAAAAATCTGGTGCAGTTAGGTCAGGTGACCTTGGGGGCCAGCGGAAAGTGCAATTTCTGGATATCAATTTGTTTGGGAATTTTCGTTGGAGCTCCGCCATAACTTGTGTGGCTACGTGTGGACTTGCTCCATCTTGTTGAAACCAAATCCTGCTGAAAGGGATACGTCTTCGGCGAAGTTCTGGGTAAAAAACCTCCTTCAACATCTTTAAATTACTGTCCCCATTGACAGTTTGTGTTACACAGTTTTCTTCAAAGAGGTGCAGTTCCGTCTCATGGAGCATTTCTGGATTAGATTTATTCCATATACGGGAATTTTGCTTGTTAATATTGCCGTTTAAGTCAAAATGGGCCTCATCAGACATGAACAAACAATTTTTATCAATGTGCTGTCTTCTTCGGCCATTGCAATCATCTTTCGGCAATATTCCAGGCGAACAGACAATCCTGAGGGGGTTATACTTGCTTGTAATTTGGATTTTTAACGGAAAAAAACTTAAGTCATCATGAAGTATCAGTTGTAATGACCGTCTGCTAACCTCAATTTGGCCCGATAAGTTTCGAGTCGAAACACTTGGATTTGCCTGTATTGCCGATGCAACAGTCACGATTGTATCCTGAACCCGAACATTGGGATCTCGATGATACGGTCTTCGCTCGATGCTTCCAGATTCGGCAAACATGTTCACATGGTCCATCTACTCTGGGGAGTACCGCCAAACTCCAGCCTAAATTCCCTTTGGATGGAAATGACGGACTGCAAAGAATGGTATCGCTGCACTATCCAAATCCTTTTTTCAGTATCCCAAGCATTCATTTTGATAAATCTAAATAGAAGCCTATAAAATAAAAAAAAATAAGCCGATTACTCACACCGAAAAAAAAGTTATTACGTTTTATTTTTGTAACACGAATCGTGTGCCACCTTTATAAGATTTTTCGATGGATGTTTTAAACTTAAGATATGCGTGTGGAGAGCCTATTTTTGAGAACATTTCTAACTTTATTATGAAATTGAATTAAAATTCTGCAGCCGCAGAAAGAAAATTTTCAGATCTCAGCTAATCAAAACAAAAACATTTAATAGATTTAAATTAGAAACTGTTGAAGCAATTGTGTTTGCAAAGAAGTTATGTGCCTCAAACGATTAAGTTTGGACTCAAGATTAAAAAATATGCTTTTGTTTATTTGTTTTCTTACTTTTGCCTTATTATTGAATAGTTCTTTTTATTTACTTTTTAAAAAACGTATTCTTAAGACTTTTAAAATTTTTAATTCTGATATTAGTATATTTTTTTAGCCGCGCTCAAGGGATTATACTACTTACTACTAAATGTAGTAATTATATAGGCTCAGTGGCAACACTGATCAACCAACCAGTGCAATATTCGTTATGCCATTATTGTTATACAAATATATAATTTAAAACTTAAGTTTTTGGTACAAGCGAAGAGAAGAATAAAGAATGATTCATTCTGGAATCGACCTCCGACCGAGCAAGTTGTGTTTTATTTCACATCCAAACTTCGTTTTCAGGACCCAAGCAGTTTAAGTTTAAACAATAAATTAGTCGCCTAAAGATCGAAGGATAGGAAAGACGTGTGGCGCGATGTTCTGAGACTTAAGGTGGTTGTTGTCTCAGATTTTATCTCCAGGGATTGCGGTTGAACTAATACGGAGAAATCTCCGTGTCTTATTTATCTATGTTCCTTATAATTCGCATTATTTTTTATTCGTCGTCATATTTTATCGGTAAAATAATTTTACTCAATCACATGTTGTTAGTTATATGACTAAACAGCATGTAATGAGTAAACCAGCAACTCATGGTATGACATTTTATTTTGGAATTAGTTTTTAATGGAAAAATAAGAGGACATAGACGTCAGCAGGGATCGAACCTGTGACGAAAATACATCATTTGTTTTGATAATATGTAATACATGCGTGTGATTTATTTAAATTCAGTTAATTTAATAGTATTTATAGTCTAGGAAAATAAGATTTTCACTTTGAAAAAATTCCGATGCCTTCATCGTGTATTGAACCATGACCAGCCGCTTAGTAGCCAGTAGTCGGTGGCTTGATGCGAAGTGCGTTGGCTACTTAGCGACTGGTCATGGTTCAATGCACGATGAAGGCACAAGAAGTTTTTCAATTAAAATGAAAAAGTAGACCAGCACCACTAGAGCAAAGGAATCTGATGATCGACCTTGGCAAGTCGGGAAATAGCTATAATTCCAGCCAAAAATGATTGAGAAAAAACTTGGTGGTAGTACACTCAAGTTTTTGTTGGGCATTTAAAGTCATTAAAATTTAATAAACAAACTAAAATCGGAAAAAAATATATTTGTCAATCAATAACCTCAACCTAACTTTTCACACTCTTCGTTTACTTATTATTTTAAAAAATACTTACCCGACATTCTATTGCTAACAAATTATCATAAAAGTTTTAAACAACCCATGCACATTCAAGCTCGCCCTTTTCCTGAAAATGAGATCGACTTTCGAGATCAAATTTTCTGCACTTTGTACCAAATAATAAAATAATAAATTTTTGTTGAATAAATAAACCGTTAACAATTATAATTTATTCCGAAAATATCATCATATAATATAGTTGTAGTATAACTAAATAACAGCTTTTTTAGGTAGGTAGGTACGAGTAATTAAAATGTTAATACATATAAGTATATCTTATTTAGTCCCTATTTACAAATAAAGCTTAAAATTAATAATACATACATATAGATAGGTATATACTCGTAGCTAAAACATCTACAATTCTACATAAATATATTTTTTATTCTCTTCTTCTACGCTACGTGCATTTTACATTAAATTTAAGAAATTTGTTTCAATTTAATGTGCTAATTTTGACTAAGAGTAATTTTGTTATTCATTTTTTCTCTTAATAAACATTCAATTTGAGTGTTTTAATTTTGGCCACCATTTTAAATTCGAAAGAGTGTATGGTGTGTTTTTGGATTTTCTTTTTTTTTTGTAATTTTTAAAATGGTCGATGTGTTTATTAAAATCTAAATTTCTTTCTTTACATATACATTTGGTTACATTTCATATAATTTACAATATATTTACTATATCATCAGAGAAAAATCGGACTGATTGCGCCTAATTCTCTTAAAGGTAATTTGAGTCATAAATCAATGTCAATGTCATTCGCCTTCTTTTTGTGGGATTCCACTTAAAGACTCTCCTCAATTACCAATATACAAAATATCCCTCAAAGCCGCAACAGTGCTGTTGGCGTATTATGAGTAATCGAAAGAGTTTTGCCCTTCGCTATACCAGTAGCCAGTAGTCTTATATATGTACAAATGGTCACTTTATGATTTATTGCTTATAATTATTACAAAATCTGATTGATTAGGGTTGTCTGAGAGTGCAGAATATATATCCTTTAAGGACAAACAAGAAAACCGATTGATTTAATTAATTGAAAATATACAGTGGATTTTCTGACTTCAAAAAATATTGTTTAAGGGAAAAGCGGGAGACTGGACTGGAAGATTGTTCTTTTTCCATAATTATTGATACAAATTTGTTTGTTGATCTTATGGCAACATGATTGATTATGATACGCTGGCTATAACTGCAAAAAATTCTGGAATTGATTGGTAAGATTATGCGATTACCTACTGGAAAATAATAAATATTTTTTTCTGCCAGTGTTGTAGAAACAAAATATTATACAAGGGAATATTATTTTTAAAAAATTCCGAATTGAAGTGAATAACTGATATCCTCATTAGTGAATTAATAATTTTGTACCAATGTTAAATGCACACTCTTTAAATGGAACTTTATCGCTCTACTTATAATGACAGCACTGGATAAAAGATGCATTACACTCTTTTCGCCTATGCAATTCACTCATTTTAATTATTTTATTGGAAGTGTCTGAGATTAGTACAGACAAGGCAAATTCAAAATTGTATATAACGCACGGAAAATATACAAAATTTTATAAAGAAACGTGGGAGAGTAGACGTTCCAGAATACTAATTGTGTTACTTACTTTTTCACCCAAATTTTCTCAAAAATGTTTGACAGTAAAAGTGTTGGAGGAGATTTGTTCAAAAAAAAAAGAAAAAACAAACCGTTAATTCACTTTTTCAAAATGGCGGTTAAATTATACATTGGTACTATGCCGGAAACCATATGTCATGTCAAACATGAAAACATGTCAAATAAAGTGTGAACTGTCAATATAGTTCGGATTTGAGAATATACTTCGATCATCTTCGAGATGATTTAACTTGTCTGTGGATTTTTTATACTTACATCGAGAGTGGAGCTTCGTATTAACCGTACCATCTTAGAGTGTCTGCGAATAGTAAAACAGTTTCATTATCTGCAGAGCTAACACTAACCAACTAAACCCTAGTATACACATGTTGTGTAGCCCTAAAATGTCGCTTGTAGTTTAATCTCCAATTAACAGATAAGATCCTAGATAAAATATGACAGTTTTGAAAAATTTGAATTTTGACACAAGAGTTCTGTGGAGGATATGTCAAAAGCAGCTGTTCTCTGAAAAATACTATGCAAATATTATACATATTTGTCTTATATTCTATTTCAATCATGTATTATAATGAACAAGATTATGTATTATTACAGGGTCCGAACCCCAGTCATAACATTTGGGATCAAATTTGGTAAAAAGAAGTAGAGCAAATACAAAATCTTTGGAGTAAATTTGAAACAAACAGAAAATCTTTCTGGAAAATTTGTTTAATAAACATTTATGTATATACGGAAAATGAATTTAGAATTTTAAAGGACGTTTAGGTATAGGGAAGAAAAAATAATAAAAAAATTTCGAAAAATCGAGTGTCGGAGTAGATTTTTTTCTCCTAAGAAATAGAGCAAGGTTCGAACTCTAATTGTATTGTATTTTATTGTAGTCTGAATCGAATAGCGAAGAGCCAGCCGTACAGCATTGCCAGCTTAATAAATTGGGGCGTTCATTAGTTTATTTCAACCGACAAATTTGTCTTGTTTTATTTAAAAGGAAGTAGTTTTAATTTAAGATAATCGGATGCCGTATTATACACTTGTATTCTTTAGCTTGAAAGCAAGTTTTTTTGTGTCTACATCGAATGTAGATTTTTTTGTCCAGAATTATTTTGCTTAATGTGAATTTGTTGGCTCATCAAACTTTCCAGTCGAGACTATAGTTTTTTATTTAAAACAATATCGCTGAAGGCAGAAGCAGCAATATATAATAAATGTACAAATTTATCAGTTTCACGCTATTGACACCTGTTAAGTTACTTTCCACGCCACCTGGTAATCAGCGCGTGAACTTTCAATTACAGATAATTTTTTTTCAATTTGACGTTCAGTGTATTTCCCATAAGAAAAAAAACAAAAGAGGGTCTGAAAAACATTCATTTTACTGATTAATTTTATATGATCGGGTAATCATATTATATATATATATATATAAGAATACATGTGAGTTTGTAAATTAAGAAGAATTTATATCAAAACTTAATTTTAATTTGTTTTATTTTGCAGATAAAAAATGCAAACAAGCCCGAATTGTTGTTGCTGTCGGTTTTTTTTAAATGAGCTCATGCCGTCAGTCAAAATGATATCATGTGCGAAATATGGGAAGGGGGTTTAAGAAACTAAAGTAAAATAGGGGTTAATGAATGTCTATGTTCGCATATTTTATAAAGCAAAAGCTCAATATGTTGAAATGAGGGAGGTGGCCCTTGCACAAATATGTTTATAATATGGATGTAGGTATTTGTATTAATTTAAATGTTATATGCGTTTATTACATTTTTTTATTAGCAGAAAATTGATTAAATCATTTGTCGCTTGTGAAATTAATTAATATAATTCGTTTTTCTAAAGGGAACTAAAAAATATATCTTATCTAATAAACATAATATTTGATATATTCAAGATATAAATAATATAAGAACCCCTTTTAACATGGATCCAATAAAAATGTAAATTAATTTTGTTGCTAATTTTTGATATTGAATTTTCAATTTTTGTCCTTTATTGATATAAAAATTACATACATAAATAATATATTAAACAAAAAAAATGCCTCAGTTTATCAAAACATTTTAGACTTTCAATAAATTATCATACCCACAGACAAAAAAACAATGGCGCAAAATTTTAAACAACCTATTATTAAGGCCTTAACACGATAGTAGTTAGCAATTTACTATATAAGTTTTCATAAATTTTAGACCTTTTGTTAATTAGTAAAATTCTAGTTAAGCAGATAGCAAAGCATTTGTAGGGTTTGAATTTTGATATTGTGTTTATACATGTCTTAATAAGCATTCGATGTTTATATTTTCATCAGTTTAACTTCATTATTTACAAAAATAAAAAAAAATTGACACCAGCAGGACTCGAACCTGGGCCTCCCGCGTGCAAAGCCGATATACTATCAGAATGATATGTGGATTTAATACGATACTAAAAATTTAAAGTAGCCATTCGGTGATTTTAACTTTAGTAAAATGTTAATAAGATTAAAATAAGCAAAATCCCCTTTTCAACCTAGTATCATACTAAAAATGATTTAACATATTACTAAATCGTTTAAAATTTTCGCCAATATTTCTTTTTAGTTTTAAAAATTCTAAGATTTTTTTTCCATAATTGGTAAGAACAAATTATTAATTCTCTAAAAAAAAACGTTCAATTATTCAAAAAGGTAACTTTTTTAAACAAACATACTTTTTGTAAGAAAATCGTAATTTTAATAATCCTGGCTACGACCCTGTCTTGTTTTTTCGTAACCGATGATGTTGTTATTGTTTCTCGTTGAAAGGTTGTTTTTTATCATTTTCCATTTCAAAAGTAAAGCATTAAAGTTATCAATTTCGATTTATTTTACGCTTAATTTAGAATCTTTCATTATTTATTAGTCTATTACTGTCAAAATATTTATACCTGTTCATACAAAATTAATCAGAAAAAGCAATATTAATGAGACACTTTTTTGGTTTGCTCTTAAGGGGAAATACATTGAACGTCAAATCGAAAATTGAAAGTTCACGGGCTGACTGCCAGGTGCCGTCACGCCGTCACTCCAAGCGCCAATACTAGATCCAACAAAAAACAATCTGGCAAAATTTAGCTTGACAATTGAATTAATGCACCGGATATTTATTTCCCGTGCTCAATACTGGCAGATAGTGGGGGAACAGTGGAACAGCTGTACTCGGCCAATATGCTTAGCTTCATATTAGCAAGGCTAAGCTTTGGAGCGCATTACTTTAAAAAAAAATATAGAATTAGACATCAATATTATAGGATTTCCACTAATACGAGTGGCTACATAATTGATGTAGTAAACTCTTTTTATATTCGACTAATTTTCGAAGGTCTTTCTTAAATCCAAGAGAAACGTTCCATACAAACGGGGTTCATATTAGGATTAATTTCAATGATACGACAACTTAATAAAATAGAGAAAATTGGGATATATTACCATATATTGTTTTTAGGGGCCAGTCATAACCTTCATTGAAGCTCATCATTTGAAACTTGGACTATCAATTCTGAGGCACTCAAACAAATAAAACTGATGTTGTTTTGGTACCAGAATGAAAGTTATAAGATATATAATATTTTTTTGTCGAAAAAAATATTTTAAATGCTTTATCGCTTTCTTGTAAATTACCTTTTGATTTTTCAATGATGTCAGCTGTTCATTGAAAACGCTTTCCATCACTGAAAAATCAAAAGTGAATTTACAAGAAAGTGGTAGAACAAATAAAATATTTTTGTTGACAAAAAATATTATGTATCTTATTACCTTCATTTTAGTACCAAAATGACATCAGTTTTATTTGTTTGAGTGTCTCAGAATTAATAGTCCAAGTTTCAAATAATGAGTTTCAATGAAGGCTATGACTGGCCCCTTATACGAATTGAAGAATTAACATGTTCATTTAAATCGCGAAGGTACAAGGCTTACTTGCCTATTTGAAGTCTCTTAATATATGTTTTATAATTTTTGAGTGAAGTTTTGAATAGGTTGCTTCTCGATATACGATACATTTTTGGTCAGGTTTGCCAGCCTTTAAATTAAAAAATAAAATTTGTGGATGCATAACCCATTCAGGGAAAGTAATTGAGAATTTCGTCTTCCAGATTTATGATTCTACGTCAATAAACGTTCATTAGAAATTATGGAGTAGCTAGTCCCTAACCCCGAGCATCCACTTGAAATAAATGATTACAAGATACGTGTGTGTGTGTAGTCAATATTTTTTGTGAAATCACCTTATACATTTTGTTTTATTTCCAGTCACAAATTTGTGTTTTTATTTCTTGTCTTCTTAGAAGAAATAATAATGAAAAATATTGACGTTTCGACACATCTCTCCTTTACCGGGACATCGAGTCTTTTTCATAAATTTTGTCCATTTTCAAGTTACGAACCATTATTTCATTAAAAAAAATTAAGTTATATATCTGTGTATTTCAATTTATTTAATGCGCTTAGCGCTCCTTGGTCAGATCATTGGGAAGAATGAAATTTCACGACATAATCTGCAACATGGTTAAAAAATATGAAATAAGAAATAATATGTGCCATAATATCCGAAATAAATATCTGTTATGTAAGCGCGGTCTAATATTAGCAAAGAAAGATTTCAATTCGCAAATATTTGTTTCCACATAAATTATTATGAACAATTATTTAATCTTCCATACTATAAAACATAATCAAATGTTTGCTACTAACTTTTTTCCCGTGCGCTAAAAAAAAGTTCGATTTACATCTATATAAAAGACTGAAGTCTTCCATTATGTTCAAGTCACGCACTTTCCTGCTACATCGCATATATTCCGGTGTTTCCTACAGTAGAACTGTTATCATGGTGTTCACATAATTATAGTATGTAATATTTTCGTCGGTATCTTCTAATCTAAACGATAGCATCCGTGAGCTATGCGTAGCGAAGCAGTTGGGATTACCACGATATCTAGAAGACAAAATTTAAAGCCTTTGGTCGCCAATTGCCAGGCAGGCGCCAATGTCGACTTTCTTCCTTGCCTGACCTGCTTCGTCTGTTGCAATGACTTAACTTCAATAGTGGGGCCTCTGTCCCAATCACAATGCTCCGTTGATTATTAGCCGTTAGGGTATTTGCATATCTGTGTACTCGATATCTGTCAGTCAGACGATTGCAAGATCGAAAATATGTTCGTATGTAGGTCTATTCGAATTTCTGTGTACACAGATAAAACACACGATCTCAGAACTGAACAGATCTCGGTGGCAACAGAGCTCAACAAACAACCTAGATTTTGGAATTCTTAATCCCACAGTCACGAGACTCAAAACAAATAATAAACAAAAGATCACATTTTTCTAAATTGTACTAATCATAAATAAGACAAGAAAATATTTTTAATATAAAAAGTTATGACACGAAATGGCGCAAAATATGTCACTCTTTTAGAAGATTCTAAATTTTTTGCAAATGGCCGCAAATGCCAATAATTCTACTTTGACGTTTCTGATTAGTAAGCAGATACAAAATAAATGTCAAGTAGACATGAACTACCTTACTCCGAAAGAACGCGGAATATGTTTTTGTATTGACATTTTCCGCCATTTGTAAAAATTACACAATTTTCCGATAGGGTGCCAACTTTCGAGCCACCTATTTAAAATTCATGCTTTTTGTTGAAATATCAGTAGAGTATAATCAATCGCCAGTATTTTTATAGTAGGGAATATTGTAGGAAGTAAGTACTCATACGTAAATTTTTTTTTTTTTTTTTTTAGATATTTTCCCAAGTTTTAGAACATTGTATCCCACTGTTGTAGTAGTTTTACTCCTATTATGGTGTTTATTCGAAAGGAACAGTTTTCTACAGAAATAGAAGAAAGAATAAATTTTAAAATGGATTTGTGCAAAAGTTAAGAAGAAATAAAAACTTTCTACTGACAATGAAATTTTTACTTTTGTTTGAGGACACATATGATACGATGGTGATATGAATTCTTTTTAACTTGCTTAAAGTTTGTTCATGAATGAAAGTTGATTTTCCTTGGTTTCGCTTTATTTGTAATAAAAATCCCAATTTGTCCTTAGAGTTTTTAAGCATTGGCAGAGTCAATGTACACATACAGAATATGTGTTATTCGCTTGGAATATTTTTTTTTTGTTTCTATTTTTCTTTTACCACGAAAATGAAATAAGAATATGTTAGAATGTTGGTTGGTTGGTATTCAATTATTATATTTCATAAAAACTTAGGAGGTGTAAACTTCTAGGGATTAATTTTATTTGGGAAGTTATTTTGCTCTGCCTTAAGGAACCCATAATTTTGTTTCGCTGGAGTTGATGAAAATTTTAAAACAAAATTTGCAAGATTTAAAAATGAGAAAATTTGCAAGATTTAAAAATGAGGGTTTTGTATTACGTATAGATGACATATATAGAAAAAGAAGCTACAAATATGAAACTATTTACTAAAGAATAGCTACACTAGTTATTGACGAAAAGCTGCTTAAAATTGGTATATGTCTGTAGTCTCATCTTTAAGTAATTTCTTAGAAAAATTGAACTAGCGATGAAGACGAGGGGACAAGAGATTTTTGTAAGTCTAACCAAAATCGAAAGAATTCAATTTTTTCTCGTATGTTTGTTTGAAAAACAATCAATTTCGAGTTTAAATACAGCTTCTGTATATGTACTCCAGAAAACCGCAATATCAACTCCAAATTTAATTAAGAGAGATTTTCTTTTTCGATCAAGAAAACGAAAGATACATAATTTGGGAGTTTTAAAGCCACACTACAGTACTTCTGACTATTTATCGTCCTTGTCTATGATCTTCATCAATGTTCTGTGCCAACAATATTAGTTGTGTTTTATCCACAAGTTCACCTTATCCCGGTTGTATTTAAAAAAAATAAAACGCACGACTGGATCGCTCCTACTTGCTCCCATGTTCGATTATACATCATAAGCCATTTAGTAAAAAATAATAAATATATTATAAAATCCATTTTTACTTCATTCTTTTCATACAACATTTCGTCAATTCTTACAACAAAAAAAAATTGTAGGTATAATATTATAAATTAAATAACATATTTTCAAGAAAAAATTGTCGAGCCGTTTTCGAAATATTGAATTTCAAAAATTTCAGTATGCATTATTATTTAGAATCCGAAAGACCTCCTGTATAAAATTTTAACGAAATCCGTTGAGCCGCTAATGAGAAAGTCGAAAATCAAAAACACGGTTCTATAGCAGGTAGGGGAGAACGGGCTTTGTAGACTCAAAATTAACATTTCTTTTCATATACAAACAACTAAAATAGGTATCAATAAAATTTAAGCTCCCATAAATAAAGCATCTTTTTGTTTTTCTAAATAAAATGTTCCCATTTAACTATACTGGCAGATACCCGAGCGATGCTACGTACCCACGGGAATCTAATGAAATCATCTATCCACCTACAAAATTTCATTCAAAACCCTTCAGTCGTTGAATGTAGGCACAAACGACGAACATGCTCGCCTAGCATGCTCGCGCTCGCTGTGCTCTTCTTGTATGTAAGCTGATTCGCGAGCCTAAAATTTAGTATTGTCGTGTTCGTTGGCTTCGATGTTCGTCGCAAATTTTCTGGAGGCTTTACACAAAATTTTCTTTCGCAAAAACATTCTCCTGGATTTTACGAACAACTAAAAAAGAGTTTGAGCCAAATGGGCCCATTCGTTCTCAATTGATGAACATTTTTTCACACCATTTTTAATAGCAGATGCCCGTGCGATGGCAAGCGGACTTTCTATCCAACGGGAATCTAATGACATCTATACACCTACAATTGAAAATCGTTCAGTCGTTGGGGCGTGACAGCGGAACAAACACCTAAGTATATGTATATATTTTTTCATATTTAAGCCTCTCCCATAGGAACCGTTAATTTTTTTCGGGATAAAAATGACCTATGTGAGAATCCAGTACCCCGTCCATCTACCAATCAAATTTCATACATATCCGTGTGCTTCTATGCACCTTGTGAATAAAGGCTATGTTGGCTATTTGTAAAATGAACTCTATGAACAATTAAAATACACCTATCCCACGGGAACCATACATTTTTTCGGGATAAAAAGTAGCATGTGGCCTATTCCAGACAATAGATTATCTCTGTACCAAATTTCATCCAGATCTGTTCAGCCGTTCCGGAGTTATTGAGCAACAAACATCCATACATCCATCCAAACTTTCACATTTATAATATTAGTAAGATTATAGACAAATAATTTTTTTCAAATTTTCCGACATGACCTCTAGTGAGCCAAATATCCCCAGTACCGGGGTAAGTTGACCTACGCTATGGCGTAAGTTGACTACGCTATAATCTTGAGCGTTTGGTGTATAAAACTGAAAATTTTGAAAAAAAAAATTGCTGCTCAGAAATAAATCAATTACTAGGTACACGTCTTATGCAAAAATATCCATAAGCTCTGAATTGGGATAGATGTTTTCTTTGACGGGGTTTCGTAAGCAAACCTAACATTTTCATGAGCAAAAAATGGCATACTCTTTCCTCGATTAACATAGATAAGCTTAAACACACACTCCATTATAGTGTGCTCCATAATGTATATTTTTCTCACAAAAATTCTCCTTTCGTGTAAATCACACGAAACAATCATGAGTCAACTTACCCCAACAAAAAATAGTTAACTAACCCCATACCGTGAGGTGGCTATGGCGCGATAGTTGTGTGTTTGCCTGTCAACCTCATGGTCACAGGTTCGATCCCTGGCGTAGTCTTTGTCCTCTTATTTTTCCATTAAAAACAAATTCTCAAAAAAAATGTCATACAATGAGTTACTGGTTTACTCATTACATACTCTTTAGGCATAGAACTATCAACAGATGATTGAGTAAAACTAGTATACCGATAAAATATGATACGGAATAAAAAAATTAATGCGAATTATAAGGGACATAGATAAATTAGACACGGAAATATCTCCTCATTAGTTCAGCCGCCATCCCTGGAGATAAAATCTGAGACAACAACCACAACCACCCAGAGCATGGCGCCACACATCATTCCCATCATTCTTTCTCTTCCATAACCTCACGTCCGCGCTGTGTTGAAATATTTAAAGGGTAGTATAGTCCCTTGAGTGCGTGTAGATTGTAAAAAAAAACGACCATCTGGCACTAAACGTCAAATTTTTGGCAAAGGGGAAATAATATAGAAAAAAAGAAGAAACACGAAAAGTCGAACAAACATATTGCATATATGCAACCAAAAATTCTGCCCTAACACGTAAGACGCACGGAAAAAAAGCAAAATAAATGAAATTAAAAAATTTATTTTCGGATGAAAAAAACAGTTTTTCCCCAATAACTCCAGAACTACATCCACTCCTGACGAAAAAAAATGTGAGGCTATAAAGATAGCTGTGGTTTATGCCCGGGCAAAAAAACAACACTATAAAATTGTGTAGGTCTTAAGTTATGGGTAGTTAGTCTACATGCACCTGGGGACAACTAGCCCCGGTTACCCCTACCGTTCAAAAAATAGTCCATTCAATTTTTGTAATCAAAATTGTTATATAATATAATTAAAATTTACAATTTTTGGCGCCTCAGAAACGTTATTTTTGGGACTAAAAAAAAAGATTAGCAAAACGAATTGAGCCAAATATCTAGAATGCTTAAGTATCAAGCTTGGAGAAAATCGCTTCTGCGGCTTAGGCTATAGATCGACCCACAGAAAGGCAAAGGGAATTTGCGGGACACACTTTTTTCGTGTTCTCCGTCATCGTAATATCAAGTTTGATTAAAATCTCGAGTTCGATTTGTTTTTTCAAATGCAAAACTTGCCTTATAGCACCTACAATTCCAAGTAAAAGAGTATATATCAATGTATTTTCCGTTAATTTGAACAATGTTACAAAAATGATCGTGGCAGACGTTATGCGATTACACGTGCGTGCCGAATTTCCCTTGCAATTTTTTGTACAATGAATCATTGCTGCCCAAAAATAAAAAAACATCCGTTGGTTCTCGAATTTGGGACTGTCAAATATAATTTATATACCCGGCGCGACAGCTGGTAGCGAACGAGTGTTTAATGACTAAAAACTTCCCATAATTTCTGTGTGAATGAAAGCGACATACAATTTTCGCCCAAATGCGAACCACAAGTAATATATTCATTTTGCTCGACAGAGGATAGTGTAAAATAGATGGAACTAGATTCCAAGACCTCTTGCGTTAAGAAAATTAACTACAAGTTTAGACTTATTGGTTTCTGTAAATACTTATACGGAATTTGATAAAAATCCCACATTCTACTTAGGCAAAGTGATAAGAGTGTTAACTGTTTTCGTAAGAAAATTACTCATGAATTTGTTTACTATAAAATAGACTAGAAACATATTTCAACAAGTAAGATGATGAAAACTTTTTAGTTTTGTAGCGCCCAATTCTGAGGTTTTATTTATTTTATTTATAATCTTACACGCGCTCCAGGAATTATGATTACCCTTTATATGTTTTTAACACAGCGAAGTCGTCATGTGAAAGAAGAGAAAGAGGGATAAGAAAGATGTGTGGCGCGAGGTGGTTGTTGTCTCAGATATATCTCCAGGGATGGCGGTTGAACTAATGCGAAGAAAATTACAGTGTTTGATTTGTGTATGTCTCTTATAATTCGCATTGTTTTATTTATTTCTTGGTCATATATATACGTATACAAGTTTACTCAATCACACGTTGTTAGTGTTATGCCTGAACAGCATGTAATGCGTAAACCAGCAACTCATTTAATGACAATATTTTTAGAATTGGTTCTTAATGAAAAAATTAATTAATTTGATAGTGCAGATTTTTTACGTGTTTTTTTATTAAAAATTAAACATTTTATTTTAACAAGATGGAAGCATAGCTTCCGAAATGTACATAAAAGCAAAAATAAATAATTTGTTTGTTTTAAGTTGTTAAAGTAAAATCTTTAATTGGAAAAATAAGACGACATAGACAACGGCAGGTATCGAACCTGAGACCACGAGGTTGACAGACGAGCACACAACTATCGCGAAACGGCCACCAATCCGTCCATTTTAAGTACCTAGTCTAATATATAAACAAAAATCATACACCAAGCCAGTATCAAAATATGTCTGATAACTCTGATATCAACGTGACTTAAGCGTTCGTGGTTGCAGTATTAAATTCTTAAATGATGAACTGAAATTGCATTCTGCGATTAGTCACTCGGCTTGTATTATATTTGTAACCGAGATCTCGCAGATTTGCGCAATCCCTTATTTCGGAAAAAACGGTATTACCGCCTCAAATTTATCTGTATATTTTTGGTTATCGATAGTTTGTATGCAAATGTCAATTATTGTTTTTTTTTTTAAACCTATACAAATATAAAGTATTCCACAAAAAAAACATTGATGGGTACCATAATGGCTTCCAAATTTGTATTTCACGTCTTATGAGTGGAAAGTTGGTGTTAATGCTTAAGCTAAGAAATTATTTCAAGAAATTTGTCGTAGATAGCGCTGCGAAACGGGCAGGGAGCAGGTAGTAACAACTAAAATTTTATTTTATTTATTTTTCAACTCTTTGTATATATACTCTACATTTTTAGCGCACTCTCCTGATTTAATGATTTTTTTTCAACCAGTCTATTTGGAGAAAGTAAGCTTAAAATAATGATCTCCATGTCAATAGAAAATACTTACAAAATTTACATTTATAAGATTCTTAGAATTTTTTTAATTATTCAACAAAAAAAAAACTCAAAACTCTAGCATTCTAATTAAAAAATAAGCAAATGTTTATGTATATATATGTCCTCGACTGAAAATGCTAGTGTCTAGTCTAAATGCCGCTATGAACTTTTACTTACTTAAACATTCGTACTACAAAGCAAGTTTTTGAAAAAAAATCTAACTTGACATTATGATCAAACTTGGCATTCCGATGATAGCTAACACGAAGAAGCCGGTCCCAAACTTTGTACTAAGACATTTTAAATTCCATAGAGGAGAAATGGAATTGTTTGTTAATACCAAAAATAACGGTACCTGCTATACCGCCGGCCGTTGTAAAAAAAGATTAATTATCTCAAAAACGGCTCTAGCGGTTTTGATTTTTAAAAAAATCTTTACACCATGGCATGGTCTAAATTTTGGTCAAAACCATACATTAAAACAAAATGCTTATTTTGATTTTTGGCTTTCTCTTAAATGGATCTACCGATTGCAATAGAAATTTTTGTACAGAAGTTCGTTCAAATTATAAATAATACTGCCTTTTAAATTTTTCGAAAAAAACTATTATTCAGATTTTTAAATGTTCATTACTTCAAAAACGGCTGCATGAATTCTTTTTTTTTTAATTTTGCTTATAAACTTATATTATTAAATGCGTTCAACATTTTATTTTTAAATAAATTTTGTATAGGTACAAACAATTAAGTAAAAAATGACTAAAAATATATTTAGCTATATCAGTACTTAGAACCTTGTGTTCTCGTGCTCTGTCATGAATTTTTTCTTGTGTCATTAGTGGGTTCAAAGTTAGACATTTTGATTTTTGAGCCCATTTTCTCTATTTTCAGTACCATATTTTGAATCGGTTTTAGAAGTTTGATTGATCGTGTTTTGTTACATAGCAAATTTGAGCGTAACATAATGTTAAATTTACAAAAAATTATTCAAATCAGTGGAATGATTTCAGAAATATTCTTTGCCAAAAACTTAACTACTAGTTGGTACAACTGGCCACATGGATTCTGTAATTTATATATAAATGTATTTAAAGTATTTTTATTTACATAGTTTTTCAGGTATAAAGTTTGGCATTACAACAACATATATTCTTATATTTTTCTTTTTATTTGTTTTAATTGAAAAAAATAAATAATTTCTTATAATAATTAACAATTCTTAATAAGTATAACATATTTCTTGAATTACCAGTTAAACTACAATATTCAACGAATAAATAAATTTTGTAGTTTTTATTTAAAACATTACAAATGTGTTGATTAATATAAATAATTTATTTTCCATCATACACACCAAATAAATAATTCTTTATTAATATATGTTTTAAGTTGACAAACAAGATTTAACTAGCTATGCATTGTAAAAGTTGTTGGAATAAATAAAGTATATATAAAAATAAAGATATGGGCTTACGGTTGAGTACAATATATTGAGTGTATTTAAGAATCTTTTTCTATTTTTTTCGCATTTCAAAATTTCGCATTACCCTTATTTCATATTATTTAAAAAAAAATAATTTTTCGGATGTAATATAATATAATTACTTAAATTTAAATTATAAAATATTCTACAAAAATTTGATAATACGAAAGTTGAATCCATTAGTGCGAGATTTAAATCTTTGAAAGCAAAATTCGACATTTTTAAAATGTCAAGATTTGATGCCAAAATATAAATAAAAGTACAATGTCTTAAAAACTATTGGTAGTATAAACCAACTTAAAAAATAATTTGCTTAAAGCTTTAATACTTTATAAATTTTATTCTTAAGTTAATACATTATTTTTTGAGTTGAATAAATTTGTGTCATAAATGATAAATGATAAATTATTTGCAAGTAGACAGTACAGTAAAATGTTTGCTATAATTAGCTTTTTATGTTCAATTGACAACTAACTTAAATTTATTGTTCGTTTTGTACAAGGGTAATTATGTGGCACTGCGTAGTAACTTTCAAATAAAAGACGACTCTTAAAACAATTAAAATTGAATCGAAAATAATCTCATGCACCTAAGCAAACAAAAAACACAATAATCAATTCAATATTAAACGCTGTAGCTGTTATTGTTCCTTAAACTAAGAATCTTACATCAAAAATACAATTCATAATTTTTTGTGTTTATCGATTTCACCTTTTATTCATATCAAACACCTTAGAGTGTCAAAATTACAATTTAAAGCTTTACCATATTATCCTCACTATATCATGTGCTTTTCTCTCCATAAAAAATATTTGGTTCACTGGATATTATATTCATTTAATTTATGTTTTATTTCTATTTGTTGTTATTTTTTATATCAACAAAAAAAGTCCGAAAGGGTAATAAAACAGTTCAAATCCGCAATCGGGCATTTCCAGTTTGCGAGGTTAAAAAAAAGGTTTTCTGATTTAAATCCCCTGGAGGGGTTTGCGAAATGACATCTGTTATGAAACGTTTTTTTATCGGCCACCCCCACTATGATTCACAGATATCCCTGAGTTATTATCGTGTCCTTTCATTTTCATGACAATAAAATAATTGTAAAAAAAAAACAGAATTCCTTTTTGTAAACCAACCAACAATGGGTGGAAATGTAACGCATCAGAGACGCAAAAAGATCCGAATATCCTCTGGCTATTATCTATTTTGTAAAGGACATCTTTTCTTTTTTTTGTAATTTATGCAGTATCCTTAACACAGAAAGGATGACCTTTTTTTGTTCTTATAATAAAAACTTAACTATATATATAACCCAAAGGAATACACACAAACAGACATACAAAGCCACACGTATATTAGCCAATTGGTAAGCTTCCTGGGCCATTGTCCTTCGCATCATCATTCCAAAAAGTCCTTCTGCTGCCATTAGTTTTCGGTGAATTGTTCACTTGCAAAGACTCCACTCGCCACCGCCACACCGCTACTAAAACGGACACAGCGAAAAACAGGATCGTTCCATTAGAAGACTTCGATTATCATCTCGACGTTTGTCCTTTGCCACATTGCAAAGAGCCAGCTAGGCTGTCACATAGAATTCCCGACTCCGTTTTTGGCATTTCTCTCGCGCAATGTAGCATAGGGCAATTGTTATCAGGATCACTATGGTAATACCCATGCCTATGCTGACCCACATGATTTCCTCATTGATACCAACATAGGAGCGTCCTATATTGAAATGAAGAAAACGAAATTAACCACAGGCTGAATTTTGATTACTTTGAACTCTTACCATCGTAATAGTTGTTGGAGAAACCAACTTTACCAGCAACTCGTCCAGCTGGCATGTTGTGAAATAATTTGGGTACTAGAAGTAAATGGATGCTAATAATTGGCATCCAATGCAGAGGCAACCAGAGTCCTGGCGATAAGGAGTTGTGTGTTCGTTCATAAACTGTGATATGGTTTTACGAGTATTGTTTTTCTACTTGTATGTGGTCATTCGCATCATTAGCATCATACTACTGCCATTGTCTCTTGCCTTAATCAAGTGTATCTATAAAGGAAAAACAGAAAATGTATTTTTGAAAATTGAATTCCACACAAGCACTTCCGGACTTAAAATTATGTACGAGTATGTATTCATGTTAGAAATTGAATTTATTGGGGATTTACTTATGATGAATTATGAAAACAAGTTTTTTTCCCTTCATAGAATTTATTGCTAGTAGAATAAATTTTAGATTTTCAATAGTAACTGAAATAAATTTTCAGCAGGCAATTATTTCAATAAAACTGAAAATGAAAACAACAGTTTGTAAAAATGTAGGAAAGAAAACATAATGGGCTCTATCGAAAATCTCTCATGTAGTTCCGTTTCCCAAAGAAAATTTGCGATCGTGGATCTCCCATGAATAAATTTCCCTCGAACAAAATATCGTATGAAATAAGAGCAAAACTCTTTGGGAAATTTTATTTTCGATACCAATGAATTCCGAGGGAAACTTTCAGCATCATTCTCGTTCCCTATGTTCGAATGAGAGACAAATTTTCAGGAATTTTTTTTATTTATGATTGAAGATTATCATGGAATCTCTTGGGAATGTTTCACTCATTCGAATATTTGGCACGGCTATGTTGCTGGAAAGTTTCTCTCGACATCTTATGGATAATTCACTTGACATACTTTCCGACTGAATTTCGCTGCCATTTACAACAGGGAGTTTTTACGGTAGCTCCCAAATAGTCCAGGAAAATTATATAAAATAATATTTTATATAATTAATAATAGTAATAAATTATAAAATTATATTTTTATATTGCTTAGTTAATTAACATATAGGTTGAAGGAAAACAAAGATGCCATTTGAAATTCTGGATAATTAAGAATATACCAACAAAAAATATAAATCCTAAAAGCGCTTTTTTAAAAAAATAATTTTGTATGTAGGTATAGAATTTTAAAAACATTTTTATAGAAACAAAAAAATTGAAACGCCATTTTGAAGATATTATTAATATACATATAAAATTAGAATTTCAAAAAAAAAAATTATGTGACTGGTTTTCGAAAAACTGGCTTATCATTTTTTTTTTTAAATCCAAAAACTTTTTTCTTGAAAATTTGAGTAATCATTTGTATTAAACCTTTTAGGGGGTATTTGCATACAAAAAATAATCTTAATCAGTTCATCTAAGAGACGTCGAAAATATGTTAAGTGGTTCTATGGGAAGTTCCGTTAATAAGTACGCAAAATAAAATATTTTTATATTCAAAAGTGGGCTGTACTAATTTAAGAACACACTCATTTTTTTTTTTCAATATTCTTGGAGCATTTTTTGAGAAACAATTTTTTTTTAATTTCCAAAAAAAAGATAGAAAAATTTAGTCGTATAATAATGTTAAAACTTTCTAGGAGCTTCTGTGTAAAAGTTTCAAAGAAAAATCAAATTAACCGTTTCCCAGAAAATCGAAAACTAAAAAAATGGTTCTACTGGGCGTAGCAAAAATAACCAAAAAACTACCAAAATGTACCCTTTCTTTTCATTAATGCACTGATTTTTTGTTCATAAAAATCGTTCTGGCCGTTTTTGAGAAAAATAAGATTTTTGTTTTTGACCAAAAAAAAATATATTGGAGATATTGTTATGAAAACACAATATATACCAAGTTGAAGCAAATCCATCCAAACGTTAGGCTGTAGACCGCAGGACAGACAAACGGAATTGAGGGCAAAAGTTTTTAGTGTTCTCTAACACCATAATGTCATGTTTAATTGTTAGAATTTTTTTATTTACGAATGCATAACTTGCCTTATAGTACATATAATCGCAAATAATGAGTAATGACGTTATTTCGAAAAAATACCGACAGAGATGAATTTTGGTGAAGGGCTTCATTTATACGTCCTAAGCATTCCCTAAAAAGTACCCTAAATTTGGAGCGCAAGAAATTTTAGGCGGGGAAGGGGTAAAATTGAAAAAAATTGTAAATAGTTCTACATTGTATCTCATGTCATTCTACACAAAAAAGATACACATTTTATCGTTTTGATAGATTTGGAGATAAATGGTCGAAAACATTGTGGTGTAGTAAAATAATTTTCAAAAAAAAGGTAAAAAATGTATGTTTTTAGTGGGGAATTTTTTGGCTTTAGTTGGGTTTGGAAAAACATGAATTTAGATCGGATGCAAGTTGTGTAGAATGATAATGTGTACCTAAAACTTTTTTTCAAAAAACACACTTCTCTAAAAATGTTTGCTTCTCTCCAAATTTAGGGTACTTTCTTAGAAAATGCTTAGGACGTAAAAAATGAAGCTCTCCCAGAACTCAGCTTTGTAGGAATTTTTTCGAAGTGAATATCTTATTTTCCTGGACTAAGGCATTCAAACGAATAAAATATTCCGAGGAAATTCGAGGACAAGTCGAAATTATGAAATGCTAACGAAAATTGGCAATAAAAAGAAAAATATTGTAAGTATGATGGCAGTACCGAGAATATGGAGCTTACATCAGCGCAGCTTGTCATCATGCAAGGTTACTAATGTACTTCACATGTATTAGATCTACTTCATTTATTTTTTTGTATGCATTTGCTAAGTTGTAACTTATTTCTACTTCGTTTGACTGATTTCTATAAAACGATCAAAATTTCATTTAATATTTGTTGTATTGATTCATTTTTGCAAATCAAAAAATTATTTGCTTCATTCGAATACACTCATCGCAAAAATCTACTACAATTTATCTTCAGTTTTCCGAACATTTCCTTTTTATCATGAAGGAAAAGAATAAATATATTTACTTCTGTTCAATTGCATATATTCATCGTACTTCAAATCATTTGTTCTACAAGAAGCATGTTCCATATCGCGAACAAGAAAATTTACCATTATTTGCCCTGAAACCACAAATGTTTCTACGCAAACATGTTTAGTATTATTAGTTCGTTATTATGACCAAAGTAAATTAAAGATAGTACTAGAATCAGTCTAACGCTGAAAGTATATTTAATGAAATTGTAAATTTTCTAAAGGGAAACAGGATTCCTTTCGAAAATCTAATTGGGCTGGCCATAGGCAACGCTGCTGTAATGACGGAAGAACTAACGGGGGTAAAAACTCAACTTCAGACATTAAATAAAGATATATTTTATTTAGGTTATGACTGTCATTCGCTGCATTTATGTGTATCAGCCGCAATAAGAAAATTTGAATATCAAATTGAAATATTTATACAAGATATTTATTTTTATTTTATGCACAGCTCTAAAAGACAAACAGAATCTTGTGAATTTCAAGAAGCTCTTAGCCTTGAAGTAAACAAAGTTTTACGCCTCAGTAAGACTAGGTGGTTGGTGCTCCTCAATTATTTTCATTTAATAGTTTTAAAAAAAATCACAGTCGACCTTAAAAGCCTAGACAATTTTCTACAATTTAAATAATGCAGAAATTAAATTTCCATTTTTATGTTTGCCCTATATTTTGGATCGCAAACAATTTTAACAAGGCATTTCAATCTGAAAAGATACACATACAAATTTTTCTTAACGTGCGGTCATGGTCTTTAAAACCGTTTAATCCAATTTTGTTAAGGCAGAAATACTCGATGACTCATTAATACTATTCGTGGAGTACAAGAAAAAATCCAATTATTTAGATCTTAAACAAATGTTTTTTGGATTGAAGTCTGCTTCGTATGAGGAAGACCTAAATCGTAATAGGGAAACGGAGGTAGATTGATTGCAGACTAAAATGTATTTAGTTTCAACTAAAACTTCAGTTTAATTTAACGGATAAAAAGTTAGAATTATTAGAACTTTTGGATCCAAAAGAAATACAAACAGAAAAATATCCAACAATCCTCCTACTTGTTAATAGCTTCCCTTATAATGAAAAAAACAAAACAAATATTGAATCTCTATGCTCGGAGTTTAGAACGCTTATGTTTGCTAAAAATATAAAAATGAAAGCCGGTGAAGATGTTATTGACTTTTAGTCGCGTTTATACTCCCAAAAAATCATTTTAGAAGAAGATATGTTTAAGGCGTTGCCCGACTATACAATGGTCGGAAAAAGTATTTTAACAAAACTATTTTCCTTATTATATTGCTTGTTTTAAAGAGCTGAGAGATATAACGAAACTCGTGTGATGCTCGAAACAAAATATCTACGTGATTGTAACTGTAAATTACAAAATATTTTATTTTTCCTTACGCATTCGTTCTTAATCATGTTCAATGTATGGAGTGAGTTGAAATTAACTGGAAAAAAGTATTTTGACATCATATTCTTGTTAGTTCATTTCGTTTCGTTCGTGCGATCAAAGTTAATATTTGTTAAAATTAAGCACATTTAAATACAGAACTTTTATTACATTAATTTTTTTTTTTTCAAATTAATTGATTATAATGGGGAAAACGGCGAAAATACGCGAAGTCTTAAGAAATGAAATGGTGATCAAGTATGATGCTGGTATTTCGGTTGAATACTTAAGCAAACTATACAATGTGCCTCGTTAAACCGTGTATTATCAAATAAATAAACAAAAAAATCACAAATCAACGCGAAACTTACCACGTTCAGACAACCAAAAGAGAAGACCGTTAAATCGTCGGAAAATTTAAAGAAAACGTGCTAAAAACGCCAAAATCTGCAACAATAGATATAAAAAATCAGTATGATATTGAAATTTGTGAAAAAACATCCGTTCCGTTCCGTTATATCTCTCAGCTCTTTAAAACAAGTAATATAACAAGGAAAATAGTTTTGTCAAAATACTTTTTCCGACCATTGTATGCTTACACCACCTAGTCTACCGCCTAGCAGTGCAGTAGCCGAAAGACGTTTTTTAGATTTTAACAACGTAAAAAAAAGAAAATCTTGATATAACTACCGCTTCTTCCCTTTTACTTATCGGAGAGCTTGTGGCTGGGCTGAACAATTTTGAACCTTCTCAACAATTAAGACAATACTTTTGCATTCGGAAGGCTACGTCTTAAATGGCTGATTAAATTTAAAGGGCAATTTACAAATCATTATTGTAATAACATTAAAAATGTTTGTATTGATATTGGAGAATCTAGTTTAATTAAATTGTATGAAACAAAAAGAGCCTAATTATTTTAAAATAAACTTATATAATATATACCTATTAATTTTTAAGGTTATTGTTAAAAGAAAAATTAGTCAATTTAATATTTCCGTGTTGAATATAATTTTTTTTATATTAATTTTTTGTAATAGTTTATTTTTCATTGCACGCTACACAATTTTTCCAATCTACTTGTTTTTTTTTTGAGCGATTTGCTCAACATTGACAGATCTGTCATCATGTAGTCGGTTGAAAAATGTAGTAGAGTTCGGCATGACTAAGAGTTTGCTAGAAAATCCAAAAAATTTTAAATCAAATAAGCTATGAACTTTCTGCAAGTAATACAACGTTTGTCTTAATGTTTGGTGAATTGGGAAGATGGAGTCACATAGTCCCAGAAGTAAACAGATCGAATCCTACCCTATTCCACCTAAAAACAGAAATGGTTTTAAACAGAAACTGCTTCTTTTGAGGAAGTGACAACTTCTTCAAGTATATATTTTTTGTTATAAAAGATGCACTTTGCTTTAAAATTTCGGAGTAGTTCGAACATTGTAGGCTGCCTGCAGTCTTATTGATTAACAGTACCAACGTATAGGAATAATTGAGAGGTGTAAGAGTTCACTAAGCCTATTGAATCTTCGGGAAAAGCCGCATCCTTAAATTTATATATATTTCTTTTATGAACTCTTCAGAGTGGAGTAAGACTGTAAAGGAAAAATATATTTATGTTAGTATAAGATAATAAAGATTGAAGGCCAATCCGCAGAAAATCATACTTTTAAGGGTGATGCCGAGTTATTTTGATGCAAATTGGATGATTGGCGGCTGAACGATATTGACGGTATCCACTCTACGTTCCATACAAAAGATGTCACAATGGAAATTTTGTGCGAGCTATTTGAGCTCATGGTTATCTCGTGGAAAACGAGTTCCGTAAGACTTTTTCTTTTGGTGCATTCAAAAACAACCTAAGTCGCACCCATTTAACCTAATTTTATTTCAGATTTATTGAAAATTGGATCTCGCTTTTGCGCGCCATCTGCCCCCGGGGGCATTTTCAGCTAAGATGACATACTTAGCACACAGAAAATGACATTGATATTCAAATAAAACAAAAACTTCGTTGATATTCCACACATAACTTGTTTCATTCAATTTTAACATTTGCCGTTCCATATTGGAAAATGTTACCTATATAAAAATATTTCAAAAGAAATCCTTGAAATTCAATCAAAAAACCATTGAAATAGTCACAAGGTTTTTTTTCATTTCCTTCCCACGATTTTTTGCCCAGAGGTTGATTTGCATAAAATAAGCAACAGAAATCGTTCTTTATTAACTTTTTGTTTTGTTTTTTTCTTTCACACAAAAATTCAAATATTCAATGCAGTACCATTGGAAACACTTATAACATAAACACACAAAAAAATCACACAGTTTCTTTTGCAGATTGAAAATATAAAAAAAAATAGACAAAACACGACAGGACACCTTGTTGTGAAAGTAATAAATTTTCCTTTTTTAGGAAAACGAAAAGAAAAGGAAACAATTTGTATCTGGTTTCGAGAGAGAAAAAACATTCAAAAGAAAAGCTATCAACATCTTTGATTGCAGAGAAAGAAAAAGAACACTCAGATTTGTAGAAACAAGTCCCTCTGGACGATGATGATTTCAAAATAAAAATGATAACATCTTAGTGTTTTTTTTTTAATGATGTCATTTTTTGATAGGTGTTTGTTTCACAATTTTTGGTAGTAGTTTTTTTTAACAAAGTTTTCTTGAACTTCTTGAATGCTTGACGCAAGCAGTGTTAATTAAAAAAAAACTCATTACAACTTTTTCATTTTTCAGAACGAAAAAAAAATACATTCCCGTCGCAAACTTTTATTAAATAAAATTATTATAAGGAAGGAATATGAAGTGCATTAAAGTTTCTAGAATTCCAAATATTATATCGTTGCTTTTGGATAAATAAACTACTCCAGAAATTCCAACTAGAGATATTTTAATTTACATAAGTCGAATAAATTTACAAGGCATTATATAGAAGCGGGAATTGCTTTCACCTATTCTGTTGGTTCTCACTGATTATTATTTAACACTCTACTCAAGTTAAATCGACATAGACAGAAATGTGCGTCAAAACCGCACGTTGAGCTTATGTCCTAAATTTTGTAGGTTCTTTACAAATTCTAAACAAAATTATAGAAATGTCAGACAACAACATTTAATTTTTAATTGCCAAAACAAAATAAATTTAACGATAGTAATAGTCGTCGAGAATTGCATCTGATTTTTAGGAAACGTCAAAATCTATATAAGTTCCAAATACCATCCATACTAAAACGAATATAAATTGTTCGCGGGCGACTAACAACAAAATCTATCAACTTATACTCGTGACGAAGAAAAATAAACCATGTGCACGAAATATAAAAACGACAAATAAGCATTAATTCATTTGTAGTTGGCCGCTCTCATGTGCATAGTCCTTTAGATATCATGCGCCACGAATATGTGAAATGTGAAATGTCAAAATGGAATGTTATTAAGATTAAATTATAGAGGTTGGCTTCTGGCTCCCATCGTGAGCGGACGTGTTTTTCCGTCCGTAGAAGTAAAAGAGATTAAAAAAAATAGTTTAATTAAATTAACTAAATTAAAAGTTGTGTTAACATACAAAATACGCATTAAATAGTGCATATGTTATTTAATTGTCATGCTGTACTAGGTCGAAAACACCAGTGAAATTGTCACTTGAAGACGGAGTCCAACGAACGACATCCACGTGTGTAGAAGCCACCTGAATTACACCTACTCCCAGTTTCATTGGTCGAGCAGAAATTAGAAGTATCCTTTGGATCGCCTATGTCGCAGCCCATAATGGACACAAGCTGCAGAATCCCGTTATACATTAACGGAACCGATAATTGGAGAAACAACAGTCAGTTCTGGCCATCTCACCGCCCAACAAATAGAAGATCGCTTTCATCATATAACCATCGAGATAATGCCCTCTCATTCAAACGAAAGATGTAAAGTATTGAGCTCTCGCTCTACATGACGAAAAATAAGTTGTACATACTCGATGACTGTTTCTCTTTATCGCACCTAGTTTTAAGTTCTTATATTTTAGTTCTTTTTTTTAAATGAAATCGTAATGTTCTTTGTTGAGTGGACTCGATTTTTAGTTTTTTAAACTGTAGTTTAACAACAATGTAATTTTAACTTTCTTTTGACTAAATTTAAAGAACAAAAATAATATAAAATTCAGTGTAGCCTGGCCAATTCGAAGTCGGCAAAATAATATGTGTAATCGCAATACATGTGTATTATCTATGGAAAATGTAGTTATAAAAAAATCTCAATAAAGTTTACTACTACTAAGATTAAATTATAATGCAACATAAAACACACATACCTCATCAGCTGTTGTTGAACGGATTCAACTTCTGAAATGTCTCTAAGTAATCTATCACTGTTGATAGTACTGTCATTTTGAGTGTGTTTCTTTATTTATTCCGGATAAGGAATGGAATGGATGGAAAAGACGAAATGTTCATCCAGAATATCCAGAATGGAATGATTAAAGAAACAAAAATACTATCCGGAATAGAAAAGAAAAAAGATGACATCAACCAGCTGTTTGAAAGCGTTGTGATGATGACAAAAAAAAAAAGATATCTCTATGGAAAATAGTAAAATTAAATTATTGATTTATTAATTAATGAAAACTCACATTTAATTGTTATTTATTTCAATACTTAAAATATAAAAAATCGTTGGTCATCCATTTTGTTTACTTACTTGGATTTCGTCTTTGGCTGCTGTCATTTTTTTGCTTTCATATGAGAGGGTTATTCCGAGAATATTCTTTTCATTCCGTATTTAACATGGAATAAAAAGAATGCACTCCAAACGTTCCGGAATTAATAAAGAAACAACAAAATAATTTATCCGGAATATTCCATGGAATAAAGAAAATTGTAATTCATTTTTATTTAATATTAACTTATAACTATTTTAAAGCTAGACAAAAATGTTTAAAACTAGCCTAATTATCAATAACTTATAACTAATTTACTGGCCCTTTACGGGCGCTCTAAACTAAACAATAACTCTTAGAACTAATGTCTTTCGACCTAAAAACAATTTTAATTAAATCTAATTATTTTATTTTTTTTTTAACCAAGAGAACTTATTAACAAAAAACTCGGTATCTTATCATATTTTTATTTTTTACTTATAAACCAAACCTAAAGCTAGACCAAAAATAATTAAAACTAGATACAACTAACTTATACTAACTAAAAACACAAAACCACTTAAAACTACTTAAAAACTAGAACAGCCACAGCAGCATTTTTTTTTTTCGTTTTTTTAATTTTTTTGCTTATTTTTTTATATGCATGCAGACACACAACAACATGCAACCCACACATATATGTACATACGCACATACATACACAGACACGCAGATACATACATATTTTTAATTTTTTTTTGGTGCCACCCCGACTGTTCCATATACCTAATTACACTAAATCTGTGTAAGTCGGCCAAGACATACCACCTTTATCGACTTTAAATATCATGATGCTGTTCAGAGAGCCACCAGAACTGGTTCTCCTGTTTCAAAAATTAAGCTGTTAGTTGAGGACATCGCTCTTGCAACGTGCTGCCGAATCAGTCTAAACAAAAAATTATCTTCCATTTGAGATGGGGCAACGTTGAACCACACCGGGCATCCGTAGGCAATCATCGGCCTGGTGACGGCCATGTAACAAATAACCTTCACCCTGCTGTCAAGACGGCTGCTATAAAAGAGTCGTTTTGTCAGGGAAAAGGCTCCCCTAGCCCTGGCCAGAGCAGCAGTTATATGTCTGTCGAAATACAAATACTCATCCAACCTGATGCCAAGGTACTTTACTACACTTTTACTCGCCAGTGGATGTCCATGTGGCCTACGATCACCAGCTTACGCCAGTTCTTTCTCGTATCCCCTGAGGCGCTAGACAACGGATTCCTAAACAGAATAGTATCTGATTTCTGGAAGTTGATTTTCAACTTTACAGGTGACATCCTAAATGTGTCTGCCAGACGAAACGACCCACTGTAGGGATTATACAAGTGTCAAACAAAGTTTGAGACACTATCCCCTTAAACATATCCAAAAATCAGCTTTGATAAAATAACGTAGTTGAGAGTGCACTGTTAAAACTGCATATCTCTGAAAAGCCCCAGCTTTGAAAATTCAGAATGTCCATTCGTTCTTATCTACTTTGGTATCTATACGCAGAAAAAAATTCAGCTATGAAAAAATGACGTATGTCTTACGGCCATGGGCTCTTAGTCTATAAACACTTTTCGGAAAATTAAAACATACAATTGACATCCATTTAATAATCTCGACTACGTCCATGACTTGGCGTGTGACGAGTAAGTATATGATTCCATGTGCCAATTCGAAAATGCAACTTCTATTAGAATCCTGTAATAAAATGTTGTATACCTTAAATTCTATAAGGTTCGTTATAGAATTTTAAAATAGCTTAGACTCCGATAAGTTAGTTACTATGGGATTGAAGAAATATAGGCGTGTAAATTTCATAACAAGATTTTTATAAAACTCTTAATTCTTTGAATCTTGTTAAAGGAGGCAAATTTGTTTTAAGTATAAGATTTAAATTATTTACAGAGCTAAGTTCTTATAAAAAAAACGCTATGAGAATAATTTGAGTTGCGTAACATGAAATTAGCTCTAAGGATAGTACTGGGACCTAAAAGAGGCTTACAAGATTGTTTTTCAGATTTTGGGAGCGTAACTCTGGAGAGTATGTTAGTTGGGCTATGTGTCAAGCTGACATAATCTATTTTATTTCAACTAACCACACCTACATACGTGCTACCAAACGAAGAGGGCGATGAAAATGAGAAATTATGGCATTGTTATTTTTATTAATAAAAATATTTAATTATAATATATCATTTTTTATTAAAAGCAGAAGTTATCCAAAGCTCACAAAAGTCTCAAGAACTTCATCAATATTGAAAGTTCCAACAAAAATTCTAGGAAAGACTAAGTAACATTAATATCTATCATAAAAAAAATAAATAGTAATAAACACATTAGCCACATATCTGATAATTAGCAAACGCGTTTGGCGCATTATCTCAATAATCACAAAATGCTACTTGGATCAATTCTGTTCTTAACTAGCCAAATATAAAGCCTCTTTCGAACTTTAAAATGTTTGATGTGTTGTTTTAGTAAATATTAATCCTATTTATGAAATTTCGACATTTAAAGCCACAATTGATTTATTATAAATTTATTAAAAATTGCCACTTCTGCCCATTTCCTATATTTATCCTGCTTTATTCATTATGATAATTAATTACCTTTTTTGACCCTTACCTCGATTGGGCTTATGGCTTACAAATGTCAATAGTTAATTTAAATTATCGCACATTAATTCAAAGCACAAATGAAATATTTTACACCCTCGTTAATAAAATGATCCACTTATGTTATCTGCCACAAGCATAACATGAACCCATATGTTTTTCCAGGTCCTTATATATCTCTTTATGAAATGCTTAAGTAAAAGCACCTACACATTATATGTATGTATGAATGAATACAAATTTAGGATAATGCCCAATTCTCCATTAGGTATATGCAAATTAATATTATGGTTGGTTAGATTTTGGTTAAAATGAAATAAAAAATACAAATTGTAATTTATATAATGTGTTTTATGTTCTACACCCGAGAGAACGTTGTGAAACTAAAATTAGCAAAGTTTTCTCTGGCAGCTCCAATTAATTACACCCACATTTTATTCGAGGAATAGTTTCAACATCCTACTTCCTGATACAGGCCAATTAGTTTTAAATTTATTCATTCCTTATTATTCTGCAACTAGAGATCCAATGATGAAATTCTGAATTTTTGAAACTTATTTGCGAAAATTGCATTTCCTTACGGCAACGTCTGACACATGGTGCTATTTAAGCACTTCTGTTTTTTGTTCTTTAATTCAACAATTGCTATTCGGAAGGGTCACCAGTTCAGTTCTAAATGCCCTGCCAAAAGTCCACAGGAGAGAAACTTCCTGTATTTTTTGTTCAACAAAAAAAAATTGCATTAAGTCATTCATGTTTGAATTGATGTCCTTAAAGGAAACACACATTTTTAGGGTGCTGAATTGCATGATGGTTTATCTTTTGAGTAATTTCCTTAGAAGAAGGTCAGCGTTTATTTAAACACTTTTCTGATTGAATAAAGAGCACGAGCACCTAACCACACCATCTTGGCAGGAGATAACATTAAAGCTGATGCATTTCGTATAAGTACAAATATTCAAGGATATGGGAGAAAGACGGCAGATGAGGTTGGTGATGCTGATGAAAAATGCGAATACATATAGGCTTGTTTTTAAGGGCTCTGTATTGGTAAAGAGTTTGTATCAAAATTGAATAAAACAAGTTGTTTGTGAGATAATAATCTACTTCATTTTTGTTCTATTTGAAAGGCCGATAATCTATATAAGTTGAAACATTTCAATGCACGAAATAAACAATCATTTTAACTTGTGATATAGGTACTTTAGGACAAGTTTTGCATTTGGAAAAAAATCGAAATCGAGATTTTAATCAAATTTGACATTACGATGATGGAGAACACCAAAAAAGTGGGTCCTCAATTCTGCCCCCGTCTATCTGTATGTCAGTAGAACCTTCTACAGCCTAAACGACTGAAGCGATTTTCTTCAAACTTGGTACTTAAGCTTTTAGGTGATTGTCTCAAATAGATTTTTGAACCGTTTTTTTAGCCCCAAAAATTGCGGCTCTAAAGATTTTGATAAAAAATAGTTAATATTTTTTTATTTTTATTTTATTTTATTGTTAACGGTACATGCCATATAACAATATTTTGTATAGGAGGTCCTTCGAATTATAAACAATACTGCGTACCAAAATGTTTGAAAAAGTATTTTTTTTTTTGGATTTCTGAAAAAAAATTGAAAGTTCATGTGTCGAAAACGGGTGGATGATTTTTTTGAAATCTTGTCTTTAAGTTTATATTATTAATTAAATATGTACTTAAAATTGCTATACCAATTTTGTTTTCAGAAAAAAATTAAAGAAATTTTGCATAAGTATAAAAAATAAAGTAAAGAACCACTTTAAGAATATTTTAAAAATAATTTTAGCCGTTTCTATTAAGAATCTTTTGAACATAAGACAACTACGCGCGATCCAGTCGTGCATTTTATTCTTAATAAACTTGTAGAATCCCAGTAACAGATTAATATTTTGCAGCGCTCATTGAATTTTTGAGGATCAATGAAGCGTTGATCAAAGTAGCACTTAATGTGTAAATGCTTGGTTTGAAAGTCGATAAGCAAATTTAAAAACTAATCAAATATTAAAAACCTAACACAAAAACACTCACTCGGAACAAGAAAGATCAAAAGATTAAGAACCACGTCTCAACAATTTTCTTGAAATCCGCATTTTCTTTGAGATTTCTTCTACTAATAATTTAATTTGATTTTAAAGTTCATTGCAACAAACTTGCACCTCACCCAATCCTTTTAATTAAAAAACAAAAATATTCCCTGGAAATCAGTTGTCATATAATGAAAATCTTTGGAAGTATAATTAGCGAACCGCTTCGTTTTTGATAATTGATAAAATCGAACCGAGTCGAATTGCAAACCATTCGTTTCGTATTTCCTAATTAGGCCAATGAATATGTTTTAAGTCATTTTTACTTAACTTTTTTATAGATATACAAAATTCTGAATTCTGAGAATTTTTTTTGTATGACAATTTTATGCATTTAACAACATAAATTTAAAAATTGAATTTAAAAAAAATCGTACTCCCATTTTCGAAATATTGAATTTTCGAAAAAAAAAATATTTTTCTTTTCAAAAATCCAAAGCAATATTTTTCTAAAATTTTAGTATACAGTTTATTTAGATTTCAAAGGACCTCCTACATAAAAATTTTGATCTAAGTCCGTTGAGCCGTTGAAAGTACAAAATCAAAAAAACGGTTGTATGAAAATATGTAAAAAAATAAAATGCACGATTGCATCGCATGTACCTACTTGCTCCTATGTTCGATTACATTATATGCAAAGGCTAAATGTATTTTTAAAGTCGTTTTCACTTAATTTTTTATATATAAAAATTGTAAAATTTTTTCTAAAAAAAAAATTGGTATGAACGTTTTAAATATTTAATGATAAGTTAAAAACAAAATTTCAGAAAATATTGTCCACCCATTTTGGAAATATTGAAATTTCAAAAAAAAAATATTATTTTTCCAAAAATCCAAAAAACTACTGTTCGATAATCTTGAAATGCAGTATTATTTAGAATTCGGTAGACATCCTGCATAAAAAATGTTATCCAAATCCGTTGAGCCGTTACTGAGAAAGTCGAAAATCAATGAAATAGTTGTATGGCAGGTAACGTTTATAGCAAAATATTCGTTACAGCCGTAACGCTTCAGCTTCATACAGACAGAACTTTTTGGTGGTCTCTAGAATCGTAATGGCATTTTTTATTAAAATCTCGAGTTAAAATTTTTCCAAATGCAAAACTTGCCCTATAATATTTATCGAAAGTAAAAAAAAAACTTAAGCGGTAATTTATTAGAATTTTATTTATCATTTATACCAGAAACTAAAAATAGCAAAAATCGAAAACATCCATTATGTAAGACCGGGTACGAAGGTTAAAATTTAAAAGGACTTGACAATATTTAATTTACAAAATGTCAGAGTTTTCTTTAATTTGCTGGATGTAAGTACTTTTTTTTTAGAATTTAATTATGTATAATCCATTTTTAAGACAAGCACTTTTACAAAAAAGCACTTACCTAAGTTGACATATACACAAATGGAATCAGTATGTGTTTTGCAAACTTTTTAGATTCCCATTCCTGAATTGGCACTTTATCACATCAATTAATGAGGATAATCGACTGAAGGGAGAGCTAACTTCACAGGAAGTGGGCAAGTTACCGACTTGTTCATGGACACTCTATGAACTTTTAACAATGCTTGACATTTTTGGGTTTTATTTGCATTTTATAAATAGAGCAGAACGAAAATGTCAAGCCTTGTTGAAAATTCATAGGATGTCGGTCTTTTGCTGAACGCCTGAACGACTTGTCTAGGTCCTGCAAAGATAGCACTTGATTCTTCTCATTAATTGATGAAGGGCACAAATTCCCGAATAAAAATGCAAAAAAAAATACCGAAAAATTAGGTTAATTTTGACGTACTAGTTAGATCATCGAAAACGGTTAGAAATTGTTTAAAACAAAATAGAACAAAAATTAATGGTTTATAGAAACTTCATCGAGGATTGGCATGGCAAGAACAGATAAGGAGTTCTCTACGGACATATAAACCAAGCCCCCTGTCCTTAATCGACGTTTCGGAAGCATCATAACGAATCGGTGACAATCGCCAGGGTTTTCACATTCATATCCTGTATAAGCTTGCAACGACGAATAAGCATAAATAATTGGAGGTGGGTTTGGTGTTCGAACAATATTGGTGGGATTTAAGTTCACGGCATTGTTTACTGCATCATCAATGTAGGGTGCTGATTTTATAATTGGAGGTCTTTCAATAAAGTTTTCAAAGCTTTCTTCATCCGAGTACTCGTCATGGTCGGCTCCCAAAATCAGTTGACTATTATGATATGATGGTGTGCCTGGGATCCCATAAAACACAGGCGACCTACCCATAATATTTCCAGAATCCGTAAAACTACTCAATGCTGATCCTTTGTAAACAGGATAAGATACAATTGGTGCTGATAGTAGTTTCTTAAAATGATCACTTTTCGTAAAAGTGTTTGAAGAACCAGATGAGGATCCTTCACTGCCTTTAATGGGACCATCAGAAATTTGTAGGTAACTATTTTTGATACTTGTCAGAAATATAAATATTGAAATCGCAAGAGGAACACCTAAGAAAATATTTAAAAAATTACAGTTCGTGTGATTTAATAGAAATAAGATTTATTTTAATTACGAACATTTCATCTTGGAACGTTTTTAGGCTTTCAATTATTTTTTATAAATAAACTAAGCTAAAACATATTTTATTGAAATTGCCCTTGAATGGAAACACTAATTTAGTGCTAACTGGTGTAAATAATGCAAGTCTGACTAATTTAAATTTATAATGGTAAAAATTAAATTAAAAAAAAATAACTTAATGAGCATTGCTAATTTCAATTTCAACACACGCTTCCAATCTTAAATTAAGATTCTGCTTGCTATGTATTTTTAATGTAGGTTAATATGAAATATAACGAAAATAAGATTGTAGGGTATCTTAGGCTTTGATTGAGCCTATACTCAAAGCTTTTCTCTGTCAAAAAACTAACAAGTTCACTCTTAAATGATTCAGAGAAGCACTTTTGTAAATGAAATTGTATGAATCTGAGAAACTTACCCGATTACATTAAAAGTAATAATATTCAAAGTTAAAATAACACGGCGTCATTTTGGCGACATTAGACCATTTTACTATGTACAATAAAGGATATCCAAACGTTAAAACAAATTTAGGATGGATTGAAATACTTAGATGAATTTAGCAAACAGAACTAAAATATTGTTTTCTTTGTGTTTTTTAAATATTTATTGATAAGTTATAATAAATAGAAGGTGGTACAATTGCTCTAAATTGAATTTGTCAGTTTAATATAGAATTCTTATTTTAATTAGGCAATAAGACACATTTTCCATAGCATTGTTGGTATGACTACATAACACATTGAATTAATGTTTCATGCATAGTTCTTTAAAACATGTTTTTCCTGCAGTATGTTTTACTGGTATAACGATTATCTGTTATTTTAACACTAGTGTCCAGACGGTTAGAGATCATTATAGGTACCTAGCTAATGACACAAATGACCCACAAATTTGAAAAAAAAAGTTCGTTGGCTTGTCTTATCCGCTCGTCCTGTTTAAAAAGTGTGAGATGTAACACGAGCTTCATTTTTTTCGGGCGAACAAAATATTTTCAGCAAATGTACGGACAAAAAAAGATGTTCATGACACACAAAGCCTTAAACTGCACTTTTTGTATTTTACATGATCACAGTGTTGGTTTAACGCTGCATCTGTTATATTTATAAATACCGCCAATTAAAAAAATTGACTTTCGTTGTGAGAAGATGCTTATTTCGGGGTTAAGTTTGAATATATAAATAAGTTTATTTTTTTTTTATGAATTCAATCCAAATCATTCTAGTCCTAATTAAAATATATTCGGTAAATCTAATCTGACGTATGAGGGGACGCGTTCTAAAGTAGAATATTAAACGAAGCGCACGCACTATCCAGTTTTACAGTATAACATCATCTAGTTCTAGTTAGAAAGTAACCTAGATAAAAAAACATGCCTTGCTGTACGTCAAATGTGTAACGGACAGAGTTTTGAAAGTACTCAAACGCATGAAGATAATTACATTTTTCTACCACGAAAAAAGGAGAAACGTTTCATAGAATCACCTTAATATTACTTTATTCTGCAGGCGCCTGGTGATTATTTGGTACCTTGTATCTATGGGTCGGCTTAGGTTGGAAAAACCAGGAGAAGTATTACCACAACTCTACAGGAACTGCTGTAACCAAAAAAACACCGGGGAAAATAAGAAATTTGCAAAACATCTTGGACATTCCAAACAAAGATCATACATCATCCGGATCCGTTTTGAATAATTAAAGTTTTTGAAGCAGAAAACTAACTACATCTCCAGACTGTTACGGTAGGAGATTGAAATAAAATGTCTAAAAAATTTCAATCGAGATAACAGATGACATTTTTAAACTGGATCTATCTTGGAATCCAGTGATAAACAAGTTTGGACTTCCAATTTTAAACTTTTAATAACTTGGATGCAAAATGTAAATATAACCTTTATCACTTGTATATCATCACTCTAAATGGAAAAATCAGATATTTTTAATTACGGAACCAACTTCATTCATAAATCAGACAAAGAGTAGTGGGCCGAGATGCAGGGCCAGACCCACCATATGTGCAGTATATGCAAGTGCACACGGCGCCAAGATTGGGAGCGCATTGTCAAACACAATTATGGATACACGTACTTTCGTTTTTTTCAAATTTAAGTTCGTCTAACCAGCTACCTATGCTTATGCATTTCTAAAAGTTATTTGAACAATAATTATCTTGCAATAATTCAAATTATGTTAAGTCATTTCATCTGCTCACACGAAAGACCCTTTAAACAATTACACGAGAAACAACATTGTGTGAATAAAGTAAAAATAAAAAATCCCATCAAGATTACGTTGATGCAGGGCGGCAAGGTATATTATTCTTACTCAAAAACCATTTATTAACCATTTATACAAGAAAAAAGTATATATGAGCCAAAATAAAAAATTGCACCATAGGGTAAAATCGGAAAATAATTAACTCAATCTACAATTCCTTTAGAACCATTAGAGTAAAACGTGCAGATTTTAATTCTGTCCAAAATCGACTTATAGAATTATGTCCACTTTGAATTGACATAACTTCAAAAAAAAAGTCTTTTGAACTTATTTCAAATTTGACATGTTTTGTTTGAGACAAATACTGTTCCTATTATGAGCTCAAACGTGTTTTCTTAATTAATTACTAGCAGGGCTGCCATATATGTGATGAACTCCAGCCCTATGTCATACGGCTAGAAAACCTAAGGTTATTAGAATAGCGACCAGCTCTTAAAAGCTTAAATCGCTTTCATCGCCAGAAAAAAATTATAAATTTTCAAAATAAATCGAAACAAAATTTAAATCCAAAAAACTTTGCATACACCCAAACTGGGCCCCACCCCAAATCCTATAGTTGGCCCAAGCAGGGAGGGTGGAATGTGGGCAGCATACCCACCCTTACGCGCCGAGCTTTTATACGTCGTGAACTCTATATACTTATATGTATACATCGCTGGAAATTCTCTAAATACAAGACGTCCTGTGTACATTGTGTACAGTCTCTGATCGAGATTAAAAAAAAAAAATCGACTATTTTTCTTAAAGGTTCTTTTAAAATTATGAACTTGTCTCACTTAAAAAAACAATATTTTCGACTTATGCCCAACAGAAGTGGAACATAATTCCAAAATTTGATTTTTGGCTTATGTCCCGAGGAGTTACGTCCCTGCGCCTCTATATTTAGGTATTCGGTTTGATTAAAATTGTCAATTAACCTAATTACTTTATTCCATTTGATTTTCTTTCTTAATTTTCACATTAGTTTTTTTTCTTTGTTTTTAAAAAAGTTTAAAGCCGAACAGCTTTTGTCAGAAGTACTAGGCAATTTTAAGTTGGCCCGATTCAATTAGTTGCCTTTGTAAGCAATTCTATCAAGGTAATTAAATTAAAGGTACTTGTAGTTTATTTGTTTTGTTTTTTTTTTATTTTAAGAATATGTTTAAACCATACTATACAATGCAAGTATTTTTTCACCAGCGGTTTCAAAAGTAAACGTAAATAAAACACATATAAAATATCTTTTTTCATGATATTTCTCTCTTATTATAAAGTTTGAACGTTGACATTATGTGTCAGACACTACATCATTTAAATGACCACCAGGAGAATTGTTGCAAGCATCGATTCTTTTGAGGTAATTTTTGAACACTTTTTGACACATATTGGGCGGTATCTCAGCCATAACTTTACGAATGTTGGTTTTCAAGTGCTCAAGAGTTAAATGTTTATCTGCATAAATAAGGTCTTTCGCGTAGCCCCACAAAAAAAAGTCCAGCGGTGTCAAACCGCATGATTCTGGTGGACAGTTGATATCGCCACGATGAAAAATTACGCGGCCAGGAAATGTCTCTTGCAATAAAGCCATATTCGCTCGAGTTGTGTGGCATGTGGCACCGTCTTGTTGAAACCACATATTCTCCAAGTCGTATTTCTTAATAGCAGGCAAAAAAAAGTCGGTTATCATATGACCATAACGCTGCGAATTGACGGTGACAGTCGTTCCATTAACGTTTTCGAAGGAGTAAGGTCCAATCACACCTCCGGACCAAAGAGCGTCACAAACAGTGACTTTTTGTTGATATAATGACATCTCTTCAATTACTTGAGGATTCTCAGAACCCCAAATACGAAAATTTTGTTTATTAACATACCCACTGAATGAGAAATGTGCTTCGTCACTGAAGAAAATTTTGTTCGAAAAATCTCCGTCTACCGCCTGTTGTTCAAGCACCCATTCGACGTATCTCCGACGTTTTGAATGGTCAGCTGGGTTCAGTTGTTGTGTGAGCTGGACTTTATAGGGATGTAGGTGTAGATCCAAATGCAAAATACGCCATAATGTGCCGTTAGACAGTCCTAATACCTGAGAACGACGAGCAATCGACACATTCGGGTCTTCGGCAACACTTTCACTTACAGCAGCGGTATTTTCAGTGGTACGAGCAAATCGATGATGCACAGGCCTTACAATATTTGTGACCAATCCAGTCTCTTCAAATTTCTTTACAATTTTGCCAATTGCTTGCCTAGTTGGACGATTATTTAAACCATAATCTCCTCTTAAAGCACGATATATGACTGTGGCAGAATCAACATTTTTTTAGTAGGTCTTAACAAATTTTATGCGTTGTGCGATAGTTAAGCGATCCATTGTCGTAAATGTCAGACTTTCAACTGAAAAAAAATTGGTTTAACAACTTTGATTGACAGGTGTCGAATTCCGGCCCTATACTTATCAAGCCGCAAAATGGATAACCCTATTACATTATTTCAATAACAGGTATTTTTTATCTGTTAATACCTGTTACTGAATGAATCTTACTGAAATATCGACCCATCTCTACTTGTATGTGGATCTGCCAAAAATCAGATTACATGCGTCAAATCTCAGAGACATTTTGTCAAATATTACAACCGAATGTTGACAACTTGTGCTTTTAGATAACAATGTCTCGAAAGGTTTTCTTAAAAAAATTAATTTTAAGCATTTGCTTATTTAGTTGCATTGTCCTTGAACAGAAAATCAGTAATACATTATGAGAGAAAATAATACAGAAATATTTTGCCTTCAATTTTCATGTACTAAAAACCTAAGTACCTACTTATCTATTTAACATATATAATGGGATTTAATTTGAGTTGATCCAAATTTTAAGGATTGCAATTAACTTAAGTTATACTACATTATTTCAACCATGTTCTATAAGTTCTATATTTCCATAAATATGCTTTAGAGAATAAATATATCTTAAAATGATTTTCCAGTGTGATTAGCATTTTAGCGATTACACCTCAAATGCCCTCAATCTGTCTGTTTACGAAACGAAACTATTCTCTTATTGTTTTCCTTCGACATAACTTATTCATTCTATTAATGCTTTGCAAAGCAACGTAAATATCCAATTGTTAAGTCGATTTTCATTTTGCTACTAGGTTCTGGTTTTCAAATGAATATTGCATAACATCAAGAACCAACAACAACCATCAGAACTATAAGACTATATAAGAACAACACCAACAACTCTATATCTATTGGTTTACACAACACAAGAGCATCTTAAATAAGATTTTCCAGCAATAATGGTTGGATTGCCTTGAGAAGTGATGTTATTGAATTAGTAACACCGTCATCATTCCAATATTGGATAGCTTTTTGCTGCTGTTAAAACCCAATTTCGATTTGAACTCCATTTTGCTCATTTAATCGATATACCATATGTGGATGAGTTTTATACTGTGATGGGGGAGGACAAGGACATTTATGTACGGTCTGTCTTCTTTTAGAGCAGAGTCTAATGTTGATGATGATTTGAGAAAGATAATGATGCTTGTGATGATGATTCTGTTGACGAGTGTGTGTCGGTCGGAGGAAAGTTAGTAAAAGTTTTTTTTCTGCTTCTTGCGAAAAGTTTGTGCTGGTAAACGTGTGCCTGTTTTTAGATTCTTTTGGTAGTAGGGTAAATTGCGTTTGTTTCATAACTTTTAACACACTTTGTCAGTTTAAATAAAAAAGTTATAAATATATGTCGGAAATAATTCTCTGTGTAAGCGGTAATTTAATAATTTTAATAATTAGCTTTTCCACGAGTTTCTATAAATTTTCTCGCCGGCATGAGCAGATCGTTGGTTGGTAAGAATGGAGGTTGGAAGAAGTGAGGTTTTTGTTGGTTTCTGATATTTTGTTGGTTTCAACCATTGTTGTTAGGCGTTCCTTCAGTAACGTAGAGCAAACGGAACTTGCTGATATTCCGAGAAATGGCTCCATAATTGACACTACATCGCGATATTTGTGGTCCGTGGTTGAATTACTTATACTTAAATTAACAAGAGAGTTGGAATGGGATTGAGTGAGATGGTAAAGGTATTCAACAATCGGGACAATTTAGAAGCTTCTTAGATTCTTTTGTTACTATAATAGTGAAAGAATTTGGTTTTGTGTAGAGGAATGTACAATTGCGGAGAGCACTTCGCTCGAATATGTACAGTTTTTGAATACAGGTAAGTCCTGATGTATATCAAATAGGAAAACCGTATGTTAGAATATACTTGTAAAGCAGAAGTTTCGTTTTAATTTGGAGTGACTCTCTTGCTCTCATAAGAGGATGTATCTAAGAAAGCTCATATTTTGCCTTGCGGAGAATGAATTTGGAATGCTTGTTAAGCTTTAACTTTTCGCAAAAGTAGTTTTCGAGATATTAAACACTCTGCTTGAGTCTGATTACTGAATTATCAGGATGAGTGATTGAGTGGAGATTGCATTTCTTGTATATGTCACCCTCTGTAATGGCCTGAAATGGATTCCACTTTAGCAGGTTGTATTTTGATACTCCATTGGAGGTAGTATTCCCAGAGCCAAAGGATGTAATCAATGGCTCTTAAAGTAGCTAAGTGATAGTTTGGAGGTGTACAGGTTGGAAAAATAGGGCACAAGGTGAGACCATTCGGTAACTTCGGATAGACTAATTTTAGTTCTTGAAGTAGGGTTTCCTACTCCTAAGTAGAATTTACGGTGAGTGAGAGAACTGTGGATAACGAGGAAAGTGTCCTTGAGCAATGGAAGAAAATTTAGCTAGAAAACCAGGATTTCCTTCCAAACGGAATAGAATGCTGTTTTACTGTCAAGAACAACAGTCGTGTCAGCGTATAACTTTTACAATCTATAAAAAGTGGAATTGGAGAGAGCTGAGATTTGGGAGGCGACAAATTGGTTGATATTATTTTACAAAATTTCTTTATGGTTTCTTTAGGAACGAAAATATTTCAGCTATTTTCAACTTGCTTTTGAAATACCTAGCAGCTATATAACAGATTCGATCAACCTTTCCATATTTTTATCAATGAGGGCATTTAGATACTTAGATTATGAGAGAACATTACGAATTAATTTCCGTGAGTTCTGAAAGTACGATAAAAAATTCTTTGAAGAATTTTCGGAAGTTTTTGCCTATACTTCTCCATATTATAAATTTCAGAAAGATATTTGTATTTGGATCATTAAATCTGAAATTGAGTCTGCTCAGCAATTGTTCCGGTAAAAGTTTTCGCAATAGTGTCGATTGTGAAAGCGGTTTTTTGATTACTCATTTCTCGTACTGTTTCCGTTAAGGAGCCTTAAAATAATCACTTGTTAATTGCTTTGAAATTAATATACTCTTTTTGCGTAGTAAAAAAGTTAAAAAAAGAATATTGAAGTTTGTCTGGAGAAGAAGATCAAATTTGACTGCTAAGTGTTCGCGATGCAGGTGAAGTTTTCTAATGAAGGAATTTTACAAATAAGTTTTGAAGAGCACAAGTAGAAACCATGTATTGGAAGAATTCGAGGAGAAGTTGGTATCGAGTGAAAGACGATCTCGAAGACGTGGTTGTGGGAATTCGTGCAGTCAAGTAAAAAATGCATTCCTTGGGAAGAGAGATATACATTCACATTTAATTAAAGAATGAGCACCAGTTATAAATTGGACTTAATATTGGCAACTTGAGCTAAAAAAGTTAGATCATGATTCCCCATAGTGGCTGCCGATCATTAGTTAGTTATAGAAAGATTTCGAAATGCTAGTTTTGTTATTTTTCCGTGCAGTGGTAAAAACCGATTTTGTTTAAATTTAAGTTAAACAGATTTTTGACAAAATTTAATTTTTGTTTCAGTTTAATTTTCGAGAATTATTTCTTAATCAACACTCAATTTAAAAAAAAAGTTAATAAGACACAAGATCGGTTGAATAATTTAGTTATCCGTAGTGTAAAATGAAATATAATAAAATAGAAATAAATGGGTGATACACATACAAAACTCTTTTAAGTTTGCTCAGTTGTCATAGTTTGAAGAAAAAACAGATGACATTTGCATTAATGGACAACTATGAATACATCAAAAAAAATCGAAAATCGTGGCAGCGGGTTTTTGTTAAATAATTTTTTATTTATAAAATTTTTAAAACATCTTAGAAAAAAAATCAAAAAGCCATTTACAAGCGATTACTAATTCACACATTTAATTTTTATTTAATAAAAAAATCAGATACTCGTTTTGAAAAAATAGGTTTTTCAAAAAAAAAAATATTATATTTTTTAATTCGAAAAAAAACAGTTTTTTGGAAAATTAGAGCATGCAGTTTTATTAACACTTTTAGCAAGCACTTGCATAAAATAAATAATTTTAATCGGTTCAGAAAGTCGAAAATATAAAAAGTGGTTCTAGGGGAAGTACCGTTAATAAGTCCACAATTTAAAATATTTTTTACTAAGTGGACTACACTAATTTAAGGATACACACATTTTTTTATCAAAATTCTTGGAGTCGTTTTTCAGAAATATATTTTTTTCTTAACGATTTTTTTTAACATTTGTTAGGGAAGGTACGAGTACGTTTATTTTTTATTTGAGGAAAATACTTTTTTTTTATTTAAGTATTTAAGATAATGTCTAAAAACTACCAAATACGAAGTTTCAAAAAAAATCCATTGAGAACTTTTCGAAATTTTGAGGTTTCAAAACCATTTTTTTATTTAAAAAAAAATATTTTGGAAAGTTTTGGCTTACATTATTGTTTAAACTTTATAGGAGGTTCTGCAAAAAAAAACAACTTTTAAAAAAATCAAATGAGCCGTTTTCCAGAAAATCAAAAACCAAAAAAGTGGTTCTACAAGAGGTAACAAAAATAACCATTTTTTTTTTCAACAAAAAAAATACATTACATTACATATTATACTCGTACTACTCCGTAGATAAATCTACGAAATAGAGAAAATGAAGCACTGGAAACGAGACCATTGTCAGTCTGTCAGTCTGTCAGTCTGTCAGTCTGTCAGTCTGTCAGTCTGTCAGTCTGTCAGTCTGTCAGTCTGTCAGTCTGTCAGTCTGTCAGTCTGTCAGTCTGTCAGTCTGTCAGTCTGTCAGTCTGTCAGTCTGTCAGTCTGTCAGTCTGTCAGTCTGTCAGTCTGTCAGTCTGTCAGTCTGTCAGTCTGTCAGTCTGTCAGTCTGTCAGTCTGTCAGTCTGTCAGTCTGTCAGTCTGTCAGTCTGTCAGTCTGTCAGTCTGTCAGTCTGTCAGTCTGTCAGTCTGTCAGTCTGTCAGTCTGTCAGTCTGTCAGTCTGTCAGTCTGTCAGTCTGTCAGTCTGTCAGTCTGTCAGTCTGTCAGTCTGTCAGTCTGTCAGTCTGTCAGTCTGTCAGTCTGTCAGTCTGTCAGTCTGTCAGTCTGTCAGTCTGTCAGTCTGTCAGGCTGTCAGTCTGTCAGTCTGTCAGTCTGTCAGTCTGTCAGTCTGTCAGTCTGTCAGTCTGTCAGTCTGTCAGTCTGTCAGTCTGTCAGTCTGTCAGTCTGTCAGTCTGTCAGTCTGTCAGTCTGTCAGTCTGTCAGTCTGTCAGTCTGTCAGTCTGTCAGTCTGACAGTCTGTCTGTATGTATGTATAGACACCTACAGCCCAAATGGGTGGGCCGAATTGCTTCAAACTTGGTATATATAGTTTTTTTTAGGTATTGTACAGAGGGGAAATTGAATTTTTTTTAGCTCGAAAAATAACGGTACCTGCCAAATAACCGTTACGTTAAAACCTATTTTTATCGGAAACGGTTCTAACGATTTTGATTTAAAAAAATCAGTGCAGCTTTTTAGGTACGACCGATCGCATGGTTGAAAAAAAATTAGAAAAATGTCTAAAAATGGTACTTTCCATAGGATCGTTTTTTTTTTGTTGCTTTGGACTATCTCTTGAATGGCTTAACCGATTCTTTTGAAATCGCACACATATATAGGTTTAGGTTGCCCAATTTATACTGCGTACCAGTATTTTTAATATTTTTAAAAGCTTTTTTTATTTTTTAAATTAAAAAAATTTATATTTTGAAAACTGCTCATTAATTTTTTTTTTCAAAAATTATAGTTTTATTTATTTGCTGATTACCTATGAATTGGCGTTAGTAATTTTTTTAAAGGTTTGCAAAAAGTTTTAAAAAAACTTTTTTTTCTCAAAAACGGATCCACATTTCCTCATAAATTCAAATTTGAGCTCAAATTAATTTAAGTATTTATTTCAGAATTTTTAATTATTTTTTCTTTGATTAAGCCGATTTAGTCTTTTGTTTTTAAGTTTATATTATTAAATATTTAAGATTGTCATACCAATTTTTTTTTTTTTTTTTTTTGAAATTTTGTATATATAAAAAATTAAGTAGAAGGCGACTTTAAGAATACATTTAGATTTTTAATAGAAATCTCTTGCGTACGATGTCTTGCATTTTATTTTTATAAAAATTGTTGGAGCCGTTTTTGAGAAAAATGAGAGTTTTATTTTCGGTTCCAAGCACCGTTATTTTTCGCCTTAAAAAAAAGAATAAAACGTGTGGGCAATATTGCCGAAAAAACAATATGTACAAAGTTTGTAGCAAACCAATCGAATCGTTAAGGATATAGACTAGAGGACAGACATACATACAGACGGAATTGTGGGAACCACTTTTTTCGCCTTCGCTTTCATCGTAATGTCAACTTTGATCAAAATCTTGAGTTCGATTTTTTAGCGAATCCATAACTTGCCATAATAGTACCTACATTATGTCGCAAGAAAAAAGACATGAGTCAATAAAATTTTAACTTGTAAATGAAATGTCATCAAATTCGAAACATAATTACCCTGTCTAACCTTTCAAAAACGAAATTTTTATTTGAAATATCTTTTTTTTAAATTGTGGTGCAAAAAAGTCAGCTATTTTTTCCGATTTTTTTTTTATACCTAATAAAATTCTAAGTAAAAATATCAAATTCACCAGAGGAAAGTGCGTAGGTGCAATTTTGTACATGTTCATGCTTAAACACTTTTATGTATGTCTTATCTACAAAACATGTTGAAAGAATCACAAATTTAAAAGTTCTGATACGAGAAGGAACCTAACCTACCTAACTTAACCTTTATTCGAAAAGTAAACATCTGAATGCCAACAATTCTGTTGTTAATTTTTTTCAACACCAGCTGTTGTGGGAAATCCTCCAATTTATATCCAAATTTATATGTTCCAATGTTTCGCTGCCATCCCAATCGCCAAAAATAAATTTGGATATCAGTGGGTAGGATAGAGCTTTTAACAGATGTTACTCCCACATACAAAAAAAAGAAAAAAACAAACATCCTTTAAGTCCACAAAGATGTGCGTTAACAACCTCATATATACCGATTAAATGGATGTCATAGCCTCTATGATGTTTTCAGATTAAGGACCCTTTTATGTAGAGGGGGCATATTAATAAGAAATCCAATCATAAAGATCTTACCACCACGTGTCGCCACATGATACTATTTCGCCGCCACATTGTTGTCGTCCCCTTGCCATTGGCAGAATTCAGCAGCAGAAGAAAGATGAAAACATAAATTGAATGACTGCGAGGCAAAACTTAACAGCAACCCATAAATAGAACATGAATCACACACAAAACCGGAAACGACAATCTTCCGGAGAACGGAAGGTTGTACGTATATCTCGCAAGAACGATGGCGTCGGTCGTCGTCACCACCATAACCACTGCCGCCTCCTGAGGCCTCAGTGAGTATAGAATAAACGTCTTGAAATAAATAAAAATGCATTTCCTCTCCACAGGCGGTGTGTATTGTTTAGTACTCCTGGCGACAATAATACCGACCGTTAGCAAAGTGATATTTTATGAGCCATGCCATAATACGTTTAGAAGAGAGGAAAATAAAATAAAACAGGTTCAATGAAAAGACTTAATTGTGAACCTAAATTAAGTTCACGTTTTAATTAGCGTTAATTGGGAAGAGTCCTCGAGGATTCAAAAGAAGAGCTGCAGCCACATGCACGTTCCAAAGAGCATGCAGAAGAAGTGTTGTGCATTCTTTTAATTAATTTCTTGAAAACAGAGCCACAAAAGTTTTCCTGCAGTGAGGACTGATTGCATCAGCAGATTTATGCTTCAGCACACTAGGTACAAGTCCTTCTCTTAAGTTGCTAAAGTTTTAATTTGAAGTACCTATACAGCTATGCAAAGAAGCTATTGCGGTTTTTTTTGTATTCTTAAACAACAATAAAAAAAAATACAAAACGGATGGTGCTTCGTTAGTCTTATACCTAGTCCAACAGGTTCTGCTGAATTAACTGCCTCAACTGCTTCAAGAGCTTAGAAAAGCATGAACATAATGATGCAAATGAATTGGTCTTTGGTGTAATATGTGCATACAAGGACTATAGAAGGATGAACACCACACATATTAAATGGAGCAGATGTTAAGCCTGGGTATTTCCATTTAATTGAATCGATAAGGGAATCATGTGTCTTTGTGCATTCCGTATCTGCAAACCCAAAGCATAGCAAAGGTGACAGGCCATGATTCGATCATATCTGATATCAAACTGCAAGTGGGGAATATTTAAATGGAAGCTTGAGACATTTCAATTATAAATTAATTGAGCACAAGCTATTGATTCTCATAGTCTTGTACTTATATCCGGATATTGCATATGGTCTTAAACAAATTTATACGAGTGGTATTGGGTATTGGTATATTAAACGACTTACCGTTTGTCGTATCTATACTGTGGCCAACGATCTAAGGAGATTTGATAACTTAAATAGGGCTGGTAACGGGACGAGACCAAGCGAGACTTTTGTTAGCCTCGTCTCGGTCTCGCCCAACCAAGTCTCGTCTTGATCTTGGTCTCGCTTTTCTCTTATGAAAGTTTTAATGTACAGTCTCGTCTCGTGTTTTCTGTTAGCAAAACAAATGTTCATATTGAAAAGGTAGACTACGATGACTCAGCAGTTTGTTGGTAAGAAAAATAAGAAGGTGTTTTTTTTTTATTTTTTTTATATAATACAATTCTATATACCACTGAAATTACTCAGCCAAGTAGAAGACTTAGCATTATATTTAATTGGACTTGTCGAATTATTGATTCAAAATAGCTTTTAACGGCCTTTAGTCCGCAAAACTGGCGTTTCATTCCGGCAATCTCTATCTGCGTAAGGCGCTCACAAACCAACTGATGAGTCCAAGTGAGATTGCCGGGACGAAACGCAAATTTTGTGGACTAAAGGCCGTTTACAGCTATTTTGAATCGGTAAGAAAAATAGTTTGAGTAATATATTTTCCAAATGTCACCTTAAAGTCTTAAAGTAAACTTTTTCCGGAGGGGGAAACAAAGTCTGAAAAATGAGCGATTTCTATTCCAACGACATGCATTTATAAATCGTTCGTATTTTTCACAATCTGAAAAGCACGGCACTAGTTTGGTACAGTGGATTTGAGAACCAGGTATTGACTGTCTCATTTTAGTCCAGCATTGACTTTGATCTCCACTGCTCCTGTGTTGCTCAAGCAAGTCATCGTCACATAAATCCTCACCGTCCGTTTGAATATCAACATCCGGTGGAATGAACACTATATCCTTCATTTATTTCATTTCCATCATCCGGAATATCATTAACAGCCATGTAGAGATTTGCGTAGCGCGTACCATAAAAGCTGTTGCAGGTATTAGTTGAAAAATCCATTTCTCTGCAAAACCAGTGAGAAAAAAAATTTGCACGGTTTTAGTCAGTGTACTCAATTGAGCACACCGCTTTGGAGACCAGTCACCATGATAAAAAAAAAATTGAATGAGAATTGTTAACAATGTAGTTGTTTGGCAAAAAATCTATTCAACAGAATTGGTTACACACAAATTAGCCGACAGTGTACAGTTAAACTACCATTTTTAGTTTCACAAGTACAAAACAATGATAAAAACAAAAAATGCACGACACAAAATTTGACCAAATTATTTTGAAAATAGCTTTCAACCTCAACGAAATTATTCCGAATAACAAAAAGATTTATAATATTTGCCATATATGGCTGCTTGTGCAGTCATACATTTTTCCAACAAAATTAACTTTGCCATAAATAACCGGTTGTGCAGTTACACATTTTTCAAAATAACAAAAATATTTCCTCCTCCGCCTACATGGCATGGTCTCATAAGCAAAAGGCTGTCCTAATTGAGAGTTCAAATGGCGTCTAGAAGAAGGCAACTAGATGAGGGACGTGAATAAGGATATACCGACAAATTGGTCCATTTCATTTTGAGTAATGTTGACCGGCTTGTTTTATTATCTTGCAATGCGTTTCTATTGGTTTCCTCAACAATCATTTCAAACAGTTCTCCAGAAAAAAGAAAAGAAGTTAGGGGGGTCTTTAGAGAGTATATTTCCTATAGAAGCTCTTTTTCATTACTCATAGACAGTGATTATCCCTTCTTAGGGACTAATCACTGTCTATGAGTAATTAACGAGACTTGTCTCTCTATGTCACATTTTGCTTCTTCGTATTTTTCGATATCAAAGTGGACAATGGTATTTCATCATCAGAATCGTACTCGCTTTCATCGGTTTCAGGCACCTTCAGCTGTTCTCTACAGTCTATCCATATAAACGGCTCATCCTCCAATTCGAAGATTTCATCCTCACTCTGATATTCATCACCAGGATCAATACAAAATCTTTTTCCGTAAAAAGAATTTGACGAGATCATTGTTTTCTCAATGCAAAAAAGTGAACATTTCGAATGTTCATATTTCTGTGAATGGATAAGGAGCCATATATGGATGTTGCCAAAAATTACCCGTGTCTTGAAATCGACAGTCGGTATTGAACATTTAACACTTAAATTTTATTTACAAATATTCAGTCTTACTAAGAAAAGAAATAACAACCTTTAAATTATTGTCCAGCTAATAATGAATAAACTTTTATTTCCATGTTTTTGCACTGCACTCCGACGCGCGCACTGTTAAATTTTGAATACGGTTTTGCGCGATTGCGCAAAGAAAAATAAAAATAAAAATAAAAACTTGGAAACACATACACAAAGAACTTTTCTAAAGGATAAGAACAGCACTTTTCCAATGGAAGTTACGTAATCGTTGTAGTCGACGTCTAAAAATGAAAAGCCATATATGGCTGCTTGTGCACTAGGGGGTAGACTGGAGGTTTTGTTTAACTACTTAACTACTCGACCAATCATCATGTAATTATTACACATATTGTCAGAGAGCTAGTGTAAAGAACAAGAGTTCCTATCTTTCATAAAAAAAAACTGTAAGCGTGGGCTTGAAAAGTCGTAGCAAAAACGGGTACCTGCTAGTAACTTATATATTGGGAAATTATCTATGACGCCACAGGGTATATATTTAAAATTTTTCTGCAAGATTTGTACGCATGGACACACCTTGTCTACTACAATATTATTTTAGTGATCTGGAGAGCTCAACTGTTTCGATATTTGTCTGCTGTTTCTGGAGATGAACTCAGATCTCTTCTGTGCTAATTCCTCTTCGACAACTCTTTCCCAAATAATTCTTTGTGACCCGCACGTTTACCTCGCTGCGTAAGTGGATTCCTTTTCATCGCCTGACTCGCAATGCACGCGGTACCTTTTCGAAGCGTAATGTCCAATCCACTGCCACTTACGTTTTCGTATTATAGAGTCGATGTAATGTAAATAATCCTTATGAGATAGATTCTTTTGAATCTCTTTATATATTTAAAAATAAAAATAATTTAATAGTGATGATGGACCAATAAGAAATCCAATTTTCAAAAAAGTTTATATTAGACCTTAATTTTACTGTAAATTTGTTTGCGTAATTTTTTGTTTGTATTGAATTTATTGTTAGTATTGAATTTTAATATTAATATCAAAATGTCGTTATTATTTAAATAAATAGAGCTTACTGACGATGGAAGCATAGCTTCCGAAATGTACATAACGGGTGATTTTTTTGCTACTTGGTTTTTGACGTTTATATTTTTGACAGATCACACATGACAAATTCCACGAACATTTGACATTTCGATTCAGTATTGTTTGCCATTTCATCATGAATAGACTTACGCCTGAACAACGTTTGCAAATTATTGAAATTTATTATCAAAATTCGTGCTCTGTGAAAAATGTGTTTCGCAACTGCACGCGAAACCATGCATCAATTGAGAGGCGAATTTGGTGAGCAGTTGATCTCACGTTTTGGCGCAGTCAATTGGCAACCAAGATCATGTGATTTGCCCCTTTTAGACTATTTTTTGTGGGGCTATGTTAAGTCTATTGTCTATGGGGCAAGCCAAACACGATTGCTGCCTTGGAAGCCAACATTGAACGGGTCATTGGTGAGATTCCGGCCGAAATGTGTGAAAAAGTTTGCCAAAATTGGACCTTCAGAATGGACCACCTGAAGCGTAGCCGCGGGCAACATTTAAGTGAAATTATTTTTAAAAAGTAAATGGCAGAAATTGTTTTAAGTTTTTAAAATAAAATCCTTAATTCGATGGGTCAGACAGTAAGACCAGTTCTCGCATGAAGTACATCATTTTAGATACGGTTTGGCCAGAAAATCATCAAGATGTTTTGCAATCATCTATTCATGAACGTTTGCAGCTTTCAGGAACAGTCGTAGGTTGGCATTTAAGCTTATAGATTTGTGTCTCTATATTTTGGACAGCATTCCAAACACAGCCCTTGTTTTTCTTATGCGGCTGGTTATATTTTCTTCAATCCCACCATCAGTATAAACAATACTCCCAAGATAATGAAAACTCTCTATCATATCTGCTGATTGTCCCGAAATATCAACTTGGATAGATATCCCTAGTTTTGATACCTATCAATATTATTCATAACAGTGTTCTTTATGTCGGCTATTTTCTGAAATTATGTAATTTCTCTAGATATCTCTACCGAATATTTGACATGTGGTAAATGGCCACCCAGAAAGAATTTTGAAAATGACAAAATATTCAAAAATTCATTTATTTCTTCTGAAATTACCATAGATCTTATTAAAAAAAATAAGGGGGGAGTCCAAAGGTACATGTCAACTGAAAATACTCTTGTATTGTTAGGTCTCCAGAATCTTCTTCGTTGCAACGGAATTATTAATTTATTTGTTAAAGAATCTGGGATGTCTTATTTGTGCTGTCAAATATATGTGCTTTAGGGCTACAGAATTTCCCGTTAATAAGTGATAAGCTAGACAATTATCTTAAAATTATTTAAATGATTAAACATTACTTTATATTGGAAAAGTAGTGTTGGTTATTCTTAGGATTAATTGTACTACCGTCCTTCGATTTCTGCAAATGTACGACAGTTACTAAACACTGCATATGTATAGCAAAAGTCTTATTGCTATTACCTGTTATACTTTCACCAAAATTCAACATGAACATTTCTTTATGCTTTTGCAGAAATTGTATTTTCTTTTTTAATTTTTCTCAAAAAAGGATTTTGATTAAACTTTAGTCCTGGGATATTTAAATTGCTTAGAATAGAATTGCATTGATGGAAAAAAGCTTAGACGTTTTTAGGTTATTAGCTTATAATGCTCATCTCGTTAACGGCTAAATAAATTTTGATTACATTTTTAGTTATAAATTTGAAACTAGAATTTGATATGAAATCTTTGTTAGTGTTGGTCATCATATTAGTTATTAACCAATCACATTATTTCACTATTAAAGGAGGTCCGTGCGATTTAGATGTTCTTCAATTTGCATCTAATTTGTCAACTGCTCCTGGGATATTAAACTTATTTAAGCACAATTAAATTAGTCACCAACTTTATTTCTTGAATTAATGACTTCCGACATAATTAGACGCACACAAATATTTTTTAAATGTGGCGGCCAAGCAACACCAAAGTGATGAACGTCTTTAGAAGATTAACAAACAAAATCATGGCCAATAAAAATACATAACAGTGGGTCTGTGTTCTGCTTCCTATACGTCGTTCGTCCTACGTGCCTTCTGTTTTATGGTTATTGTTTTTCTTTTTCGACACGATTTTATTCTTGTTTGTTGTTATGAATTAAATATTATGGGTGGTTATTTATTTTGGGAAAAATCTTGATGCCTTATGATGCTCGGTACTCATCCTAGCGGTATTCATATTAGGTTTTCATTAACATATAAACATAAGCTAAAATTTGATTTATATCCTGGAATCTTTGTTGGGTGAATGATATGTTTAAAAAATCAGCTCCTTAATTTAAAACGACATACAAAAGTTAAATCATCAATAACAAATCTTATGTTTTTTTAACCGAAATGTTTAATTGTGGCAATTTATATTTTTGTTTTTTTTATTAAATACATTTATTTTTATTAATAAGTTAGGCAATAAATACTTGCTGAATTTTTTCTTTGTTTTCATTTATTATTTTTTTACAGGGTGTTCCATAATTAACCCGTGATGATTCGAAGGCGAAGATTACACTTATTATATCTCTTGTTGTATGGTTCTCGTTTGTTGGTTGGTTTGTATTTTTGCTCGTGGCGCATCATGGGTCCTAAAGTCCAAAGACCAACCCTCCAGACCAAATCCAAAATAATACAACTAATTAATTAATATGAAGAATATTTATATGAGGAAAATAGAAAATAAAATTTGAGAAAGCCGCTTAAGTATTTCTTTTTTTATCCAACATGTTATTTTGACATTTTTTTTTAAATTGTTAAAACAATTGCAGCAGTTACTTGCCATCGGCGAAAACTCATTTTTGCAACAAACTAGATGATCACTAGGTCTCAGTAATTTTTTCAAGATAATGTTAAATGTTTAGAATTTGTCTTTTTTATTTTTTCGTAATTATCTACCACTGTTTTTTTTAATATTCGATGCTATTATGAATTCTTAATCAAATATTGAAATCCCAATGCAAAAATTTTTCTTAGTGACTTTGGTCCAATTTGTATCCTTTTGTCGTTTAAAATTTTTCAATACAACTTTGTAATTAACAATTATTTTCTGAATTGTGTACGTAGAAATTACAATAATTTTAATATCTCTATAATGATCCCAGGAATCATATCCAAAATATCCTGCATGCACTCCACGCATTAGGGGTACCCTAGGGGGATACTTATACATAGTTGCATATAAATCATATAACAAACACTAATACCATAATGAAGTTGATTAAAACTGCATGTACTATTAATTAATTTTATTTTATTTTATTTATGCTAGCTGGAAATATTTTATCATATATGTTCGTAGATAGATTTTTGTCAAACGATATTATTTAAAATTGATGTCCATTTCAATTTTGCAAAAATCCCAAAATTCGATTTAATTAACTATACGCAGGCTATCTAATTGTTGTTTTGTAAAATATGCTTAAATCCACCGTACCTGGTTCGGCGGCTTGAGCTTGGGAAATACCAAAAGGCTTCTCGCGTTTGAATCATTCCATGCTGATATGTATGCATGTGGTTAGATACAGCAAGAGTTTGAAGAACTCCTTCTTCTTATATGCATTGAACCTAGTATGATATTGCCTCTTGGATGTTACTAACTAGTAAGTGGTTCAAGTTGTATAGACGGGTGAAACGTTCTTAAATCTATAAAATCATAGCGACTTGTCACCAAACGACGAGCGCTAGAGTGATGGAAAAAATTAAGTATATTAAATCCTATCTTTGAGAGCATAGCAAAAGCTGAAAGATGAACGGCCGCCCGCCGTCAGTGAGAATTCAATTCTGGTTTAATTTTTTTAGTTTGTTGCTGAGTTGGTGAAAAATTCAGCTTTACAAAATTTAAAGAAAATATTTCTTTGCTTTTTTTTAAAGAGTGATCCTTTCGTGTTCGGTTCAAAACTATTGTAAGTCAGTCAATTGTATAAAATTATATAATAAATTTGTATGCCAAATTACGATTTTGATGAACATTTCAGAGTTTGAAGAATTATGAATGAATGGACGAGAAAAAAAAATCAAAAATGTTCCACGCCTACTTATCTTATTTCTTAGTTCCTGGGCAATGACGCAAACGATTTTAAAGACTTTTTACCCCCAGTTTCACAGTGCGAGTTTAAACTCCAGTTTGTTTTAAACTTCAGATCAACAATTTATTCGGTTTCACAGTGTCGTTTAAACCTTGAACTGAGTTCAATTTGTAGCTTAAATTAACCTGCACTTTAAGCTTCAGTTCAGCGCTTGTATTGTTTTTTTTTTCAGAAAATATTATGAACAAAACAAAATTGTTTATTCAAATGTTATCGAGTTGTTATAGTGGTTTTGAATACTACTTTATTTTATTCTCGTTGTTTTGTGCGTCAGAAAGAGAAAGGGAGGACGAGGCAAGAAAAATGCTGCGAACTATTTTTTTCATAAAATATAGTTAAGCGAAGTTCAACTGATCTGAAGATCAGATTTCACTGTGAAACCAGACGAATTACACCAAAAATTTTAACTCAGTTTAAGGTTCACTTGATCTTAAGTTTAAATTCCACTGTGAAACTAGGGGTAAGAGTATATTTTTATAAACTTTCTGATTTTCAAAATTTTCTTTAAATATCGTGAAGATATAGGATAAGTATTGAATTTGTGACATTCAATACAGAAAAAATATTATTATTTTTTTAATTATTATTTACATTCTTCAATTTTATTTCTAACTGACTTCTATTGTTATGAGCAAAACAATATATTTTAAATTTTAATTTAAAACAAAAGAGTATGTAAACAAACATTATTCCTGCGTGAACATATAACATAACATTTGCATATCAATGAAAAAATCGAAATTCGAAACCATTCCATTTGTGTGTTTTATGATCTTGATTTAAAATTTCATTACAATTTTGATTTTTTTTTCGCAGCCAATACTTATCCCTTAAGTAAGTAGTCAAATAAACTTAAAACATCTTTACATCGTTCCACTTCTAAGTGAATGATTTTACATAAACTTATTCAGACAGAAAATCGCATGAGAGGATTTCGAATAGGTTACGTACATACATATATGGAAAATTCTTCAAGAAAAATTTTAACTTTTTGTTAAAGATGTTCTTAGTCGTTTGCTTTCTTATACAAACAAGAAAAATCTATATCTATTTTTGAATGACATTTTTTTTGTTATTTTTTTTTAGCGAGAGAAGAAAATATTCATCGTGAATTTTAATGGACGAGAGTAGGATTGTAGAATGTGTTCTTGAACTTAAAAGGATGCTGAACTTAACATATATTTTAGAGAGTTTTTCAAGGTGTGAATGATATTTTTTTTTTCTATTACTTCAGAATAAAATATGTGACCTTGTGGAACTCTATTTGGAAAAGACGAGTTTTCTCAACTTCTATATGATAGTAAGTTGAATCTGAGTCACATAATTGTTTGAATAGGTATGCGATTTTCTATCTTTGTCAATTTAAGAACTTTTTTAGAAAATGAGATTCTGTCTATTTTGTTCACGGGAACACAACTACTTTGCTTACTACAAGCATTTCATGAGCAAAAATTATTAGGAATGCGAAATGGTTATACTCTCTCTGATACTGTCTAAAACTATCCAATTTAAGGTCTGGAAAATGAATTGCAGGAAACTATCGCCAAATGTCAGAGCTTAGGTTAGGCCCTGTACTAGAGGTAATATATTTTGAATGACAGAGTTGTCAACTCGATTTCGATAGATGGGTTGCGTGCTTGTATCGGATGCACAAAAAACTTTTTTTTCAAATATTTTGGAATGCTGCATTATTTAGAATTTGAAGGACGTCCTATAAAAAAATTATTATCGGAATGCGTTAAGCCTTTTATGAGAAAGTTGAAAATTAAAAAATATAAATGGTTGTATAGCAGGTACCGTTAAAAAATAATAATAGTACACAGATTTTTGCTTATCAAAATGGTTAAAGCCGTTTTTGAGATAATTAGGACCAAGTTTGAAGAAAATCTCTTCAGTGGTTTAGACTATAGACGATCTGCAGACAGACGGAAATGCAGGAAACACTTTGTTGGTGTTCTCCATCATCGTAATTTCAAGTTTGATTAAAATCTCGAGAACGATGTTTTTCCAAACGCAAAGTTTGCCCTCAAGTTAATCTCAATGGTACAATTGGGTATAACGTGCATAGATAAGAGAAGAGAGGTGCCCAGATTAGATGCCAACAAAAGTCTTAATCTCTTTCCGACATATTCCCAGTAGGAAATTCACTCCTCAATGAAAAATGTCGTAGTGAAATCCTATATGACAGCGGTCATACAGCAGAGATTATCATTGATTTCACTCATGAAAGGTAACGCAGCCGGTCACCAGTTTGTCATTTAAGTAGCATGTTCTGCTTAGCTCAAGGAAGAGAATAGACAAAAAAAAACTTTAATCAATGCACAATCCTTCTTCATATGCATGAATTAAATGCAAAATCGGAGGCGAAGATTTCCTCCATAAAAAGATTTTTGACCTGCTACAAAAAAATAAATGATGGGAAAATGTAACCTTTTTTTGGTTTTCCCCTCGTTCAGTTCGCGCCACTATCTACCTATTGTTTTTTGTCGGGCGTGATTTCTTTGTTCTAGAACGATTTCATTTATATTTTGTGATCATACAGAACAGACTTCAACAAAATGTTCTAAGTGTTTCTTTTTTTGTGAAAAATAAAATATAATATATATATATGAATATAAACAACTAACAAATGAATCAATGCTTTATTAAAAATACTTTGGATGTAAATAGGTACAAACAGTACCCGACAGACATGTAATCTTTTTCTGTGACTAATTTATTTTATCTCAAGAATCTGTATTTTCAACCAAGAAAAAGAACTTATGAACACGAAGATTTCAAGACCAAAACGATTTCATATATTCTTTTTCTTATACTAAATCATCACACCTCAAGCATCAGTTTTTTCATCAAGAAAATGAACTCATGAATTTCATGATTCCATGTAACCGATGATTTCATTACAAAACTTTTATCGAGAATGGATGCACCTACTTACCTCCTAGGCCAAGTCCATGTTAAATTCATTATATGATTCGGAAAATTCATTAGTAATACTCTTTTTCCTTGAGGAAAAAGATACTTTTGCAGTTGCGATATATTGAATATTTCCCACTCGGTTATTATGTACACATGTGTACATATAAGCTAGAAAACCTATCCACCAAATTACAGATAACAACTCCACTTGTAAAGATCTAAGCATTTACATCCATGCATACATACATATGTGCGTATACTATATACGGGTGATTTTTTTGCTACTTGGTTTTTGACGTTTATATTTTTGACAGATCACACATGACAAATTCCACGAACATTTGACATTTCGATTCAGTATTGTTTGCCATTTCATCATGAATAGACTTACGCCTGAACAACGTTTGCAAATTATTGAAATTTATTATCAAAATTCGTGCTCTGTGAAAAATGTGTTTCGCAAGCTACGTCCGTTTTATTGTCTTCAGCGACGAGGCTCATTTTTGGCTAAATGGATACGTGAATAAGCAGAATTGCCGTATTTGGAGTGAAGAGCAGCCAGAGGCGATTCAGCAGCTACCAATGCATCCCGAAAAATGCACTGTTTGGTGCGGTTTATGGGCAGGCGGCATAATTGGGCCGTACTTCTTCAAGGACGATGAAGGCCGCAGGGTTACGGTCAATGGAGAAAGGTACCGTTCGATGATAACAGATTTTTTTTTGCCGAAAATGCAAGAATTGAACTCGGTCGACATGTGGTTCCAACAGGACGGTGCCACATGCCACACTGCACGCAAAACCATGCATCAATTGAGAGGCAAATTTGGTGAGCAGTTGATCTCACGTTTTGGCACAGTCAATTGGCCACCAGGATCATGTGATTTGACCCCGTTAGACTATTTTTTGTGGGGATATGTTAAGTCTATTGTCTATGGGGACAAGCCAAACACGATTGCTGCCTTGGAAGCCAACATTGAACGCGTCATTGGTGAGATTCCGGCCGAAATGTGTGAAAAAGTTTGCCAAAATTGGACCTTCAGAATGGACCACCTGAAGCGTAGCCGCGGGCAACATTTAAGTGAAATTATTTTTAAAGAGTAAATGGCAGAAATTGGTTTATCGATCCAAATAAAAATTTCATTCACTTTTTACAAGTTTCTGTGTTTTTTTTGAATTTTCAAAAACCAAGCTCTTAAAAAATCACCGTTTACATAAGATACTGTCTTGACTTTCAAAAACTTAATTTGCTTTAATTTAATTGACACATTTCTAGGTATACTAATTGAAAAACGTCTTTCGCCTTTTCTGATGCATATATCTATACGCTTACGCATGCACTTTTGTATAGGCGATGACTGTGCAATAACTTTGTGGAACACTGTTTTTAAAAATATTGAATTTTTTTATCAACTTTTACATTTATAATGTCAAAAGACGAATATAACCAAAAATCGAATAAATTTGTTCTTTTGACCCCTCTAATATATATTTTTTTTTTTTTTTTTGTAAATTCATTTTTATTTAATATTAACTTATAACTATCTTAAATCTAGACAAAAATGTTTAAAACTAGCCTAATTATCAATAACTTACAACTAATTTACTGGCCCTTTACGGGCACTCTAAACCAAACAATAACTCTTAGAACTAATGTCTTTCGACCTAAAAACTATTTTAATTAAATCTAATTATTTTATTTTTTAACACATTCTTGTTATTTTTATACCAAGTCTTACCTCAATTTTAAGACCTAAACCTTAAAGATTAGACTAATAGAACGAACGATTATAAGCTCAAAACAGCCACCACATCTTTTGTTTTTAATAAATTTTCAAACATAACTCTTCTTCTTCACTGAACATCGATGATAGGAGTCTAATTAAGCAGGCAATTTTTAATGATTTTCTCACGTTTTCAAATTAAGATTGCCAATCTTGTAGAGTAGGAGCCCAGGGGTGGCAGACATACGTCGGATCTTGGCCTATTGTAGTTTGATACATCAAAATATTATCATATTGTCAACTTATTAATTAAAGAAAACCAAATCTATCCATGTAACCAGTTAAGAGTAATTGACTGATATATACAGTTTTCTTACGGTTATTGACATTTTAGGAATCCGATTATTTTACCAAACATTCATCGCAATATACTTTATCATTCCTGAAAATTTCATATTTTTAGGTCCACTCCTTAAAAAGATAAGATTCTTTTAGTTGATAGTGCGTTATGCGTTACGTATCGAATCAGTTTACCCTTCCATAAAAAGTTATCACTTCAAAAATAAATCCGTAGTAAAAATCCTTTCTTAGAATCTTCCAGTCATTTTGTTAAGTGAGGTTTTTATTTACTATAAAAAACGCCTTAACAGATAATAAGTTGTGCAAGAAACTTAAATAAAAACCAAACATAATTGCCCACACACATAACAGTCATTCATCGTTGAATTGTTGCCTATTAAAATTATATAGTATTATTTTGCTTACAAACATCCTTACCAAAGAGCACAAGCCAATACCTAATACATGCATACCTACATCACAAGCAAAAATTATGTGTGGTGACCTTTTGCATTTGAAATATGCTGTGCTGGTCTTTACCAACAATTTATAGAGCGATGGTTTGTGGTTTTACGGCATACCAATTGTAAGCCTCAATTTTAACAGCAACCCAATTTCTTACCACATTGTACCGTTTCACCGAAACACTGTTTTCGAACTATGGTGACGGTTTTGTTATTTTAAAGTGATTGCCCCTGAAATTGACACAATATGTCAATTTATAATATTAATAATTTATATCATGAAGGTACATGAAATTGGATTACATTTATTTCTATCTCTGTATGAATGCACAGAACATAATTATAATGTATATGTATACTGTATTATGTACGGTACTTGTTGTTTATTGTGATCGAAAACATTAATTATAATTTAGTGATTTTCGAAATAGAAGGGAATATAATAATAAAATTATGGATATTTGTACAAATGGTGGGAAGTGTTTTAACTTAATTTTTTGTAAATTTTAGTCAAAGACTAATTTAACCAAATTCCCCTAGAAAAATATAATTTAAAATATATATATGCTGCAAATTCTAATAGAATCGGTAGAGATCGACCGTTTTGCATTGACCGCCTTGTTACAAATCTCTTCAAGAAAATTAATAATAAATATGACGGATCACCGAAATAAATATAAATAACTTAGAATTTGAAACAAAATCTAAAGCATCCCATCCAAGAAAAACAAATCTATGCGTTTAGTGACACAAAAAATCAAAATCAAGGTTTTGAGGAGCATGTGTTTGCCGTTGATGCCTACTTTTCATCACCACTTTCGAAATCGATTTGTTCATATTGTTCCTTACGTTTGGGCAAATTGACAAATCGATGAACTTGAGACCATCAAATCACTTGAAAACATTGAGGAAGTGAAAGTTTAAATCTTACAATTTTCACAAACATTCTTTTTTTCCGCGGATTGACGAATTTCAATTCTTGGGTGCACAAGGTTCCAACAAGGTGAATAAATGGGTTACACTTGGAAGATATCGATGGTTGTCTATGTCTATGGAACAAACATACGAGTATAAAGGGTAACAGCATAATCCCCTTGAGCGCGTGCAAATTATAAAAAACAAAATAATAAGACTCACCTGAGTACCTTTGGGCCAACTTTCCATTAGGGGAGCACGCGTAGAACTTTGATTTTTTTTTACAGTGAGCTAGGGGTCTCTATAGCACAGCTTTAAGATATTACGGTGAGGAAACACAGTTAAATATGATTAAAAAATGGTTTAATTTTCAATTTTGGCCTTTTTAGTGCAACACTTTTGTTCAATTTGTCTTTAAATTAGAACGTATTTCAAGACACAGGTACTTATATTCGGTAGATTTATTATTAAAGATAATAATTAAAACGGTTTTAGTATGAAAATATAAGTTCTTCTATTTTTAACATATTTTTAAAGTAGTTTGCAATATTAATACACAATATAAAAAATTCGCCGCAACGAAAAACTGTTTTGACAGTTCTTGTTAATACTTCCCTTTGGTATTGTTCTGTTGTTTTTTTTTTTGTACCTAGGTACTTTTTCTTGGGGAAATTTTAATGGAAACATTTTTTGGATTAAAAGCACAAGTGTAGTTTTTGCCAAGGGTGAGTGTATGCAAAGTTTTTTTAGGATTTGACATGAAACGAAACGACAATAGTCCATAGTTTGAAATCAATTTATATTATCCCAAGAAAAATTCACATTACAGTCATATGTGGATTAGGAAACAACTGTCAACACACAAAAAAAAAGTTGTCGGTAGTCATCATTTGCATACATTTGGTATGAAAAATGAAAACTTTAAAAATTCATTAAAAATAGAAATAAAAGTTTCCTCACTTTAAAATTGTTATATTTATTTTTTTTAAGCATAAGTCTACCGAATAAAAGTATCCGCGTCTTAAAATTCGTGCTCCCCTAAGGGAAAGTTCAGCCGTAACTTTTCTCAATAAAATGTTATTTGGTTAGAGTGAAAAGGTGTGACATATTAGCTTCATTGATTTGGCCCCACATTCTTTTTAAAGAAAAAATGGCTTATCTGCTAGAAAGAATCATGACGAGATCCGCTTGTCTGCTTTTTAAATTTTTTTAAAGAAATGTTTTAGCAAAATATTGACACTACTGGAAATCTTGGTCTAATTTTCAATATAACTCTAAAATAGACAGGCCACATCTACTAGCGTTATTTTTAGTCAAGTTTATACTAACTTAGAAGATTTTTTGAGATCTTAATATATTAGTATTGACAGACGAAGTTGGGAACCTTATTCAACCAAACCTGAAATCAAGGTTGCGAATTTTTGAATTAAAAAATTATTAAGTCATAAGTCTGTAGATGATTTGTGATTTAAAAAACTTTAATTCATAAGCTACTAAGTGACTTATGAATTAAAAAGAATGTAAATCATGAGCAAGTCAGTGACTTATGAATTTAAAAAAAAATTTATTCTTAAGCCAGTTTTGTAGATTGGAAATTCTTAAGCTTATTTTCACTACATAATTATTTAATTATTAACGAAAGTAGTTTTCAGGCTTTTGGAGAATTTTTGACAAACATTTTGAAATGTGAATAATTTGAAAAGCAAATTCAACCAACAAATATAAAAAGGTAATTTTATTTTAAGTTTATTTTATTTTTATTTCTTTTTTGTAACATATAAATTTTGGAAGTAACATATGTATGTGTAAACATTTGAATTTTTTTGCGTTATCGTATTTTAAATGAATTGATTTTTTATAGTTTTTTTTTTTGTAAAATTTTGTTAAGTACCTAAAAATAATTTCATATGTAGCTATTTTCAATAAAATTGATAAAAAAAACCTTCAGTTTTCTTTTTTTATGATTTAAATATTTTGAATTCATACGTCACCAGCCAGCTAATGACTTAAATTTTTTTATTCTTAAGTCACTCACTAGCTTGTGAATTAAAGCGTAGCTTAAGCTAGGAAGTGAATTAAGCTTTTGCAACTTTGCCAGAAATGATGTTTCGAAAATGATTCTCACTTCTCAAATTCCTCACGTGATAATCAAGAACTCTAACCATTTCCACTAATTTTCATGGGAAAACTAAAATATACCAGAAAGCGTCTTATTTTAAACTGCTGATATTAGTGAATAAGCATGACACTACAATAGATGGCACAGAAATTTGCGTCTCATCGCAAGGTAATTTACTTTATTGTAAATGACGGCAATTGTCAACTCTACTTTGATATTTGTAAAGTAAATAAAACAGATAAAAATACACGTCAACAACAAATGTATCGTTATCCTACTAAATAACACGGAATAAATGGAAACATTCATACAGTTATTAGATATGCTATATCGTACAAAAGGTATTATCAAGATGAAGTTGTCAAATTTCATGATAACAGCTGTTTTTTATTATCTGGGCTTTTGCACGGATAACAACCGCAGAAAGATATTCCAGATTGCTAAGAAATACTATGTATAAATTTATGTTGATTAAGCTTAAAAATTATTAACAATAAAATTATTATTTGTTTTTAATTTTAACAATGTAAGCTTTGCTCCATAAAAGTAATTTACTACTTTCACTGAGTCCATAATTTGTTGATGGTCTCCGAAAAATCATTTCAACGAAATAAAATAAAAAAAAACATCTGTTACGCGAGAGTGGATGACAAAATGAAAAGTGCGTTGTAATTATTTTTTTTACATCAAAAGCATTCGTCAGCTTTTGATTTAACTGAGAGTCCGTTGTGATGATGATTTTTAATTAAATATACGATAACATTATTTGAAAGTATAAATTATAAAAAGAAGTCATTAGCGTGACAATGGAGAATTTCGGGACGAAAGTAATTTAAATCTTAGTCCTTTGGCAAAGGATAACATCAGATTTTATTAAACAAAAAAAGTATAAAAAAAATACTCTCACATTCGGAACTAAGCGACGGTCATCTAATTAACCCTAAATTTTCTTCTTCATTATTCTTATTAATGAAAGCAATAAGAAGAAGAATAGGGAGAAGACGATATACATAGTCATTATTTGTATATTATTCCTGTTTTCTCTTAAGCCTTCCTTCTTAAAGTGATTAGCAGAATTTGGCACCTAAAATGTAAGCCCAATGGCGAACATTTATATTTGGATTACTTACAATTTAAAATAAGACATTTTTGTGGGGCAACTCGTAGGGTTTTTTATTATTTCAAGAAAAGATACAAGGGATAAGAAAATGTAGCACACACTGCTGTGCTGATTTTGCTCATTAAACTTTTTTATTTATTTTTTTTTTTAGGTCACATCTTCAGACTGGTAATTAGATTAGATTAGATTAGATTAATTTTTATTGATTATAAAATAGTACATATATACAATTCTTATAAATATTTTAAGGCGTGGCTATAAGCCGTCTGCCGATTTCTTAATTTGACTTTGAGAGTTTACAATATTAAATCAGAAAAAAGTAATGAAATTAGTAAAATTTGTTTGAAATACTTTTGTTTATAAAAACATTTAAGTAGATAAAGAAACAAAAATTTTATTAAAAAAAAAAAAAAATGAGCTTAAACATTGGATTTTTATTTTAAGTAACATACGAAAGCAAGATTGTGATAAGTTTTAAGCAGCAAAAGATGTGATTTATTATTTCGAATTATTTCTGATGAAAAGAAATATAGATATAGATAATACATGCTACATAAATTACAGATTACAATTTAACAGATTTACGGAATATAAATATTTTAAATCAGTTAAAAAAATTGCAACATCTTTAATAGATAGGCTTTTAGTTTAGCTAAAACAAAAATGAGGTTCTAATTTATTTCAATTATGAAAGCGGCTTTTAGTTTAGCCAAAACAAAAAATAGGGTTTTAGATAATTTCAAAAGTGAAAATGGGCTTTTAGTTTAGCTAAAGCAAAATTTATAAAGTGAGTGTATTGCTCGCGAGTTCACGACAGATTCAAATATGTATTTCGGTAGTTCTTTGCGTAGGAAATAAATTGTACCAGCAGTTTCCAACCACATTCCCCATTCAGAACTCTGATGCATTCTTCGAATGTCAAAAGACTCTTGCTGAAGAAAAGTCTGCGGATTTCTTGCAATATAGGACAAACTCCTACAAAATGAAAGACGTCTTCGTTTTGGTTTAAATTGCACAGAGAACAAAGAGGGTTAATGTCTGTACGATATGGTCTAAAATTAAGTTCAATAATTTCAGTTCTTATTTTAAAGATTAGACTCATATCTAAAACATTGAGATCATTTCTGAAATAATTGTTCTCGCCCAGACTGAAATTTAAATTCCTATATATAGCCCTAGAGTTTGATCCCCTAGCCCTATCAAGGTATCTCTGATACATTCGCTCGTCTACAACTGCGATGCAGTTATACAAAATATTTTGCCAATCAGTTACATTCTCAGAACTCAAATTCAAAGTAACTCCATGGACCAAGGCTAGTTCTTGCCAGTTCTTAAAAGGAGTGTAGCCGCACTGAAGAGAAACAAGTAATATTCTTTTATGTAAGTTGCTATCAGACCTTTTCATAATTTTAGACAAAAAGTCAGCATTAGCCTTCAGATTTCTAACATAAATTAGCGGTAAACCGGACTCAACATAAATCGCATAGTTGGGAGTGTTCGAAGGTAGTCTAAATATTCTTTAAAAAAATATCTTTGAACTGTTTCACACTCCTCCAACCATTGGTATCCGTACACTTCGTTACCATAACAAAAACAACTGTTTATCGTGGCTTCAAATACTTTGAGTTTTGCGGTAGGGTCTACATGGCTATTTGTAAAAAAATTTGAATTTATTGCTGTTTTGGCAACAGCCAATTTTGCTTTTATATGAGCCCTGATGCTTAAATTGTGTGAAATAACGAAGCCAAGATATTTGAATTCATTCACAACTTCTATATTCATGCCATCCAATGACCAGTTCCTTGAATTTCTATCAGAATGGCTTCTGAAGATCATAATCTTAGATTTCGATGAGTTGATTTTAAGATCCCATAAATCGCAATAAGATTTAAGCTTATTTATTTGGAGTTGAAGTGTCATTGGGTTATCAGCAAAAATAACGAGATCATCCGCATACAGTAATAGTCTTACAAATATATTGCCAAAGGAAACTCCACCTGGTAGATGGCTCTCAATATCGTTGATAAATAACGCGAACATCAAAGGGCTTAAAACACATCCTTGCGGCACACCTGTTCCAGATCTAAAAGATTTGGACTGTTGGTTACCAACGCATACCATTGCAGACATATCCAGTAAGAGCTGTTCATAAACCCGAATAAATTTAGTTGATAAACCCATTACTGCGAGTTTATATAACAGTGACCGTCTGTTGATAGTGTCAAATGCCGCTTTAAAATCTACAAACAGTGCATACAAAGGCTTTTTCTTATCAATAAAGCGCCTTGCTATGGTAGTGAGCGCGAAAATTTGATCCAACGTCGAGAGGTTAGCTTGAAAACCAGCTTGAAAACAACTTATCAAATTATTGAATTGCACCCAATTTGATAGCCTAAGGTATAGGATTTGAGTAAAGAGTTTTCTCAGCGAGCTTAACACCGAAATACCTCTATAACTCTCAGCTTCATTTGGGTTACCTTTCTTATAAATTGCAGTTATCTTCGCCAAGCGAAAACTGTTGGGAAAAGTCTCTTCACTAAACATTTTGTTTAAAAGATCTAGAATATAATCAAGAAGTTCAGGAGTTGAATTCTTATAAAATTCTATAGGAATTCCGTCCGACCCTGGAGCTTTATTGTTCTTCATTTTATGCAGACATATTAGTAACTCAGACATTGTAAAAATAGAATCTAGCTCTGGAACTAAAACGTTTGGGAGTGCAAAACTTATTGACTTTTGATTTGGGTCAGGAAGCAGAAGATTTTCAAAATATGATGCGAGCTGATCAACACTAATACTCAAAGACGTTGATTTACTACATCCTCCCAGTACCCGAACATTACACCAGAACGACTTAGAGTCTCTGCAATCAATGAGCTTTTTAGCCGCATTCCTAAGATACATTTCTTTTTTAAGACTACATAAATCCTTAAAAAATTTATTTTGCTGCAGATAAAGATTTTTAAAAGCATCATTATTTGACTCCCTAAAAAGTTTTAAAAATTTGAACGATTTGTTTCTACTTTTCCTGCATTCTTCGTCATACCATTTTGATTTTGACCACGGTAAGGTGAAACGGGAGCTACAAGCAGTTGCAGACTTTCGTATAAGCTCGAACGCAGCGTTCGTCGAATCTTCTACTGAGTCATATAACTGATAGTTGGTTGAAATCATGTTGAGCCTTAAATTTTGTCTATACAATGTTCCTTTACGATCAACCCACCTCAGTTTGTTATTAAGAGGAGTATTGTCTTCATTGTGGTTATGAATATTTTGTGACGAATACTCACAGGAAACTACAATAGGTAGATGAGATGAAAAGTTAGCAGGAAACACCTCAAAATTTTTAACAATATTCATCCAATCCCCTTTTACCAAACAATAGTCAATTATAGAACATCCTTGGGATGATATAAAAGTGAAATTTCCCTTAGCGTCTCCAATTGAAACACCATTTAATACAAAGAAACCAAAATCCTCAACCATTTCTATTAATGACTTTCCTTTCGTGTTTAAGTGTTCATCCAGCGAGATTCTTTCGAATGAAAAGTATCCACTGTTCATGATCGGGGAATTCTGAAAGTTGCTAATACGTCCATTTAAATCACCGATTAGCATTATGTTTTCGTGATTATTATTCAAAAGAAAATTCTGCAGGTCCTCAAAATCTGATTCCCATACATTATAATTAAGATAAAGTGGCACAATTTGAAAATGTTTTGAATCACACAAGATATCTATTATAATTTTGTTTTCACTATTTTTTAAACTGATCTGAAAATTTTCTTTGCTTTTATAACTGATCAGCATCCCACCACTTGCTCTACCTATTCTATTATTTCTGATAGCAGGGATAAACAGTGTTCTAAAATTTTCTAAATATTTAAGATATTGCATTTCTTTCCCTTCTTCAACAAATGTTTCTAATAAAATAATAATATCATAATTTGAAATTAGTTTAAAAAAATCAGGCATTAATAGTTTGTTTTTTAGACCAGTAATATTATAACAAAAAATATTTAATTGAGAAAAAAAACTTTGGCAGACGGCAACTCTATCCTACATGTTGTGATGACTTGAATTTGGACCATCCAAGTTATAGATGTTTTGTCTGATAGGTGGCGCTGCAGCTGTTTGGAAGTTTATGTTTCTGCTGTCAAAAAAGCACATTGCATTATCTCCAAACGTCGCTTTGACAAATCGAAGTTCCTCGTTTGTTTTTAATTGCAACCCGCGAAGTGACTCAAAAATGAAAATATATTTATCTATTTGTAATTTTCGTCCTTTAATAAAAATTTTTGTCGTCGGGTTAAGTGCTTGAAGTTTGGATTTAATCTCATTCAGTGTTCTCCTTTTTTTCCGGTATAGAAGTGACTGCTCTCTGTGCACAAAGATTCCAGTACCTTTTAACTTCGGTGCAGCTACAATAAGTTTGTTGGCGGTATCCTCGTCTTCCAAATTGAGTACCATTGTTGTTGTTTTATTGTGGCGGTTATTGAATTCTTGTGATTTACCCAGTGAAAATTCAGCATTTTCGTTTAGGTCAAGAAGGCCTAGACAGGTTTGTTTAGCAAATTCAAGCTTGTCTGTCTTGTTGTCTGAAGGAAAATGCATAACAACAGTTTTCCCATTAGATTTTTGCGAAAGAACTTCAAGTTGCCTTTCGAGTGTTTCACAATAGTTCTCCATAACGGCCAGGCGCTCCGAGAGTTGGATATTTTCAGACCGTAATAGCTGTATGTTTATCAATATGGCCGATACGTCATCTTTGGTAGCAATATTTTTTAAGTGCTCGCTTAAGCAATCATTAATTATTTTTTTTACTTCGTTTGCTTGCAAAGAATTTGTTGCCATTTCCAATTTTTTATCAGAGACAGTTTTTTTGAAAATAGGTGAATTTATCGGAGATAGTTGAGATGCCTTCCTCTTTGATTGCATAGAGTTGTAACCGCTAATGCACTCTTCGTGGATTCAGATTTTAAAAACTTAAACTGGTAATAATATTCATATTCGTAGAACTTTGAGTTTACTAGACTACAGTCTTATAGGTAAGCTCGGGGCGAACATTTAAAGGTTGTGTCTCTATTGTTGTAGGCAGAACAAGTATTCCAAGAAAAATACTTTAACAATTCATAGGTTTTGGTAATTCAATTAGTTGGCCTTACAGCCCTATCTTACTATTCAAATAAATTATGTGAAAATAATATATAGTTAATTAAAGTATCTTTTTTTCGTTTAAAATATTTAATTTAAGGAACAAAATATATTTCTGTATTTACCCTAATTTACATATCCGTACACTTTGGACATAACGAGTGTAAGCGACTTATTTATCAACCGCATCCTACTTAACAAAGCACAAGAAGGTTCTAAGAAAAATGTTAAAATGGAAACCATATTTATTTTTGTTTGCAAAATAAAGCAGACGATATTTTGGTTAATTAATATTTTGTTTAGAAAATTTAAATTATTTTAATAATTCATAATTTAACATTAATTTATATTTAAAAATTTCACTGAAGTCTAAATTTTCTGCACAGCATTCTAATGGTATAAAAACATCATTGGAAGTCATCAATCACATTGGTTGTGTTGGTTCACTCTTCTTCTTTTTTGTTTTTTTTTTTAAGGCAAACAATGATGACTGATGTCGGGTGGGTATTTTTGAATTTCTTTTTGTTACCAAAACAAATCGGACCCAACGAGGACAACTTTGAAAAATCTATGTTTTAGATTGGGATCCCATTCCCATAATCGAATTTTTCAGCTTTGGCAAAGGGTTTTTTGTCAAGGCAAAACCAATTATTATTTAATTATCCTGTAAATTGGAAAAGTGGTATAATTAATTATTGAATGTCTTGAGACTAATATATACGAATTAGCTTAGGACTCTGACCGAAATTCGACCAGCAAGATCCGCCTGACTATTAATTTGTTTTTCTACGACCGTTGAATTTGATTTTAGCGAATGGCCACGTCCAGTGAGATCAAATACTCTGCATTTTTTTTGTGTGCATGTACAATGAAATAAAATTAAATGCGATAATCTTGGCGGCGACACATAAGGACAAATTTATATCGAAAAGAACGAAGGTCAATGGAATTTATCTAAATCCACCATACGCGAGATGTATTGAGTTTCGTCTTTGATTGCGATTTGACTTCGCTTAAATGTATAAGCCAGACTTTAACCAGAACGGAAAACTCAGTATTCTAAAACTACAACAAAATTTAAAAAAAAAAACATAATTCATATGTACATACATATATGATTCACTCATCAGGAAAACATGAAACAAGTGTTCCTTGGAAAGGAATATTTTGATTCTCTTAATTTCTCCTAATTAAATAAAATGCATGATTGGATCGCACGTACCTGCTTCTATTTTCGATCATATTATATACAAAAGCTTCAAATGTGCTAAATGTATTTTTAAAGTGGTTTTTCCCTTAATTTTTTTTTATATAAAAATACCTATTTTTTTTCTAAAAAAAATTGGTATAACATTTATTTTGAACAATCATCTAAAACGCCCAAGCAGCAAGTTTGAACAAATCAATCTTGCCGATTATGCTGTAGATCGTTCTACAGACATATTTTACATACAGTCAGACAGCCAAGCAGACAGACAGACATACGGAATTGCGGGACCTACTTTTTTGGTGTTCTCTATCATTATAATGTCAACTTTGATTAAAATCTTTAGTTTGCTTTTTTATTTCAAATGCAAAACTTGTCCAATAGTACCTATGTATATCACAAGTAAAAATACAAAGCTAACAAAATGCTGTATCTGCTGATGAGTCATTTCTTTATAATATTTAAAAAGTCGATGAGGGCTTACTACATATTTAAACAAAAATTATGGAATATTTGTTGTAAGTGATAGTCGTGTTTAAAATTTCCGTATAAAGTTTCAACATTATTCATACAAAAATTTAAAACAAAATCGCATTTAATTACGTATACGCCACAGTGTACCCTTTGGTATTATTTTCTTCTGCAAAAATCTCTTTCAATTGATGTTGTTTTCGACAGAACTCTGAAAATAAAAGTTAATGAACACGTTTGTGTTCCTTTTTTTTTCGCGCACCAGAAATATCATGTCTCGATTTCTTCGAAAGAATGAACACAAAATGGCACAGGTTTTGTATTTATCATTTCAAAATGCTGAAACTTTTCTGATATTGTTTTTGTTTCTTTTTTAACTCTAGAAGGATATAAAGTATGATAAGTATGATGATTTAAAAAGCGTCGAAGAAAATACTTCTACAACTCGAAAAAGAATTTGTCTTCTCTTAAACATACTACTTGTAAAAATAGTCACAATCTATAAAAGTAAGATTAATCTATATACTTGGCAGTGACACATACATTCATATGTATATATTATGCAGTCGAGATTTTAATCCTTTATGTTTTACCAAAAGTGCTTCTATGTTCTGCGTTTGAGCTGACACAAAAAGCGGAAAAGTTAAAGCAGTGATTTCCAGTGACTTATGAAGTTAGCCTTGATTTATTCCCCTTTCATGCATAAATAATTTGTAAAGTGTGTTATGACTTATGAGTAAGGTGTGTTGTTTGGTTTTATGTTTCAACAAAATGCATACAAAAGATATAGATTCTGCTTAGTCTATTACTCTGCTTCCTTTCCTTATAATTACCGGACTTGGAAAGACCTCCTATTAAGCCCTAGGTATGCTTGAGAGGATAACCTTTGTCTGAAGCCATTTAAAAATTGTATTATTATTCCAATTTTATTTGTTTAGTAAATATAGGTACTCGTAAACAACTGCATTTATCTTTATGTAAATGAAAACTATATATATTCAAGGAAGTTCATCACGAAATACACTTCAGTAAACAACTAAAATCATCTTAGATATATATTCGCCTGAATAATGCATTGACTCATGGTCAAGTGCAGCCATTCGGATAAAAGGATATGCAAATCGAGATGGCCCCAGCGGTCATCATGATAGACAAACGCATACATTGAGAAGTTGTTTCATCCTATTTTTATAACTTTTGGCACAAAAGAACGAAACATTTAAAAATATTTTTTGCAAACTAAATTTATTGAAAAAAAAATCAAATGGCAGCTTGTGAAAAATTGTGAAGAAACCTTTAATTTGAATCGTAGCCAAATTTTGAGTGTTGCTTATGTCAACTGCTATAGATATTTTTTTTTTGGCATTTGTGACCACAAAAGGAAATTTTTTTAGGGGTCACCCAGAAGAGATTTTCCTATTAAAATTTATTTTTATTTTCGATTTCACTTAAAACTTACTTTAGGTTGGACAAAAACTCACAAAAACCAGTCTAATAATCAAAACTTGTTTAATTTGATATTGATTTTAAATTCCATTACAAAAATCAGAAACATTTTAACAAGTTGTACACATCTAATTGGAACTTTTGTGTCTATATTCAAACGCTTTTACAATAGTTCTATGGACGAGAAATGTGAAGTCCTTCTCTGCAGATTATCGGACATCCTACTCTTTGTCAAAGGCAGGGACTACATTTAAACTATTTTAAATACTACATATTACAATAGTGATCTGGTAAACAATGACCCAAGTATTCAAGGCTGAAAAATAGTTATTGGACCTTTTCCTAAACTTATTAGATTTAGCATAATTAAATAGAAATTCCTATTTTCATAAGCTCGAAGGTGAATCGCGACTAATCTAGCGAACATGATCAGTCTAGATCTTGTATATTGTGTAAGCACCATAGATATGTTATCTCATATAAGCTTGAACAATAAAACCAACCATATTAGTAAAATTCGATTTTGTAGGAGTTTCTTTCTTATATTAACAAGAGTACTGCCATTCATTTGCAACATTAAACTACGAAGGTAATCCTATGTATGCATACAAAATTTCACATGCCATTTACTTACAATTAACTACTCAGAGAAATCAAACTAGCTATATTTTTTCTTTGAGAATTTAAAAACTTCAAAAATGTATTCAAAATTAATTTATTTTTTGAGACTGAACAAGAAGGGATGACACTTTTATTTATTTTATTTTTTGTGAATATTCGTGTTCGGGGCAAATATATCGCTAAACGTAAATTTCGCGGAACAACAAAATTAAGGAATTCACATTTTTTTTTTCAAAATAAGTTCTGGATTTTTTCATACAACAATTTTCAAAATATGCAAACGTCATGGTTACGAGGAAATTTCTAAAGACATAAGGATCAAGGATTCTTAATTTACATGACTAATTTGCTTTAATACTGTTTTATTGGATTTTATTTTGTAACAAATTTTCCCTTGTCGCCAAGCAACATCAAATTCGCCAATAGACAAAAGAATATTTGACTGTGTTGTTAATGTTGTTGTCTACAATCATTCCCGATAAATTACCATATTTTACAGGTTTGAAAATAGCTGCAGATAACTTACAGATTTCAAGTCAATTATAGCAGGCTTATAGAAAAAACAATTGACTGGTGGATGTTGATTGACAGATGCTAAATTGCTGTGACAATTATTTGGAGATACCATTACTTTTGTATATATAATTGAGACAGTCGAATACCACCAAATTCAAAGATTCTTATTTTTGCATTTTTATTTATGTATGTGCATTCTGTTACATTTCTTACAAACTCCAAATATATTGCGTACCAAAATTTCTATTGGTTAATTTGGCTTATAACTTTTAATGGCAGCGAAATTTTACATAAATAGAAATAAGTCATAATGTCTGATAGTAATTTAATGCATAAATATTAGTTTTTGTCAATTTGGTCAATCTCAACTTTCACTTAATTTCCCCAACTAATTTTTTTCAATAAAAAAAAAATATTTTTCAATCAACGTGATCTTATTTGAATATCTGGTTCAATCATCTTGAATTTTGGAAAATGGGATCTTAGTAATTTCAATCTCATATGTCACACCAATCAAACATTTTACACTAACAAATTTTTAAATCCAAACTATACGGACTTTATCAAACTCCGTAATTTTAATTTAAAAATTCCAAACATACCGTATTGACGTTATACTACTCTACTATAACATATGAGATTGCCTTACTAACCAACTGACCCCCAATTCGGAATGAATTAATTTTGGATACGATTTGTCCGGCTGCGAAAAAAAATCAGTGAATTATATCCAAATGAAAAATTTCAAATATATTAAAAAATATATCAAAGACCCAAACCATTCGAGACAATTTGACAAATATTTGTCAGAATATTTTATTCTTATTTGTCAAACATTATATAGACTTCAGATTACTTATTTGACACAAACGAAATTTACATACAAATCGCCATAATTATTAAGATCAAGACATAATGAATTAGATTATTTTGTTTGGAATATTAAGTTACCACCATAAACTTGTGAATTATTATGTGTGTCAGAAAAATTGAGGTGATTTCAAAAGCATTGACTGACGTCTTGGGGAATAATTTTTCAATTAATAATTTGTTTTAATTTGAAGTGTCATATTATTTGTCAGTCTGTCAATTTATAAGACGTCTTGAAAGAAATATTTTATTTGTTGTAAAAATTTGGATCGAAAACGACATCCGACAATGCCAATAATTTATAATATTCTTAGCGATCGTGAAACCGTATGACCAAATTTGATAACGCTGTTCAATTGAGACATGCAACAAAAAGAAATAGAACATTTCGAACCTTCTTAGTTGCACTTTCAAGGTCTTGAAATCAGAACATTTCATTCTGTCAAATAACTAAATATATCGAAGTAGGATCGGGCAAATACAAATACATAAAAGAGGTATCAAAAAATATATATATACGAAGACGTCAGTATATGCCTCTGAAATTACCACGAAATTTGAGCACAGACATAAGAATTCAAGGTGATGACTTGAATTAGGTATTCAACTGATACATTAGTTCTTGATTTTCGTCACACAGATTTTTGTCAAAATTATTAAAGTTTAAAATTGATTGGTATGACATGTTATTCTAGGAAATCACATTTTCCAAAATTCAAGTTTTTTTAATTGAATTACATACATATGTATTTGTTTATTGAGAAAAATTCTGAACTGAAATTTAAGTAATAAATAAGATTGGCGAACAAAAGGACCAACGGATAAAAATTTATGTTAATGCATTCCGACATTATGACATAATCAGTGGCCCCCGAAATATTTTTTTAGAGTAAGTAAATTTAATATGTCAATGGTGAAATTAGTGTTGAGTCACAAATAATGGGGCCTGCGACTGAATTATACAAAAATTCACTTTCCTTTTTACAAATACATTTACTTAAAGCCAGTCGCCAGAGAACCTAGATAATTACGAAGGTGACCTGACTGAAGAATATTTTGGTCGGTCTATCTGTGTTATTTTTTTGGACCAATTATTGCTGAAATTAAAAAATAGATTTCTCGACAATCGTAAATTGCTTATTCAAAATATTTTGCCCGACAAATGTGGCAAACTTGAAGAAGTATAAATAAAAAGGTCTGCTGAGGTATTTGCCCAAGAATTGCCAGATGATGTCAAAGTACTCGTAGATAATTTTCTAGTCAAATTGAAGATACGAAAAAAAATTGTGAAAAAAGTTTAAAGAAAACTTAAATTTGAATCGTAGCCAAAATTTGAGTGTTGCTTATGTCAAATGCTATAGATATTTTTTTTGTCAAGTGTGACCAATACAAGACTTATTTATGGTCTTCCATAAAGTATATTTTGTTTATGAAATTCAATTTTATTTTCCATTAAATTTAGAATTAAGGAAAAGTTGCAAAAAGAACTGGCGAAAATTCGTCTTGATGTGGCTTCTGAATTCTCTTACAAATATTTAATTGGCAATTCCTTAAAAGAAATCCAGAATAGTTGACAACTTGTACATACATACATATTTAGTGTACCATTTCATATGTGTTCCAACCTAAGAACATTATATATAAAGTGGATTTCGTTCTCTGAATTCAATTACCAAGCTCCCTTTTGTTTCAAAACAACTTCAAAGAGACTTTCAGATTGCGTATCTTGATATATAGAGTGTGGAATACAACCCTCGATATTTATAAAATTATATTAAAAAAATATTTTTTTACGATTTGTGATAAACAAGTTTTCAATTGATATTGAAATCCTGCAAACAGAAATCTCGGTTCCACACATCAAATACATAAGATATAAATGATATACCACTGCATTGTTGTAGAGCTTGAGTGTACATCAATATTCCGCTTGTTCTTAATAGTCACTTCGACATAACTTTTGAAGGTTTTATTTTAAAGGACTTGTCACTTCATATATTCCAAAATATATCATTGATGGTATAGATAACTGGTGTATGAAAAAAGTTCGAGTAGGAATGTCTGTTTCAAACAAATTGACGTTTTGATAAATGAATGGATGATTGCATTTGATTTATTATGTAAGTGAACTTAAGTAGACTTAACAGTTGGAAATATTTTCCATCAATGGCCGATGTATACTCTACTCATCTACCGAAGAGCTTAAGTTAAGTGGATTGTTTATTCTGCACTTATAGTTACAACGTGTGTATTTCTGAAGTTTTGTAATCCATTAAGGTTAATGTTGAAATGGAACAAAACAATGAGACTCTGAGGTACAAACAGATCCTAGATGTCCTCTTTACAATTACCCTGTCATTTTTCAAGCCCTCGAAGCTAACTCCGTGAACTTATAATGCTGCCTATGGTCACTGAATTTCGACTAATGGTTCAGATTGATTTAGTTCCCAGGTATTTTGCCGATATACTGAGAGAGAGATATAGCTATCCACGGTTTATCAGCCATATGGTTCATTCTGTCAGTATATCGAAAAAACAAAAGCGATAATGTCAGTTGGGCACATTAAGTGGGTGAACATTCCACTACTTGATAATGAACAGGCGAGCAGTCTGTACGTATATGATTCGGAAACGTACCACGAGCGACATTTATTCTCCGAATGCAGAAGTTACTCCTTGTGAGAATGGCTGAAGGCGCAACCTAATTCTTCGTCTTAACAATAAAATTGTAAAAGATGGAACATTAATGCTAGTTCTCAACTCCCAAATCTGGACAAAAATCAACAACTTAGATTTAATACGCTTTGTAGAAATTTACTGCCAACTTCTTCTCTTTAGAGCTTTGAATAATAGTAATTATCATTCCATTAAGTTATTTTTAAAGAAAAATTTGAGTTTGTTTTTAGTTTTCTAAAACTTTTTATTTAAAAGAAGAATAGGGGAAAATAGTTGTCTGAATGTACACTTCGAATTACCGTACCTATTTTTAAATTCCATTGAAATAAAATGCACGACTGGATCGGATCGCATGAACTTGCTCTTATGTTCGATCACATCGAATGCAAAAGATTTCTGTTAAAATTCTAAATATATATTTAAAGCAGTTTTTTACTTCATTTTTTTATATATACAAATTATCTTTAATTTTTTTCTAAAAAAAAATGGTATGATAGTCTTAAATATAATAATATAAACTAAAAAACAAAATATTAAATCGGCTTAATCAAAGAAAAAAAAAATCAAAATTCTGAAATAAATATTTAAACTAATTTAAGCTCAAAAAAAGTACGCCATTTTATTTGTTGAATAAATTTGAATTTATGAGAAAAAAAATTTAAAAATCTGTAAAGCAGTTTTCGAGAAAAAAAAAGATTTTTTTTTAAACTTTTTGAAAACATTTTTCAAAAAAAACTCAAAAACGCCAATTCATAGGTATTCAATAAATACATATAAATATATTTTTGAAAAAAAAAATTAATGAACAGTTTTCGAATTATAAATTTGTTTAATTTTTGTTTAAATGATTTTAAAAATACAAAAAAATACTAATTTAAAATATTGGTATGCAGTATAATTTGGCAACTTAAACCTCTATTTTTGTTTTATTTTTTTTTTAAATTTAACTACGTGTATCACACGGCACTAGTGTGTGAAATTTCGAAAGAATCGCTTGAGTCGTTTATGAGATAGTCGAAAGCAAGAAAAGCGGTCCTTTGGAAGGTAGCGTTTTTAGACATTTTTCTAATTTTTTTTTCAACTATATGATCGGTCGTAACTAAAAAGCCGCACTGATTTGTTTTTTTTTTAATTCTAAATCGTTAGAGCTGTTTCCGAGGAAATTAGGTTTGAACGTAACGGTTATATGGCAAGTACCGTTATTTTTTTAGCTAAAAAAATTCAATTTCCCCTCTGTAGAATACCTAAAAAACTCTCGTGCCAAGTTTGAAGCAATTCGACCCAACCGTTTGGGCTGTAGGTGTCTATACATAAAAACTGACAGACTGACAGACGGACAGAATTTTTAGACCATCTTTTTTCGTTTTAGTTTTTGTTTATATATTTTGTTATTAACGGTACCTGCCATACAACCATTTTTTTGATTTTCGACCTTCTCATAAAACGGCTAAACGGATTTGGACCAACATTTTTATGTAGGAGGTTCTTCGAATTCTAAATAATACTGCACTTCAAAATTTTCGAAAAAAAACCGTTTTATTGGGTTTTTAAAAAAAAAAATATTTTTTTTTGAAAATTCAATATTTTGAAAACAGGTGGATGATTTGTTTTTGAAATTTTGTTTTTAAGTTTATATTATTAAATATTTAAAATTCTTGTATCAATTTTTTATTAGAATAAGTTTAAGAAATTTTTGATATAGGAAATTAAGTAGCATTTAAAACTATATTTAGCAGTTTCTACTAAGAATCTTTTGCATACAATGTTATCAAACTTAAGAGCAAGTACGTGCGATCTAGTCGTGCATTTTATTTTTTTAACTTGCTTTATCTCGCGGTTTCATTTTGGAGACTTGGAGATTCGTTAATTTCAACACAAAATTGCTAGCTCTCATTTTTATTTTTCAGCAAAAGTGATCCAGAAAATAATCAAAAGTAAGTAAGTTCTTAATATGTTTTAACGTGGTATCACAATTGAAAATAATGTTGTCTAAAGTGTGTCAGCCATTTTCTTGACAACCAATTAAACCTAACCTAACCTAAGTAAGTTCTTTAATAGTTTTACTTAATTGTTATGAACGCTCAATTAATTAATCAACTACATAACAATTTGCTGAGCCCAGCTTAGGTGTGCCTAGCTGAACATAGCTGTGGTGGAAGCACTTAGTTTCTGCCTTTTACAAATTTAATCTCTGAATTTGCATTTTCAGTGTAGCTCGACAGTTCGGCATTATCATTTTTCTGGTTTATTTCTTCTACTTAGCTAAGTTACTAATAACGTTAATAAAATATCCGCGACACACATACTATGACTAAAATGCAATTGACACTAGAATTTGCATTTAACGTCTATACTCATTTTTTCTTTTAATTAATTTAAATCCTGCATCGAAATCATATAAATAAAGTCGACTATTAATTTAGTAAATATAAATAAAATCCTTTATGTCAAATTGAAATACTTTATGACTTTTAGTCCAAAATGCGTTTCGCCCGGACACGATAGTTGGGCTCATCAGTTAGATGCTATCGTGTCGCTCTAAAACGCACTATTTTTCGGTCGATGACTACCAACTCTTAATAAAATTTTCAGCACATACATGCTGAAAATTATATTTTTCTAGGGGAATTTGGTCAAATTCATGCACCCAGAAATATATGTATGTTACGCCCGTGGTCTGGCTAGTGGTAAATAAATAGAAGAAGAAAACGCAAATAATACCTACATATTATTTTTGTTTTTGGTTTATTAAGAGTTGGTAGTCATCGACCGAAAAATAGTGCGTCTTAGAGCGACACGATAGCATCTAACTGATGAGCCCAACTATCGTGTCCGGGCGAAACGCATTTTGGACTAAAAGTCATAAAGTATTTCAATTTGACTTAAACCCACACAGTCCACTAAACCAAAAACAAAAATAATATGTAGGTATTATTTGTGTTTTCTTCTTATATTTATTTAAAATCCTTTATCTAAATTTGTATGTTTACACTTGGTCATATCTATGTACCTACAAGAAATAGTTGATATGTCTAGCTAACATTTCTTTTTCCAATTGAATGTTCTGAAAAAAACAAACAAACAACAACTTCCCAGTTAGTTTACTCATATTTGTTTTATTCATGTGCAAAAAACAGAAGTTTCTCAAACAAATAAATTGGGGAAAAGAATAAAGAAGATTTATTAGGGTTTATTATACAAATTATACAAAGTACTGTAACTAAGGTGACCATGTTTTTCTCAATAAGATGACTGAAACTTTATAACTAAAAATTTCTTCAAAATTTAAATTGGGGAGCCAAAAATCGAATTTGTGTTTTGCTCAACAAATTTGTTTGTCTATAACTTAATGTATCAATCTGTAACAGCTCAATATGTTTTTAGTATTTTTTACTTAATTTTTTAATTAAGAAATTTCGAAAATTTTTTTTAATAATTTTTTAGTATGACAATTTTATGTTTTTAATAATATAAATTTAATAACTTTATTTATTTTTTTTTTTTCAAATCAAAAACATATTTTTTTTGAAAATTTTGGTTATTATTTATTTATTAGTTTGCAGTATTATATACATATATACATAAACATTTTAATCGAAATCCGTTCAGCGGCTTATGAGAAAGTCCAAAATCCAGAAAATGGTTGTATGGAAGGTACCATTAATAACAAAATATTAAAAAATATGGTTAACCGAAATATGTAGATTATACCTATAGTAGTGCACATATTTTCTTTTTATCAATCATGAGAGCCTTTTTTGAGATAATTGAGAAAGAAGACAAAATTGTATGGCAGGTACCGTTAGTCTTGGGCTTAAAAAATACGATTCAAAAATCTATTTCAGACAATCACCTAAAACACTTAAATTTGAAGAATATCGCTTCAGCCGGTAAGGCTGTAGAGCGTTGTTCAGACAGACAGACAGACGGAATTGCTGGACCCACTTTTCTGATATTGTCTAATGTCAAGTTTTTTTTTTTTTAATCTCGCCCTATAGTACCTAAATCGCAAGTAATAACGATTTTTCTTCGCTGAAAACTATTGTTTTCAATAGATCAAAAAGTATGCTAATTTTGTTTAACACATTTGGCTTATGAGTTGACGACATTTCCGTCATTTGGTTGGTGTTGTGCTTGTGGGTGTTAACAAAATTAATTGATTTTTCTTTCGAAATATGGTCACCATAATTTCAAGGAAATCTTTTATGCTTTTCCGCTTTTCTTTTTTATTACAATAAAAGTGCAAACACATAATTTGTCAAAACAAAAACATCCCGTTATAAAGGAGAAAAACAAAAATATTGTGTTGTCTGTTCAGTCCTTTATATAGAAGTAGCTGCCTAATTGAATTCCCATGAAATCACCATAGTTTCCCTTCTTCCAAGAGTCTCATAAAAGAGGTTTCCCACTTCCCCCCAAAAAAAAAAAAATATATAACAATCGACGGACTTAAAAAAATCCATAACACATCCTTTTTGTTGGTGTGGAGTTTTTGAATGCATTGTTCAAAAATATTTATTCAAAAGACTGTGGACGGTACAATTTCCTGAAATAAAAATCAATAAAATATGTATAAACTCTTTATGAACTCACAAGAACGTGTGTACATCGTATACCTAAGAATATTATAATTGATAATAAAATAAAAAAATCCTTTGTTACTTTGTTTTCTCGCTTACATAATTATGTGCATATTATTTTGCCAACAAAGGACGTGGAATACTCTGGAGTGCCTACTTCATCACGAAAGTGTTTTTAATGTATATCGCCGCTGTCAAACAACGACAACGACGTCACCTATGAATCGATTTATGCACACATGTCCATTAGGTGAATTAAGTGTCCTTGGATCCTTAATGTCACTTTCTGTCTATCTGATGCTAGTTAAGATGCCAACTAGATAATGATAAAGCATCTGCGGAGTATGTGAACGAAAAAAATAAAATAAATTCAAGTCAAGTTTAATAGTTGAAGATGGTAAGTTTTCAAGTTTTTTTTTTCTTACCCAGCTTAATCGATGAAAAAATGAAAAAAATAAATGCTTAGCTTATTTGAAGCATTCATACATTGAAGCTTCAAAGTCCTTCAAAAACTATTTATTTGCAGGAGAAGAGAAACGAAGAAAAACTAAAAGCAATTTTGTGGGGCTTACCTTTACTAACAGATTTTTGCTTTTCTCGCATCAAATAAATAGAAATTCTTTAAAGAAGTTTTCGTTTATTACGCCTAGGGATAACAAGAAAAAAAATGTAAAGTTTACACTAGAAAATCTGGCAGAACGAATTGAGAAAAATGAATGAGAATTTGCTAGCAGTACTGGATTATTTATATGTATGTATAAAATAAATTTGACAAGAGAACGGGGAAGGATTTATCTACTTCTTAGCTAGCAGCAGCGTTAAGGGTCATAATAAATACTCAAACATATATTATTGATGAAATAGGTAATTGTCTCGACACATGTTTTATTAGTTAAACAGTCAGTTGGTAAAATATTTCTTAGATGTGAGATACATTTTTACATTTACATTTTTCCCGAAACAAACCTATTAATTTTTCTTGAAATTATAGGTAATATATAAGCAAGTTATGTATTCGTAATAAAATAAAATCTAGCAATCAAAAATGACATAACGATCACAGAGAACACGAAAAAAGTAGGTCCCTGATTTCCGTCTGTCTATCTGTCCTCGAGTCTGCAGCGTAAGCGGTTGGATGGATTTGCTTCACACTTGGTACATATTGTTTTTTCGGTAATATACTTACAGGTTTTTTAATTTTTTTTAAGACGACAAATAACAGTTGCTTCCATACATTTTAGTTTGGACAAAAACAAAAATCTTATTTTCTCAAGAATCGATCCTACGATTTTTATTAAAAAAAACCAGTTCAATAATGAAGAGAAAGGAAAAATGTTGGGTTTATTTTGAAAAAAAAAATTTTAGTGTCTCTAATAGTACCATTTTTTGGTTTTCGATTTGCTGGAAAACTTGAATATTTTTACTCAGAAGCTCCTAGAAAGTTTAAACACTAATGTAAGCTAAATTTTTTTTTTTGAAAACTAAAAATTTCGAAAACGATTCAATCAATTTTTTTTCGAAATTTCGTATTTGGTAGTTTTTTTGACATTATCTTGAATAGTTAAAAAAACTATATTCCTAAAATAAATAAACAACGGTACCTCCCATACAAATGTTAAACAAAAACCGTTAAGAAAATATGTATTTCTCGAAAACGGCTCCAAGAACTTGAAAAAAAAATTGTGTGTGGTTTAAATTAGTAGTGTCCACTTTTAAGTATAAACATATTTTATTTCGCTTACTTATTAACGGTACTTCCCATGGAACAACCTTTCATATTTTTGACTTTTTCACTATTGGATGAAGCGAATACAAAATTTTTGTCATGCAAATGCTTCTCAAAATTGTTAACAAAACTGCATACTCAAATTTTCAAAAAAAAAAAAATGTTTTCGATTTTTAAAAAATAAATTAATTTTTTTTTTGAAAAATAGATTTTTCAAAAACCAGTCACTGATTTTTTTTGAAATTTGAATTTCATTTTAATACGGGCGTTTACTCACTTATTAGATATGTTATCTCAGATACCAAGTTAAAGCTGTCCCTAAATCAGATCAAAACGCATACCAAATGAATTTTGCAGTCATCTATTCTAAACATTTGTTCTCGGATAGCTAGTCATTAGCTCGAGTTTTTTGAGGAGCTCGAGTTTGCTGCCATTTCTTATTTGCTTTTCGTTTCTCTTTTACTAAATATTTTATTTCCTCTGGATATTTTAGGTTTTTAAAGCGCGGCATTTCTCTTTTGTACGGGGTGTTGTTCCATGCGGTTTGAACTACGATATTGACTAAGTTATCTATTGTGTCTTCAAGTTCGAGAGGCGCTTGTAGTGATACCATTAATTCAACGTTCTCCTCTATATCTTTCTTGGTTTTCAGGTTGATTAGCTTGGGTGGTTTGTAATTTTTAGCAAGATTTTCGCTCATAGTGAGAATAGCAGCGGATTGATCTGAGAAAAGAGCAAAGCTTTCTGTTATACTAATTTTATTTGAGGGTATTCCTTTGACCACAAAAAAAATCAATAAGGTCAGGTATTTTCGATGTATGAGTCAGCCAGTAAGTCGGGTTGCCATTCGAATGAAAATCGCAATTATTTTCCATTCCCGCTTCGTAGAGCATTCGACCCTTTTGAGAAATACATCTAGATCCCCAAAAGCTGTGCTTCGCATTAAAGTCACCACCAAGGATAAAATTTTGTTTAAGTAACTTTAGCACGTTCATAAATTCATTCTTTTCAATTTTATATCGTGGAGGACAGTATATGGAAGATACATTCAGTACAACATTCTAAAAAGCCATTGATCTTACTATTTGATTGTTTCTTGACATGCGTTTCCGATATCAAACAAATATCAATATTTTTCTCATGCATAAACATTTCTAGTTCTCCAAGTTTGTGTCATAATCCGTTGGCATTCCAAGTAATTATTTTGAGCTTTTCCATCATGTTTTTCTTTTTGTAGGGCGTTTTGGGCGAAAATTGTTTTCGAGTTTAGTTAGCCTATCAAGTATAAGTTTATTTGTACCACATTGCTCCTCAATTTTCGAAAGGAATATGTTTAAGACGTTCGTGAGTGGATCACCAGCAGTATCTTTTAGTAAAGGTATGCTCTTAGCCGTTATTTGGGCGTATGTGTTTACACTACCTTTCTTTGGTGTTTGATCTGGTTGTGTTGATTGATTTTGAGTCTCTTTTCGTTTTGGTATTTGGGCATTTAACCTCTTAGGGTCTTAAGGACTTGCTTTTCTTCTTGGCTTGGCGGTTTTCTTTGTGACTGCGTAAATTTTGATCGCCGTTTTTGTAATTCTTTTGCTAGTTGGCTGGATGACTTTTATTACAATTGATGCACGTTGCTGCACTTTTGCTATCTGAGGTGCAGTCTTTAGTAAATGATTTTCTTGACAGCGTTTACACTGCGGAATTAGTCTTAAACTCTTACCTAAAGGTTTGGTCTTAACAACAATATTGAGGATTGTTTTAATATTGTAAATATTGTCTATTTGTTTGCCTTATTAAAAGTAAGAATAAAAAGAGGAAGACTACACTGTAAAAAAACGATTCAAAAATATTATTTTATATAATCACCTAAGTCGCTTAAGATTGAAGAAAATCACTTCAGTAAGGGTAGAGCGATGTATAGACAGACAGACGATGTTCTCTTACATCGTAATGTCAAGTTTGATTAAAATCTCGAGTTGATTTTTTTTTCAAATGGAAAACTTGTCCAATAGTACCTACATCTATAAGTAAACATAGACTGATGGGATATAATGTCTGGTGCTGGACATTCAGTCTATGACAAGCTTCAGCCAGAGCTACGATAATCTCAATAAAACAATTCTTTTGGCGCTTCCAAGACTTTGCACTATTTCTGCGTGAGTTTGTGTGAATGAATGCCTGAATAAATAAATGCATTCAATAACTTTAAATCATTCATTTGAGTAACACTAAAGAGTATTTGAATGGTATTTCGGGAAGATCTCTTCACATAATAGTATTTCATAATACACAGTATAATATATTATACAGTTAATGACGCTTATGAGAAACACATGCTTATAAGAAACCTGAACAAAACAAGGCGCACGAGCCCATTTACCATAATGGAAAACACATACTTTATAAGACTTTTTTTTACAACACTGATTCCCACTTTTGCTGTAAAATTGTATGTGTATAAGAAACTTTTGTATGACATATGAAAGTCCCCTGAGGTTCTATAAATCTCAGCACACCCTTAGAATCATACATGCATTTCTGAACTCTCAAAGGAATGTCATAAATGTCACTCTGAAATAAATTTAGTTTGTGTTTTGTGAGAAATTGAAAACAAAATTTAAATGTTTATTTAGACAACAATGAGGAATATGAGGGATTCCTAGAAAAAATTGAAGATCTTCTTTTCAAGCAAAGGGAGGAATCTTAAACTCAAACTAACATTGGGCGATATTTTTAAGAGACCTACATTTATTTTTTCAAAATAATGCTTGCCATGGTGTATTCATCAAATATTTTGCTTATGATTAATTTTTTTTTGTTTTTTTTTTATAATGATGCACACACTAAAGGGGTTTCGACTACCCTTAAAATGAGCAGGCACAGGAAAAGTAGGAAAGTAGGGAAGGATCTAACAGGGGATACCTATGCACAATGGTATTGAATTTCTGAATATCAAACTGGGAGGGAAAAATAGATAAAACAATGAAAGGCATAAAACAGTACGACGGTATTCAAGAGATGTAATTCTTTCAGTTATTGCCCTATTGGGGGTGGCCGTGGCGCGATAGTTGTGTGTTCGCCTCCCAACCTCATGGTCACAGGTTTGATCCCTGCCGTAGTCTATGTCTTCTTATTTTTCCATTAAAAACCAACTCTAAAACAAAATAAATGTCATATAATAAGTTGCTGGTTTACTCATTACATGCTGTTTAGGCATAGAACTAACAACATGTGATTGAGTAAAACTAGTATACCGATAAAATATGACAAAGAATACAAAAATTAATGCGAATTATAAGGAACATAGATAAATAAGACACCGAAATTTCTCCGCATTAGCTCAGCCGCCATCCCTGGAGATAAAATTTGAGATAACAACCACCTACAGTCTCCGAATATCGCGCCACACATCTTTCTTATCATTCTTTCTCTTCCTTAAATTCACCCTCACGCCCGCGCTGTGTTGAAACATTTAAAGGGTATTCATAATCCCTTGAGCGCGTGTAGATTATAAAAAAAAAAAAAAAATCACCTATCATTGCTATTTAAAAATAAACATACGCTTATAAGAAACAAAAATTGTGTCATTTTGCAGTTTCTTATAAGCGTTATTTACTGTATTTAACTAAAATGTATAGTTTGGACCTTTTAACAAGACTTTATTTTATTTTCTAAGAATCAAATCATCCAGTTACTTACCCTAAATTGGGAGTACATTTTTGTAATAGTAGTTCCGCTCCTGTTCTAAACTGTGGATAGAGAAAATTCTCGTATATTTTTCCTCCTCCGACACTGTGCGGTTGTTTTTGTGTGAAAGAAATTCGACCAGCACCTCCCGCAAAATCAGCAATTTACTATTGTACTTGATGTATTTAAAAAAAGACTATATAGTGTAGTTGTAGTTTGAGAGGGTGGACTTTTAGTTTGTTTTCCCGTCCTTATTTAAGCAGAATGTAGGTTTATTTCTGGTCTTAAATGAAGAACACGAAAAATGTACTCAAATTCAAGTTTTCTGTAGGAAGGTACGTTATGTATAATCAATATCAAAAAGTGTTCGTTAATAACCTTGAATTTGGCTTCAACAATTTGACTAATTTTTTCCTTGTGATACACCTAGGTACTAAGTTGCAAATTTGTCAGAAATCGAGCACGAAATGTTCCCCAAACCGCAAAGTTAAATCTTGGTCCCTTAGTTATTTTGTATGTTCATAATGACCTCCCTCAAGTTTGCAATAGTGTCAGTTTGCATCTATATGCTGATGATGTGCAACTATACCTTTTCAGGCTATTTAACTTGTTGGAGGACATTATCTGCAGAGTAAATGAAGATATTTAAGAGATCTAGAATTGGTCTTTGTTTAATGGGTTAACCCTTAATCCTACTAAACCACAGATAATTTTTTATCTCTAAAAAGAAATTCGATGTAACTACACTGCCACCTGTCTTCATTTCATGCTTTCAATTTAAATTTTTTGAATCTGTCATTAATCTAGGCTTCAAAATAAATCGAACTCTATCACCTAGAGATCATGTTAATCTCTATATCGGCCGCATTTATGGTGGTCTCAGAAAGCTAAATCTTTTATTTACCTTAACTCCTATTGACACTAAGCTAAGGCTTATCAAGTCTTTGTTACTGCCTGTCATTGACTACGCTGCTGTGGTTTACTGTAGACCTGATTCACACTCTATGCAGAAACTAGTTGTTGCTTTTAATGATATGATGAGGTACGTTTATGGTTTGAGAAGATCAGACCACGTTTACCAATACCATTAGCTTGTCCTTGGGTGTACGTTCAAGCAATTTCTTGATTCAAGATGTTGCTTATTATTACATAAGATAATTAATTCTAAAACTCTATCATATCTGCTTAATAAGCTTTGTTTTGCGCGTTGTGCCCGAACTTTGAACCCCATAACATATTTCACAAATTATTTAAATTCGTCTAGACTTTTCTTTGGGGATGGCCGTGGCACGATAGTTGTTTGTTCGCCTGTTAACCTCATGGTCACAGGTTCGATTCCTGCCGTAGTCTATGTCCTCTTATTTTTCCATTAAAACCTAATTCTAAAATAAATGTCATACAATGATTTGCTGGTTTACACATCACATGCTATTTAGGCATAGCACTAACAACTTGTCATTGAGTAAAACTAGTATACCAATAAATATGGCAATGAATAAAAAAATAATGCGAATTGTAAGGGACCTAGATAAATAAGACACGGAAACTTCCCCGCATTATTTCAACCGCCATCCCTGGAGATCAAATCTGAGACAACAACCACCTTCAGTCTCAAACATCGCGCCACATATCTTTCCTATCATTCCTTCTCTTTCTTAATCTGACGACCGCACTGTGTTGAAACATTTAAAGGGTAGTATAATCCCTTTAGCGCGTGTAGATTATAAACAAAAAAAATTGTTATTTCTTTAACTTGTTAATTTTTTTAACTTCTCTATCCGCTTAATTACATTAGCTTATATTAACTATAAAAGACTACGTCTTACTTGTACACCATTTTTAAATAAATTGCATTTAATTGAATTGAAACTTGACAGAAATTTTAAATAGATATTAAAATAACAGAAAGAGGTTCAGATTTTTCAGTTGTTTATTGTTCTTAGTTTTGAGTTTAAAACTTGTGAAAAGGGTAGAAATCCATAAGGATATCTTTCTAAGAGCTTAAAAAAAAGATATAACTCTTTTATGGTATAAAATAAAAATGATGTCATTTGCATTCAAATCTTATCTCTGTACCAAACTATGAAAAGAACCTTAGATTTCTATAAATTTAGCTTTATGTAACTGATTGTGATACAAAAAAAAAACTTTCTCCCAAAACTGTATCATCTGAAATAACAATCAAATAAAAATACAACAAAATGTCCTTCAATCTATGCCCATCTGCCCATCGCACACCTAAAACTGTTTGAATAAATCCCTGACATCATTCAAAAAGCAACCATAAATAAGTTGACCGCATATCTAGTTTCAAGGATGAAATTTGTTATTCGTTATACAAGTTTCTCGCTGGGTATTAACTCCAGCTCCCAAAAAAACCATTCGCCTCGACACAAAACATACTATAAATCCCTTGGGCTTAAGCGCTTTAACATTTGACACGAACATTTATTTTATTCTCTCATTAAATTGTTTTAATTTCACAGTGAACCCACCGCCACAAACTCGTCTATAATCAGGACAAAACGGATTCGCATTCACGATTAAGGCTTTATTTATTTGTTCCTGTTATTGCTGGTGAATTAATAGGTCCGAGTTTTTCAGCATTTTTAAGGCTGAAATTTCATTTATACCAAAACCAGTTATTGGGAAGACGAATTCATGAATCAAATATGAGGTATAAGTGCAACAATTTGGCCCCCCACCAAAGTCTAAATGAGCAGTGCGGAATGAGCACGTCATAAACTCAAGTGTTCCGGAGTTATACCCCTGACTCGTATGCTGCTGATATCAATAATTTTGTGATGAGAGAATACGAGTACTTTCGTGCCCAAGTGGCCAGTGGAAAATATCAAATAACTATCACGGCAAAAGATAGCTCTTGGAACACTTGGAAGTTGGAAGGACAACAAAAGGGATTATTATTGCATGATTTTTGCTATTAAATCTCCGTAATGTGACAGCGGAACAAGGAGTTATATGTTTTATCCGTTGTGTGGGCATGCTTGTGGTGTGCTTTCAGAGTATATTCGGTTCGCTCGGGTGATATTTTGTTACTTTGGATGGCAAGTGACACGTACAGCAGTTACGTGCAAAATGTTCGTTTCACCATCATTTGCCATCTTACAAGAAGAGAACATCCACAATCCTTTTAGTTTTGACAGTGGAAGAGTAAAACATTGAGACTTGACATTTTGTGATTCTTAAACTGTCTGCCTCATACTGTGATTTATTAGGTTTTATTATTTATATTATTTTGTACCCAAGAAAAAGGAATGCTGACACTGAGTTGATTATATTTATTGGTAAATTTTGATTTCATTTACAATTGTTGATATTTTGAAAATTAGATTAAAAATTCTTACTGTGTGAAATGCGTCGTGAAGTTTGAAAGAAGTAATAAATTTATTGAGTTTATTTGGAAAATAAGGCACTGCAAGTTTTTTTCCAATTGAAAGTTTTAGAAAGTGCATGATGCCTTAGTAGACTCGTGTTCTTCTAAATTGAAATGAGTTTCTACAACATTGTGGAGCATTTAAAAAACACGACCTAATACCTAAGAGTCCCCCAAGGTGAATGAAGTTATCTTTATCAAGAAGAGACTTTGAGGTTGTCCCAAATAGATTTGTAAGCTCTAACGATTTTGATAGACTACATTTTGGTCAAATTTTTGTTTACATATTTTGTTAGTAACGGTACCTCCCATACAATAATTTTCTTTTAATTTTTTACTTTCTCAGAAGCCGCTCCATGGATTTCGATCAAAATTCTTACATAGGAGTTCCTTAAAATTATAAATAACACTTCATACCAAACTTTTCGAAAAATATTTTTTTCTTGGATTTTTTTAAAAAAAACCTTTTTTTTTTTTGAAAATTCAATATTTCGAAAATGTTTATACTATTAAATCTTTAAAATTGTCATAATATTTTTTTTACTTAATTTATATAAAAAATTACATAAAAACGACTTTAAAAATATTTTCAGGTTCTTAATAGAAATTTTTTGCATACGATGTGTTCGAACATAAGAGCAAGTACGTGCGATCAAGTCGTGCATTTTATTTTTTCTGATTGGTAGAGGAAATGCATATATACATAATATAAAAATGATGTGAAAAATCTATAGTAATTCATCAATTGAGAACAGCTAGTCCGATTTGGCTCAAATTTTTTTTTTAGTTGTTCGTTATATTGTTATTGCCAGGAGAACGTTTTTAAGAAAGAAAATTTTGGGGAAACCCTCCGGAAAAGCCGGAAAATTTTAAATATCAAAAATTGATTTTGGAATTTTGTATGCAATTGTTACGGAATGGCTCTTCGAATGGAAAATTAAAAAATTCTTAGTGGAAACTCGGAACATTCCAGAAAAAAACACGATAATTTTGATTTTGTTCTCCAAGAAATTTAGTTTGCATTTTATTGCATCATTTGATGATTTTGGACGATGTAAAGGTGGAAAATATCTATGATATTGCTTTTCTGAGATTTTTGTCAAACGATTTCCGTCATCACGAAATCTACTGCTGCCGATGAATTTATTCATGACTGAAATCGTCGTCCTTGTGGCATCATGCTAAGAAGTTGAAATTAACCACGAACATGATAGTTGTACTACAGAACGACTGATGAATTTTCCAGATAATTGTTGGCGCTTGGTAATGGCTAAATGCCTGGTGATGTTTGACACGATCGTTCCCGGAAAATTTTTGAATTTTTGAACTCGCTTGATGTGCCAGGAGAAATTCACGGCATAATTTATAGCTGAAGGCGGGATCGATCATAATCATGTTGCGGTGATTTAAGCGACGATCATTAAGCCAAAATTCAAAGAATAGAAGAAGTCCTTATTCCACAAATTCCGATGATTTCAATCCAAACGGATTCAGTTCTACGTGCGATTGGCTTTTGCGATTGCAATCAATAAACCGCAAGGCCATTCATTGTAAGTCTGTGGGATAAATCTCAAACTTCTCTGTTTTTTGCACGGCCAGCTGTACATTGCCTGATTGCGTGTTGGCAAACCGTGTTCGTTGCTGGAAAAATATGTAAAGCACATTTAAATTTGAACTATATCTGTGTTTTTTTATCACTGTGGAGTTTATTTGAATGCGTCAAATTGGGGCGAGGCGAAGTTCACCGCGTACACTAGTTTCACATGCATTCGCATCATTACGAATATTTCGTTAATACAAATATTTTATCATAAATTACATAACTGCATTTGAATTTCTTGGAAAACCAGATAATTTTCTCATTTTTTTGGGAATCTGAGCTCAATTCAATTGATCTACTGTTGATTATGGCTTACATTTAATATAATAACCAAAAACATACAAGTCATGAATGCTTTTTTCAACTACAAACCTTTGAATTTTGCGCTTTAAATTTTCTTTTCGAACTCATTTCCATATAAAATGTATGACACGAAAATTGTGGTCTCAATAAAAAAAGAGAGATAGAAGTGCTTTTGTCAACAAAAAACATCGAATCAGTTTTTTTAACTGCTGGCTCCTTAGAAAGGGTGTGCCACAAATGCAAGGCTGGACACAAAACATCATATATAAATGATGAGCCGGTGTTATAACATAGTTTACTGTGTTAGCAAACCATTGTTCGGAAGACGGAGCTTGCTATAAGCTCTCTTCGGCCAATTCTGATAGTGTGTAAAAAAATATTGGATATCCACTTTATTTACAAAAATAAAATCTCAGAAAAATCAAACTTGGCTGGGAACTTGGTATAAGCGGCTTTCAGATAGAACAAAAAAAGAAAAATTAAAAAAATTGCTGGCAACACTACAGCCAAAAAAGACAGAACTTTCAACATAGAACCTTTAACGTACTTTTTTCACAAAAAAAAACAAAGCGTTTAAGTTACATAGAACTTTTTTGCTTTGTAAAATTAATCCACATAGAACCTTTTTGAATTTATTAATTTTTAATTAAAACACCAAAGTCATATGTTTTCGATGACATAATATGCAGAACCATTTGTCATAATATAAAATCTGTTTAGTTTTTACATCAATTCAGTGACTTGTGGACTATTTCATTTGAGAAAAATACATTTTTATTGATTTTTTTTTATTTTTAAATATAAAACCACCAATCAAACGTAATTTAGGTCTTTTTTTTTAGATAATCCTTTTTTTCTCATTTCAAAAGTATCTCCTCCCATATAATATCTTCAGTACTAAAAGGCTCTATGTGTTGTACATAGAACCTTTTTGGGAAATTTTAATTAACTTTTTCCCAACAAGGTTGTATGTCGATTTTTAAAATGCTAATAAAATCATCCAAGGTGATTAAACTAAAACATTTTAATGGTTTTATGGTTTTTGATGGTTCTTTATCATGCTGCAACAATACTTTATTGATATCTAACTATTTAAAGCAAACACGAGTCCTCTAAAGCTTTGAAGGCGATTATTTCGGAGTTTTTTTTACATACAAACTTATAGTTCTCGGAAAGCGAAATGTATTTGTATAGCAGAATTTAAAGGCTTTAAAACATGTTTAATATAATAATTACGAACTTTACACTTTCTGAAATTATATATTTTGATTAAGCAAACTATTGCAGCTTTTTTGTAATAAATTTGTTGTGGAAGAAAAAAATTTGTATCGATACATGATACGAGTTATGAAAAATCTGCTAACTTGATATCAGATATAAGATATTCTGAAAATGCAATTATTTGCAGCTTCTTACTTTTAAATTTGTTATGCAAATAAAAGCATTTTCTTTTATTATATTTCAGTTTTTTTTGGGAAAAAAACAGTGTTTGTATTGCTAATTTATTGTAAATTCAGCCATTAAAAAAGCAAAATTCAAAAATGTAATAATGCAATTAATTGAAGCTTCTTAGTTTCAAATTGACACACTTAATAAAATTTTATTTTTCAGAGCGAACAAAAAATATGACTATTTTTATTTATTTTTAAAAAATAAAACAAAATTTTTCAACTTCAATAAAGTGTGTTTTTGAGCAAATACATTAATAGTAGCGTTAACCTCATTCGAGTAGATATTATTTATTAACATTTGCCTTAGCAAATAATTATCACCAATTTTGACAATAATACAAAAATATGTGTCAAAAATGTGAAAAATCTTCTTATTTCGATTACCACGTTGCCAAAAGATTCAGAAACTTCGCAGGGAATTAAGCAATTTGACACAATAACAGATACAATACAGAAAAATACTGGTTGATATGTATCAAATCTAGGGACGCAATAAGTCGGCATATATACCTTTACCATTTTATATCACCAAGTTCAAGGAGTCTTGTTATCTTATTATTTCATTTGCAAATTTGTGCATTCCGTTGCATTTTTTTTACTATCTCATATAATACAATAAGTCGTTCCACTATTAGTCAATTTCTTGTACGACTTTCTTTGTCCACAAAATAGTAATAAATAGAATATTATGTCATAATGTCCGAATGCATTAACATCAATTTTTATCAGTTGGTCCATTTGTCCGCCAATCTCATTTATCACTTCAATTTCAGTTCAGAATTTTTCCCAAAAAACAGATACATAAGTAATTCAATTAAAAAATCTTGAGTTTTGGAAAATGTGATTTCCTAGCAAAACTTCAATTTAACGTGTCATAACAATCAATTTTAAAGTTTAATAATTTTGACAAAAATCTGTGTGACGAAAATCAAGAACTGATTTATCAGTTGAATACCTATTTTTAAAGGATCAAGTCATCACCTTGAATTCTTATGCCTGTGCTCAAAATTCGTGGTAATTTCAGAAGCATATACAGACGTCTTCGGATATATGCAAGTATGTATATTTTTTGATATCTATTTTATGTATTTGTATTTGTCAGATCCTACATCGATATATTTAGTTATTTGACAGAATGAAATGTTCTGATTTCAAGACCTTGACAGAGCCACTAAGAAAGTTCGAAATGTCGTATTTCTTTTTGTTGCATGTCTCAATTGAAGAGCGTTATCAAATTTGGTCACGATCGCTAAGAATATTATAAATTATTGGCATTGTCTGATGTCGTTTTCGGTCCAAATTTTTACAACAAATAAAATATTTCTTTCAAGACGTCTTATAAATTGACAGACTGACAAATAATATGACACTTCAAATTAAAACAAATTATTATTTGAAAAATTATTCCCCAAGACGTCAGTCAATGCTTTTGAAAGCACCACAATTTTTCTGACACACATAATAATTCAGAAGCTTATGGTGGTAACTTAATATTCTGAACAATATATTCCAATTCGTTATGTCTTGATCTTGATAATAACGGCGATTTGTATGTAAATTTCGTTTGTGTCAAATAAGTAATCTGAAGTCTTGACAAATAAGAATAAAATATTCTGACAAATATTTTTCAAATTGTCTCGAATGGTTTGGGTCTTTGATATATTTTTTAATATATTTGAAATTTTTCATTTGGATATAATTCACTGATTCTTTTTCGCAGCCGGACAAATCGTATCCAAAATTAATTCATTCCGAATTGGGGGTCAGTTGGTTAGTAAGGCAATCTCATATGTTATAGTAGAGTAGTATAACGTCAATACGGTATGTTTGGAATTTTTAAATTAAAATTACGGAGTTTGATAAAGTCCGTATAGTTTGGATTTAAAAATTTGTTAGTGTAAAATGTTTGATTGGTGTGACATATGAGATTGAAATTACTAAGATCCCATTTTCCAAAATTCAAGATGATTGAACCAGATATTCAAATGAGAGCACGTTGATTGAAAAATATTTTTTTTTATTGAAAAAAATTAGTAGGGGAAATTAAGTGAAAGTTGAGATTGGCCAAATTGACAAAAACTAATATTTATGCATTAAATTACTATCAGACATTATGACTTATTTCTATTTATGTAAAATTTCGCTGCCATTAAAAGTTATAAGCCAAATTGACCAATAGAAATTTTGGTACGCAATATATTTGGAGTTTGTAAGAAATGTAACAGAATGCACATATATATATAAAAATGCAAAAATAAGAATTTTTGAATTTGGTGGTATTCGATTGTCTCAATTATATATAAGTAATGGTATCTCCAAATAATTGTCACAGCAATTTAGCATCTGTCAATATACATCCACCAGTCAATTGTTTTTTCTATAAGCCTGCTATAATTGACTTGAAATCTGTAAGTTATCTGCAGCTATTTTCAAACCTGTAAAATATGGTAATTTATCCGGAATGATTGTAGACAACAATATTAACAACACAGTCAAATATTCTTTTGTCTATTGGCGAATTTGATGCTGCTTATCATGATGTTTGCCAATTTTGAAAATGTTGTATGAAAAAATCCAGAACTTATTTTTCAAAAAAATGTGAATTCCTTAGTTTTCTTGTTCCGCGAAATTTACATTTAGCGATATATTTGCTCCGAAGACGAATATTCACCAAAAATAAAATAAATAAAAGTGTCATCTCTTCTTGTTCAGTCTCAAAAAATAAATTAATTTTGAATACATTTTTGAAGTTTTTAAATTCTCAAAGAAAAAATATATCTAATTTGATTTTTCTGAGTAGTTAATTGTAAGTAAATAGTATGTCAAATTTTGTATACCTTAGTATTTTAATGTTACAAAGGAATGGCAATACTATTGCTAACATAAGAAAGAAACTCCTACAAAATCGAATTTTACTAATATAATTGTTTTTATTGTTCAAGCTAATATGAGATAAAATATCTATCGCGCTTACACAATATACAAGATCTAGATTGATCATGTCGCTATTCACCTCCAAGCTTATGAAAAGAGCCTATTCGATATAAAAATTAAATGAAAGAGTTTTTGAATTTCTATTTAAGTATGCTAAAACTAATAAGTTTAGGAAAGGGTCGAATAACTATTTTTCAGCCTTGAATACTTGAGTCATTGTTTACCAGACCACTATGGTAATATGTAGTATTTAAAATGGCTTAAATGTAGTCCCTGCCTTTGACAAAGAGTAGGATGTCCGATAATCTGCAGAGAAGGACTTCACATTTCTCGTGCATAGAACTATTGGAAAAGCGTTTGAATATAGATACAAAAGTTCCAATTAGATGTGTACAACTTGTTAAAATGTCTCTGATTTGTGTAATGGAATTTAAAATCAATATCAAATTAAACAAGTTTTGATTATTAGACTGGTTTTTGTGAGTTTTTGTCCAACTTAACGTAAGTTTTAAGTGAAATCGAAAATAAAAATAAATTTTAATAGGAAAATCTCTTCTGGGTGACCCCTAAAAAAATTTCTTTTTGGTCACAAATGCCAAAAAAAAATATCTATAGCAGTTGACATAAGCAACACTCAAATTTTGGCTACGATTCAAATAAAGTTTTCTTCACACTTTTTCACAAGCTGCCATTTGATTTTTTTTTTCAATAAATTTAGTTTGGAAAAAAAATATTGTTAAATGTTTCGTTCTTTTGTGCCAAAAGTTAAATAAATCATCATCATCGCCTTAAGCTAGTATAAAAATAAGATGAAACAACTTCTCAATATATGCGTTTGTCTATCATGATGACTGATGGGGCCATCTCGATTTGCATATCCTTTTATCCGAATGGCTGCACTTGACCATGAGTGAATGCATTATTCAGCGAATATATATCTAAGATGATTTTAGTTATTTACTGAATTGTATTTCGTGATGAACTTCCTTGAATATATATTGTTTTTATTTACATAAAGATAAATGCAGTTGCTTACGAGTAACTATATTTACCGAACAAATGAAATTGGAATAATAATACAATCTTTAAATGGCTTCACAAAAATGGTTATCCTCAAGCATACCCAGGGCTAATAGGAGGGCCTTCCAAGCCCGGAGATTTTTGGGAAAAGAAGGAAAGAAATAGACTAAGCAGAATCCATATCTTTTGTTGCATTTGCATTTTGTTGAAACATAGATATAACCAAACAACACACCTTACTCATAACACGCCTTAAAAGTTATTTATACATGAAGGGGGAATAAATCAAAGGCCTACTTTATGAGAGAGCGGAAATCACCACACAAAGTTTTCCATTTGTTGTGTCAGCTCGAACGCAGAAGTCCTTTTGGTAAACCATAAAGGTTTAAAATCTTGAGTGCATAATATACCTACGGAGTATGTGTCACTGATAAGCATGGATTAAACTTACGTTAATAGATTGTGACTTTTAAGAGAAAACAAATTCTTCTTCGAGTAGTAGAGTATTTTCTTCGAGGCTTTTCCAATAATCATATTTCTCATACTTTATGTACTCTTTGAGTTAAAAAGGAGCAAACAAAACATCAGAAAAGTTTCATCATTTTGAAATGATAAATACAAAACCTCTGTCATTTTGTTTTCATACTTTCGAAGAAGTTGACACATGATATTGTTGTGTGCAAAAAAAAGAAACACAAACGTGCTCATTAACTTTTATGTTCAAAGTTATGTCGAAAACAACATCGATCGAAAGAGATTTTTGCAGAAGAAAATAATACCAAAGGACACACACTGTGGCGTATACGTAATTAAATGAGATTTTGTTTTAATTTTTTTTATGGATAATGTTGAAACTTTATACGGAAATTTTAAACACGACTATCACTTACAACAAATGTTCCATAATTTTTTTTAAAATATGTAGTAAGCCCTCATCGACTTTTGAAATATTCCAAGTTTTGCATTCGGAGAAAAAAGCGAACTCGAGATTTTAATCAAAGTTGACATTACAATGCTAGAGAACACTAAGAAAATAGGTCCCGTAATTCCGTATGTCTATTTGTCTGACTATCTGTATGTACATATGTCTGTAGAACGATCTGCAGCATAAACGGCAAAACTGATTAGCTTCAAACTTGGTGCTTAGGCGTTTTAGATGATTGTTCAAAATAAATTTTTGAATGGTTGTTTTAGCCCCAAGAACAACGGTGCTTGCCATACAAATTTTTCTCCCATCTTAATTGTCTCAAAAACGACTCTTAAGATTTTGATAAAAATTGGTGGGTGAACGACTTTGGGTATGGTCATTTTTTTCAATAGTTTGTAATTAACGGTACCTGTCATGCAACCATTTTATTGATTTTCGTCTTTCTCATTAACGACTCAATGGATTTTGATCAAAACTTTTGTACAGGGGCTCCTTCGAATTCTAAATAATATTGCATTTCAAAATTTTCGAAAAATAGTTTTTTTTGGATTTTTGAAAAATTCAATATTTAGAAAATGGGAGGACAATTTTTTCTGAAGTTTAGGTTTTAATTTTATATAATTAAATATTTAAAGTGTTAATACCAATTTCTTTTAGAGATAATTTAAGAATTTTTATATAAAAAAAAATTAAGTGAAAATACATTTAGCACATTGAATCTTTTGCATATAATATGATCGAAAATAGAAGCAAGTATGTTCGATCCAATCGTGCATTTTATTTAATTAACAGAAATTAAGCGCATCAAAATAATCCTATCAAAGGAACACTTGTTTCATGTTTTCCTGATGAGTAATGAGTAACACATATATGTACATATGAATTATGTTTTTCCTTTAAATTTTCTTGTAGTTTGAATACAGAGTTTTTCGTTCTGGCTAAAGTCTGGTTTATACATCAAAGCGAAGTCAAATCGCAATCAAAGACGAAACTCAATACATCTCGCGTGAAGATATTTACATAAAAATAAATTTCACAGTATGGTGGACTTAGATAAATTCCATTGACATTCGTTCTTTTCGATATAAATTTGTCCTTATGTGTCGCCGCCAAGATTATCGCATTTAATTTTATTTCATTGTACATGCACACAAAAAAAAATGCAGAGTATTTGATCTCACTGGACGTGGCCATTCGCTAAAATCAAATTCAACGGTTGTAGAAAAACAAATTAATAGTCAGGCGGATCTTGCTGGTCGAATTTCGGTCAGAGCCCTAAGCTAATTCGTATATATTAGTCTCAAGACATTCAATAATTAATTATACCACTTTTCCAATTTACAGGATAATTAAATAATAATTGGTTTTGGCTTGACAAAAAACCCTTTGTCCAAGGCTGAAAAATTCGATTATGTGAATTGGAACCCAATCTAAAACATACATTTTTCAAAGTTGTCCTCGTTGGCTCCGATTTGTTTTGGTAACAAAAAGATATTCAAAATTACCCACCCGACATCAGTCATCATTATTTATCTTCCAAAAAAAAAACCGAAAACAACAAGAGCTTAACTAAGAAGAGTGAACCAGCACAACCCATGTGATTGATGGCTTCGAATGATGTTTTCATACCACTAAAATGCTGTGCAAAAAATTTAGACTTAAGTGAAATTTTTAAATATACCTAATGGAATTGTAAATTACCTAAGCAAAATATTTATGAACAAAAATGTCGTCTGCTTTATTTTACAAACAAAAATAAATATGGTTTCCATTTTCACATTTTTGTTAGAAGCTTCTGGGGCTTTGTTAATTTGGATGCGGTTGATAAGGAGTCGCTTATACTCGTTATGTCCAAAGTGTAGGAACATGTAAGTTAGGGTAAGTACACAAATATATTTTGTTCCTTAAAATAAATATTATAAACGAAAAAAATATACTTTACCTAACTTTATATTATCTTCATTCACATTTATGCTTTTTTATGCTAAGAGAACTAAGACAAGGCCGTAAGGCCAACTGATTGAATGATTAATGACCAATAGCTACGAATATTTTTTTTTTTTTGTAATGAATTGTTAAAGTATTTTTTCTTGAAATCTTTATATATAAAAAAATCTTGTCAAAAACGTATAATTCCAGATTTCGCTTTTGTTAGTTCAGCCGGTGTATTTCTTTGACATAAATTACTTTGCATTTGTTCAATACACGTCTTGTGCCCGCTGAGTGAAAATTCGTTTTTGTGTTGCGTAAAAAATTAAAACGATTTCTAAATAATACGATTACACTAATTCACTAATTCCGGTCTAACCTTGGACGACGTACACATCCTGCAATATTTAATCAGAATGTCCGTGATAATCAAACGCAAGAGGTATGTACAGAAGAAATAAATGCAGACGTGCCCATATTGCACAGTTTCAAACTGCACCACAAATTCGCAAAAAGTTATTAGAAGAAGAAAAGTGGTAAAGGAGGCTTTAGATGTATCTTCATCTTTCATCTGCATCGACATCTGCAAAAAAAAGAGGACGCACAATTAAAAAAATATACTTATGCGATAGAGAAAGCAAACCAAAATGCAGATCATCTTCATGTATGAAGATTATAGGCAGTATGAATCTGAAGATTGCAGATTATAATGAAGATGAACATGTTCATCTTATAATGAAGATGGACATGTTCATCTTCATTATAGCATTTTTGCCTGCACCATAATTTGTTCCGTTCAGGTAACGAATTTTCAAGCCTTTTTTTACCATTTCACCTCATTTTGCTTAAAAACAACTAAAAAAGCCCACATTTTCTTCAAACAACTACATACCTGAATGCGAAGAACATGTATTGTGAGATGTGTCAAGAAATGTATAGCAGAGTTAGAGGAAGTTATTTGTGTTACCCTGTCTTACTTTAATGTTTGTTTTATATTATGGCCCCGCTCTACTTTTCTTCAAATCTGCAGACGCAGATCCATGTAAAGCCTCCTTAAATGTAGACTGCAATCGCGGTGCTTTGGAATACGATTCTGCAATCGCATTTACTTGCTCAATGCCCCCGGTGGGAGATGCAAGATATTCGTCGTTGATTCTAGCAACAATTCGGCCAAGATTTCTTTCGTTGCCTGTTGCATCCTATGGCATCTATGGCATTGAAACCACGCCGTTTGAAGGCGGCCGAACTGCAAATTCCGCTTTGAAACTCAGGATGAATTTTTTCATGGGTGACAAAACAATAACATGGACAATGACCAAGAATTCGACGACAGCTAAGTTGATGCGAGAATGCAAAATCATAATTTGGCATAAATGCACGATGGCGCATAAACGAGCTTTGGAGGCACTTGACCTAACAATGAAGGATTTACAAGGTGATTTGAGATGATTTGGTGGGGATATGATATTGCTCAGCGGAGATTTTCGTGAAACGCTTCCCGTCATCCTGAAATCTACTGCTGCCGATGAACTTAATAGATGCTTCAAATCGTCGTCTTTGTGCCGAGTTGAAATTGTCCACAAATATAAATGGCATTGCAGAATGACCCATCGGCTGCTGAATTCTCAAGACAACTGCTGGGGCTTGACAATGGCCAAATTTCTGTTGATGTCTCGATTGGATTGACATCATTTCCGATAAATTTTTGCGAGTTAACAACGTCGAAGGAGAAACTCATCACCAAAGTAAAGTGTTCCCCGGCATTCCATAAAATTATAAAAATCTCGATTGTATTTGTGAACGGGCAATACTAACAGCAAAGAGAAAGAACGTGCGTCGTCCATAGCTTGGTTCTTTGTTTTTACGCCGGAAAACAAATCGAGGAACATTGTTTATAATATCACTCTCTCCTTATTTTTATTCAATTCAAATAAATCACATTGAAATTTGAACTATCTGTGTTTTATTATAGCTCTGCAGTTGAAGGTGATAAATTGGGGCGAGATGAAGTTCGCCTGGTCCGCTGGTACTATATAGAGACACCTTGAAATATTCAGCCCGAGATTACATATTAGACTGTAGTCTAGTTAACTCTAAATTCTACGAATATAAATATTATTACCAGTCTTAAGATGTAACCTCGAAAGAAAATAAATAAAAAAGTTTAACGAGCAAAATCAGCACAGCACTGTGTGCTATATTTTCTTATCCCTTGTATCTTTTGCGGAACTAATAAAAACCCTACGAAAATGTCTTATTTTAAATTGTAAACAATCCAAATATAAATGTTCGCCGTTGTGGTTACATTTTAGGTGCCAAATTTTTCTAATTACTTTAAGAAGGAAGGCTTAAAAGAAAACAGGAATAATATACAAATAACGACTATGTATATCGTCTTCTCCCTATTCTTCTTCTTATTGCTTCCATTCATAAGGATAATGAAGAAGAAAATTTAGGGTTAATTAGAAGACCGTCGTCGCTTAATTCTAAATGTGAGAATATTTTTTTTTATACTTTTTTTCGTTTAATAAAATCTGATGCTTTCCTTTCCTAAAGGACTAAGGTTCAAATTACTTTTGTCCCGACATTCGCCATTGTCACACTAATGACTTTTTTTTAATTTATACTTTCAAATAACGTTACCGTATATTTAATTAAAAATCATCATCATCATTGACTCTCAGTTAAATAAAAAGCTGACGAATGCTGTTCATTTTGTCTCGTTACACATGTTTTTTTTTTATTTTACTTCGGAAAAATGATTTTTCGTAGACCATCCACAAATTATGGACTCAGTTAAATTAGTAAATTACTTTTATGGTGCAAAGCTTACAATATTAAAATTTAAAAAAAATAATTATTTTATATACTCGCACTAACAAGGTACAGATCATACAACATTATTTTTAATAAACTATAATATAACTTTTGAAAAAGTCGGCAAAAGTCAGTCGAAGCAATGGACACACATAGAGATTCTTAGCTATATGTAATAACACTCTATAACCTATGCAAAAGTATCATAAAAGTGCACAAACATAATAACCATATAATACCTATAGTATACGAGGTAACTTATCTAATAGCTGTATAAACGTGGCCAATTATATGCATTCTTGATCTTTGTGTTGACGCAACTTTTGCACTACCGAGTAGTGTCATGCTTATTCATTAATATCAGGCTGTTTAAAATAGGACGTATTCTGATATATTTTAGGTTTCCAATAAAAATTGGAAGTGTTTAGAGTATTTGACTGTCAGATTACAGAAGTGATAAAGTTAGTTTTATATCAAAAGAGCATTAGAGAATCATTTTTAAATCATCTTTTCTGGTTTGGTTGAAAGCTTGCCACATTCATCTGTAAGTAAGTATGAACTTGACTAAAAATAAGCTCTGGTAATAGTTAAGTTTAATTATGCTAATGTATCAACTTGAAACTTTAACCAAATAACCCTTTATTGAGAAGAGTTACTCCGGTAAATTTTCCCTAAAAATAACAAACCAATTTTTGTCCATCAAAGACACCAATGGTTGCAATTTATCAATCCGCGGAGAATTGTAAGAATGAAGGTAATTTGAGGTTGCCAAGTTATTCGATGTGTCAACTTCTCTGAACGTATGAATCAACCGATTTTAAAAGCGCTGATAAAAAGTAGGCATCGGCGGCAAACGCATGCTCCTCAAAGGCGTGGATGGGATGCCTTAGATTTTGTTTTAAATTCTATGTTATTTATATTTATTTCGGTGATCCATCAGATTTCTTATTAATTTTTTTAGAACAGATTTGTAACAAGACGGTCAATCTAAATAAATAAAACAATAATATTTTTTTCTTTATCGAAATGTTTAATTAAAATTTCTTACATTCTTGGTATATTTATATTAGTGTCTGACTAAAATTTACAAGAATTAAGTTAAAACACTTCGCCGAAATTTGTATATGTTTCCACAATTTTATTATTATACCGACATTGATCTCGCATCTAAATATAGAGTATTTGATGCCACTGTGAATACATGCTTGTCTTACGAAGTACAGGCCCTTGGGTTTATCCCTTTCGAGGAATTTGAAATTGTGCCGAGGTACTTTTTTAAACGATTGTTCAGACTACCTAATTCAACCACATGTCGAATCCGGTTTACCTCCTATCTATGTGCGAAATCTTAAACCTCATTCGGACTACCTTATCAGAGTAATCCGAAGGAATGAAAACAGTCTACACAGATCAATTTTAGAAAGGCTACTCTTCACCAACGCTTCTCCGGTTAGGGAGTGAAATCATATTGCCTTGTCACACGACCTCAACCTGTCGTTATCGGTATCAAACTTAACCGAATGGAGTGATATATTTGAAAGGTTGATTGCAAAAGTTGACGATCAAATATACAATCAACACATCGCACGAGCATGCTCATCAAATTCCAGATCATTATATAAAAACTTAAACGCTAACTTAAATTGCTAACGGAAAACAAATACTTCAATGACTGCTATTCTACCGAATTAATAAGTACCATTTTCAAAGCGAGAGTCGAGATATTAGATCTTAATTTTATTCCGCACAGATTAGATCGGCAGCAAACTTGTAATCTTTGTAATAGAAGAGAACTTGAGAATGTCCAGCACTTCATCCCAGTATGCCCAATTCTGCAAGAAATCAGAAGGCTACAACTTGAAGAAAGCTTCCTGAATCAAAGTAGTCTGCACGAAGGTCTCAACGGCAATCGGGGTTGGGCGTGCTTGTTCAACTATTGCAAACATGCGCTAGCATATCGCAACAGCTTTTAAATATTCTATCTTTTAAATCATGTGAAAATTAATCGTTGATTGTCGCAAGTCATTAAAAGTGCCCAGACCTTAATTCCCTCGCTCTTCCATCCTCTTAACATACAGTTCTAAATTTTCACTTACACAATAGGTCCAAAAGTATCAACAAATTTGAATTTACTTGTAAATGACTTAAACTTTAAAGATTTTCCTTTTCATTATTTAAATACATTTTCTTTATATTATTGTTAACTATAATGGAATGTCAATTCCGGCAGACTGCTTATGTAGCCAAGTCCGTATTCTTTTATAAAGAAAAATATTCTGCTTATTACTAAGAAATAAAGAAATTTATCTATCTATCTATCTATCTTATCTATTATTATACTAAATGCTTACATTTGTGTGCATTTCGAAAATCACAAAATTATAATTATGCTTCGGATCACAATAAACAATATGTACGTATAGAAAGTTTTTGTGACCTTTAGTCCAAAATGTGTTTCGCCCAGATACTACAGTTGGGTTCATCAGTTAGATGCTGTAGTACCTTTCTAAGACGCATTATATTTTTATCGATGTTTACCGACTTTAATAAAAAAAATGCGTCTTAGAAAGGTACTAAAGCATCTAACTGATGAGGTCAACTGTTATACCTGGGCGAAACGCATTTTGTACTAAAGGTCACAAAAACATTCAATTGGTTTTAAATCAACACAGTTCACTAAAACAAAAATAATATAAACATATTGCTTGCGTGTTCTTTAGTTAAATATGTAATATGAATTCATGCATAGATAGAAATAAATAAATTCCAATTTCATATACCTTCATAAATGCACAAACATGCATTTTGTGTCAATTTCAGGGCTAATCACTTTAAAATAACAAAACCGTCACCTCAGTTCGAAAACAGTGTTTCGGTGAAATCATTCGATATGGTAGGAAATTGGGTTGTTGTTAAAATTGAGGCTTACAAGTGGTGTGCCGTAAAGCCACAACCAGTTTCGCTCTATAAATTGTTGGTAAATGCAAACAAAGCATATGTCAAATGCAAAGGACACCACACATAATTTTTGCTTGTATGCATTATAGTAGAATGTGCTCTTTGGTTGACATATTTGTAAGCAAAATAATACTATATAATTTTAATAGGTAACAATTCAACGATGAATGACTGTTATGCGTGTGTCGGCAATTATGTTTGGTTTTTATTTTTTTAATTTTTTGCACAACTTATTTTCTGTTAAGGCATTTTACTACTAAACAAATACTAAACAAACGGAATACTATCCGAATAATATTTTACTACATACTATAAAATTTCGAAGAAATAAAATTTGGTACCATCCGTGGTCGTGTTTTATTGAGTAATTGTTAGGGATCTCTACAAAATTTCGTTGCGCAAAGAATAGCGATATCTAATCCACTATTTGTTAAGAGAATATAGTCATAGAATTTATATAAAATTGTAATTAAATAAATTCAAAAAAGAAGACAAGACAAAAATATTTTTAATTTATTAAATGTCAGAAATCGTAGCAGAAACCAGTCCCGTAAGTACACTAGATTTGAATGCAGCGACACAAGTGCGGCGTGTATGTGCATCTTAATTATTTTGCCCATTCGGTACAACCACACGATCCATCTAAAGGGTGGCCCACGAATCGTGCTACAAAAATAAAACGTAATAACTTTTTTTCAGTGTGAGTAATCGGCTTATTTTTTTATTTTATAGGCTACTATTTAGATTTATCAAAATGAATGCTTTGGATACTGAAAAAAGGATTTGGATAGTGCAGCGATACCATTCTTTGTAGTCCGTCATTTTCGTCCAAAGGGAACTTAGGCTGGAGTTTGCCGGTACTCCCCCGAGTAGATGGACCAATATGAGGCTGGTGAACATGTTTGCCGAATCTGGAAGCATCGAACGAATATCGTGTATCATCGAGATCCCAATGCTCGGGTTCAGGATACAATCGTGGTTGTTGCATCGGCAATACAGGCAAATCAAAGTGTTTCGACTCGAAACTTATCGGGCCAAATTGGAGTTAGCAGACGGTCATTACAACGGATACTTCATGATGACTTAAATTTGTTTCCGTATAAAGTCCAAATTACAAGCAAGTTAAACCCTCAGGATTTGCCTGTTCGCCTAAAATTTTGCCGAAAAAGGATTGCAAAGGCCGAAGAAGACAACACATTGATAAATTGTTTATTCATGTCTGATGAGCCCCATTTTGATTTTAAAAGGCAATGTTAACAAGTAAAGTTGCCGTATATGGAGTCAATCTAATCCAGAAATGCTCCATGAGATGGAACTGCGACCAGAACGAGTCACGGTGTGGTGCGCAGTTTCATCAAGGTCTATTGTCGGGCCATACTTCTTTGAAGAAAACGGTGTAACACAAACTGTCAATGGGGACCGTTATTTAAAGATGTTGAAGCCAGAACTTCGCCGAAGACGCATCCCGTCCATTAAAATTCACGATAAATATTTTCTTCCTTAGCGGCAAAAAAACGAAAAAAAAATATCATTAAAAAATTTAAAACGACTTGGAACATCTTAAACAAAGGTAAAATTTTTCTTGATAGAAATCCCCTTGGTGGTACGAATTCGAAATTCTCTCATGCGATCTTACTGCCTGAATGAGTTGATGTTAAATCATTCATTTAGAAGTAGAAGGATGTTGATACGTTTATTTGTTTTTTTACTTGAAGAACAAGTATGAGTTGCAAAAATTAAATACGATTAAAAAAAATCACAAAATTAATCTTATATATTAATAACATATATGTATGTATGTATGGGTGGCAATGGCGCAGTGGATAAAGTGCTTGATTGCTAACTTAGACGTGTGGGTTCGATCCCCACGGTAGGCGCACTGTTTTCAATACCTCCAATTTTAATTGGATGCCGCCTATGGGTTAAAATGAGACAGTCAATAACTTGTTCTCAAATCCACTGTGCCAAACTAATACCGTGCAATTCAAGTTGCATTTAAAAAGACCTTAGGTCTTACAGGCATATAGTTAAATTAAAAAAAAAAATGTACCAGTATATACGAGTATGTTTATTTTCATTCGAATATTTTTTTATTTAGATGCAATCGCTCAAGGCCGCGTCGCCTCGCTCCACACATCTTAAACCACTGTGCAAATAAAGGGAGAAGAAGTTCTTTAAGCTACTCCTTTATAAAAAAAAATCGCAAAACACCTGCATGAAACAATCTACATGCGGAAAGTTTTCCTGCGTTTCCCGAGCTAAAAACCTCCAACCGGTTATGGTGTACTTAAACATAATTTTATACGGTGGAATCCCCAATTACTTAGTTTGGATATAGATTTCCATTAGTTAAGTTAAATTGTATTTTTTATAATTAGTATTTTTTGTAAAATGCGTTGCGTTTAATTGAATCGGCCATTAATTTTAAATAATATCGTCTGTCAAAAATTTACTTACGTCCATGAATGATGCAATATTTCCATGTAGTACAAATAAAATAAAATTAAATTAAATTAATTGATAGCACATGCTGTTTTAATCAACTTTATTATGATAATAGTGGATGTGATGTAATGTTATGTTAAATGAAATATGCAGGTTGTCTACTAATGCTTTCAATTTGTGCATATTTTAGGGGTAGATTTCCTGAGGCAATTCTTAGAAAAAAAAAACGCTGTAATGTGCAATTTCTAAAAACAAAATGGAATTAAAATGCAAAAAATATATATTGAAAATCAAAAATTGTAATATAATTATTTTCCAATATTCAATTCAATAATTTATTTCTTGTTTTCTTAGATCAAGTAGTGTACCCAAGTGAATAATTTATTCGACATTATATTTCTTTTTTGAAAATTTTGACCGATATTTGACTAAGGGCAAATTTTTCAATTGTCAGTTAAGCAGTCAGTTAGGACTTACATATTCTCCAGATAGAGCAAAAATCTGTTTTTCAACAGTCAGATACAACTTTTTGCACAATTATTCGACTAACACACGACGTTATTATTTTAATTATTTATTTCAAATTAAAAAAAAAAAAAAAACAAATTATTAACTAAATAATTAGCACGACCGACCGGCAGAAATTTATCAAACGTTTGAGAATAAAAGATCGATCTGTCAAATCGCAAAAGAGCGACGAATAAGCACAAAAGAAGAAACGAATAAAATTGCAACAAGGAGCAAAGAGTCCTGCCACCACGACTTGGCTCAGCAAGGGGGTAGGTTCAGCGAAAATAATATTTTTTTATGATGATAAAAAAAATGATGCTGTAAAAAAGAAGAATAAAATTATAGCTTTAATTATTTATGCTCTAACACAGGGGCGTAGCATCTGAAAAAAAGGTGTGCCAGGAATTTTTTTTTTGTTTTGAAGGAAATTACAAACCTTCTGAAGCGAAGCCGACGCGACGGTGAAAACAATTTTAGAAGCAACAACAGAATTTTTATTCCCGAATTGGGACGATAATACTAATTTTTATTGTTTTGGAAACCTTTTGATACGGGATGAAAATCCAAAATCTTTTCAATTATATTGAACAAAGAGTTGATAACTTCTTCTTCTCTTATATAACGGGTGATTTTTTTGCTACTTGGTTTTTGACGTTTATATTTTTCACAGATCACACATGACAAATTCCGCGAACATTTAACATTTCGATTCAGTATTGTTTGCCATTTCATCATGAATAGACTTACGCCTGAACAACGTTTGCAAATTATTGAAATTTATTATCAAAATTCGTGCTCTGTGAAAAATGTGTTTCGCAAGCTACGTCCGTTTCAGCGACGAGGCTCATTTTTGGCTAAATGGATACGTGAATAAGCAGAATTGCCGTATTTGGAGTGAAGAGCTGCCAGAGGCAATTCAGCAGCTACCAATGCATCCCGAAAAATGCACTGTTTGGTGCGGTTTATGGGCAGAGCAATTGATCTCACGTTTTGGCGCAGTCAATTGGCCACCAAGATCATGTGATTTGAGCCCGTTAGACTTTTTTTTGTGGGGCTATGTTAAGTCTATTGTCTATGGGGATAAGCCATACATTGAACGCGTCATTGGTGAGATTCCGGCCGAAATGTGTGAAAAAGTTTGCCAAAATTAGACCTTCAGAATGGACCACCTGAAGCGAAGCCGCGGGCAACATTTAAGTGAAATTATTTTTAAAAAGTAAATGGCAGAAATTGATTTATCGATCCAAATAAAAATTTCATTCACTTTTTACAAGTTTCTGTTTTTTTGAATTTTCAAAAACCAAGCTCTTTAAAAATCACCGTTTATAAAGAACAATCCAAATTATGTTTGTGCGCTATATTCTTTTTTTCGGCTTGATCGATTTGAATAAAATTTTCAGGATATATTAGGACATGTTTGGAGAGGGCATGCAAGAAATTTATTTGCCGTCCGAAGTCTAGAATTGAAGTTATGACCAAAAATGTAACTACATATTTGATATTGCTTTATTAGTATAAATAATGTGTTTTCTTTTTTATACACACACTTTCATTTTGGTTTCTCTTTGTTGCCGAGGGTATGCACACAACTACAGCATTTGAATCCCATTAAATAGATTTTGTTATTTTATTTTGTCAGTTGTCTAGAATGTTCCATGGTTATTTTGAACGACTTAAAGATGGAAAATTCGTTGTGAAGCTTGGAAAATTTCGCCTAATTGTGAAATTCAATGTGATATAAGACGTTTTGGGTGGAGAAGCTTACGAGATATATATTAGATGAAGATGTGGTGCGATCAATGCCACAACCTAATAGATTGCGCTAAACATTGACTTAGGTAGTGCGCAATTTGACAGGTGTCCTTTTCACATTAAAATTTTCTATTCGGCAAATGTCTTATTTTTCTTGCTGCAATTGATTCGAGTTTTGAGTATTTTACGCTGATTCCGTTCTAACCTTGGACGACATACAGTACACTTCTTGCAATAATTAATCACAATTTCCGTGATAATCAAACGCAAGAGGTACATGCAGAAGAAATAAATGGAGACGGTGCCCATATTGCACAGCTTCAAACTGTGCAATCATCACCACAAATTCGACAAAGGAGTAAGAAAAGTGGTAAATGTAGCAATCGCGCTGCTTTGGAATACTATTCTGCAATCGCATTTACTTTCTCGATGCTCCCGATGGGAGATGCAAGACATTCGTCATTTAGTTGATTCTAGGAACAATTTGGCCAAGATTTCTTTCGCTACATGGTGCATCCTATAGCATCTATGGTATTGATACCACTCCGTTTAAAGGCGGTCGAACTGCACATTCCGCTTTAAAACAGACGATGAATTTTTTCACGGTTGACAAACCAATAATGAGACAATGACCAAGAATTCGGCGACAGCGAAATTGATGCGAGAATGCAAAATCATAATTTGGGATGAATGCACGATGGCGCATAAACGAGCTTTGGAGGCAGTTGAGCTACAATGAAAGATTTACAACGTAATTTGAGATGATTTGGTATGAGGATATAATATTGTTCTGCGGAGATTTTCGTCAAACGCTTCCCGTCATCCCGAAATATACTGCTGTCTATGAATTTAATGCATGTTTGAAATCATCGCCTTTGTGCCGGCATGTCAAGATGTTGAAATTGACCACAAATATTAGAGTGGCATTGCAGAACGACGTATCGCCTGCTGAATATTCGATGTTGTTATCCGGTTTTTTAACAGTCAAGTAAGTTTATTTCTCTGGCAACTAACTGAATGTTTATCTGGAGATTGAAAAATCGGCTCTACGATATAATAAGAGTATGTATAAAAAAACGATGGCAATTACTCGTAATTACGAACAATTTGAGCAAAAGTCCAACTTCCCACATGCTGACTTGGAAATTTAATTTCGTCACCAAATAACTTAATTACAAACAAAATGAAATGCACGACTGGATCGCACGTATTTGCTCCAATGTTCGATTACATTATATGCAAAATATTCTTAATAGAAAAGGCTAAATGGTTTTTCACTTAATTTTTTATATACAAAAATCCTTAAATTTTTTCTGAAAAAAAATTGGTATGAAAATTTTAAATATTTAATAATATAAATCTGAAAACCGTTAATACCAAAATATTGTACATTTTTTTTCGGCCAAAATATAGACCATACTCAAGGCAGTACTCACACCATTTTATAAGAATCGTTAGAGCCGTTTTTGAGAAAATTTAGATGGTAGAAAAATTTGTATGGCAAGTACCGTTATTCTTGGGGCTAAATCAACTATTCAAAAATCTATTTTGGACAATCACCTGTAACGCATAAGCACCAAGTTTGAACAAAATCTGTTTAGCCGTTTGGGCTGTAGATCGTTCTACAGACAGGCAGACGGAATTGCCGGACCCACCTTTTTGGTGTTCTCTATCATCGTAATGTCAACTTTGATTAAAACCTCGAGTTCGATTTTTTTCCTAAGGCAAAACTTGCCCTATAGTACCTATATCGCAAGTAAAAATAAAGCATGCCACACGATTTACATTAATTTGTTTTTCTTATCTTATCTTTTAACAAAAATAAATTTCCTTCATAAAAAAATGAAATTAATTGAACGTTTCGTTATTAAAAACAACAAATTAGTTGTTGATTTTTTAACTTTTTTTTTGTTATGCTAAATTTAACAGCGATGTGAGTTTTTTCAACATAACACTCACCCGCCAAAGAGCCCGTGAAATAAATCAAATTTGAGCTTCTATGTATGTTCCTGAAAACCTAATATGAATACCGTTAGTAGGAGTAGCGAGCATCATAAGGCATCAAGATTTTTCCAAAAAAAAAATACCCAATCATAATATTAAATTCATAACAACAAACAGGAATAAAATCGTGTCGAAAAAGAAAAGCAATAACCATAAAACAGAAAGCACGTAGGATGAACGACGTACAGGAAGCATCCATTTTTATTGGCTATGATTTTGTTTGTTAATCTTCTAGAGAGGTTCATCACTTTGGCGTGGCTTGGCCGGCACTTGAAAAAAAAAAATTTTGCGCGTCTAATAATGTTGGAATTCGTTAATTCCAGAAATCAAGTTTGTAGAAAACTGAAAACTCCTTGTATAATATTAATATCCCAGGAACTGTTGGAAAATTATAAGCAAATTGAAGAACATCTTAATCGGACGGACTTGAATTAATAGTGAAATATTAATAAATAGGTATAATTCTAGTTTCAAATTTATAAATAAGAATTTAATTAAAATTTATTGACGAGATATATACAATATACCGGAATAAGCCAATAAATGTCTTAGCTCTTTTCCATCACGTTATTTTTTTCAAAAAAAAAATCTATTCTTAACAATTTGGATAGTCTAAAATTTAATCAAAATCCTTTTTCCAGAAAATAAAAAAAAAACACGGTATCACTCAGATGAAAGAAAATTCAATTTCTGCAAAAGCATAAAGAAACGTTCTGTACTATGTTGAAAGTTGAAAGTAAATAGGTACAAGCAATAAGGCTTTAGCCAAATATACAGTGTACAGTATCTGTCGTACATATGCAGAAATCGAAGGACGGTATTACAATAAATACCTGTTTGCGAATAACAAAACTTTATAAATGTTTTTTTTTTTTTAATTTTAAGAAAATTAATTAATTTATTAAATTAATTTTTTAGAAAATTGACCCCCCCGTCGAAAAGGAGGGAGATAGACCCCCTCTTCTACAAGAGTAAATGATTGTATAAAACCCCTCTACAAAAATCCGTTATTATTTTGCGGCACCGTAGTTATGGTTTTCACCGCCAAAAAGTGAGACTACCGTTAATACAAAAAAAAATCTCATGAAAAAAAGTTTTTGTAATTTTCAATTTTCTCAAAAACTAGAACACACGAAATCAAATAGTTTCAGTTTTCGATTAATAATTAATCAGAGCAACGAGTTTGTGAAAAAAACTATTATATAATTTTACAGTTTTGAAAAATTAGACTTTTAACTTTCTTTTATATCTTTTTCTTCCCAAGTTTGAGTTTAAAACCCGTTTTTTTTCAAAAACTATGCATAGATTCCACTTGATTTAAAAATTAGCCAATAGATTAAGGTATTGGATTTTAAAAAAATTATAACACTTATATCTAAGTATTACCTTTATTTCTAAAGATTTTGTTTTCCATTTGTAGTACTTTTTTTTATGAAATTGCCCCTCCCGCTTAAACGGTAGGAGATAGACTCCCTGCAATATTAAAAAATACTTGTATTAAGACCCTGGAAAAAATTCATTATTATTTTGCAACGCCTGAGTTATTGAAGTCGTGCCAAACGTTGCAATGAGAAAGATTCTGGAGACCTAACAATATCAGAGTATTTTCAGCTTACATGCATCCTTTGGACCCCGTTTTTTAGCAAATATCTATGTAATTTCAAAAGAGATAAAGGAGTATTTGAGTATTTTGTAAACGTGTGGCCGTTCTCAAAATTCCTTCTTGATGACCAATTACCACTTGGCATAGATTCGGAAGAGAGTTTCTGAAAAATTACTTATTTTAAGACCATATAGTAACGGGTGTTTTTTTTTAAACGTGTGGTTTTCAATCTGGTAAAACCTTTTTCGGAGTTGGTCTTTTTGACAGCTGTCACTTGATTTATGCTCAGTTTGGTTTGGCATTTCAAGAATTGAACCCGAACGACCTTCAAGCTCAAAGGGATGGGATGGCCACCGATCACGATTTTCACATAAAAATTTTGTTCAGCTCACTTTAGGTTAAATGGTTAAAAGTCACTGTTTGGTGTGCTCTATGGGCAGAGGGAATCATTGGTACATATGTATTTCTTCAAAAATTTCAATTTCTTTCCTGAATTAGAGGATGTTGGTGTGTACGACCTTTGGTTCCAACAAGCCGGTGCTATATGCCATACAGCCAACGAAACAATGAATGAATTGACGGAAACTTTTGGGCAGCGCGCATTAGAGACGAGACGCCCGAGATGATTGACGCCTTGGAAGAGAATATTCGGCGAATTATTGCTGACATACGGCCCCAGTTGCTGCCAGAAGTAGTCGAAAATTGGGGCTCTCGGCTCTTTGCCCGAAATCAGTTTTAAAATATAATAACAAACCCTTGTCTTTATAATACAGCTAAATTCTTGGCCATAAATTAAATTATATACGTTTAATTTCTTCTTGAAACCACACGCCTAAAAAACACCCGATAGACAGTATAACGATAGTATTTGTCACATGCATGGGTTAGATTAGCGAAAATTCGCTATTTATAGCCCCTCGATAATAAAAATCGCTAAAGTTTTGATGTTTGAAGCAAGCTAATTTTGAGAGCTATTCGTAATACGAATTCTCAACACCCATACCGATACAAAAAAGTCTGGTATACATTTTTATATAGGTATCAAATCTAAGGACCCAATAAGTTGGCTGATATACTATAATCCATTTTTCACCAAGTTCAAAAGTCTTATAATTGCATTTAGCTTATATGTGTTTCTGGTATTTTTATACAATCCCCAAAATATAACATCGCACTATTGGTCGATTAATTTTTTTTTTCAACTGAATATTAATAAATAGAAAATATGTCAAAATGTCGGAATGAATTTATGTATTTACATCAATTTTCGTGAGTTGGGCCTCATTTAATACTTCAATTCCATTACATATTTAAAAATAAAATACAAATCAACTCATCTTCAGTTTTGGTAAATAGGATTTGCTAATCAATTTTTAACTTTCATTATCTTGGCACTCCAAATGACACGGGCCTTATTATTCCGCAATTTTAATTTTGACTTACAAAAATTTGGATGTATTTCCAAGTAACCGAATTGTTATAAACTATGAGATTGACCTGCTCCTAGCACATCCGCAATTGAGGGGAAATTAATTTCAAATTTGGTTTGCCCCTTGACGAAAAAAATCTGTGAATTATATCCCAACGAAAAAATCTCAAATACATACATAAGTAAAAAATAAAATTTCAAGACTCAAGCCTTTCGGGACGACGATTTGAAATGACTTGAATCACATTCACAACATATTTTATTTTTATTTAAGAATGAAATAAGACGTCAGACAATTTATTTGACAAGAAATCGAAATTTAACAAAATTCTGTAGGTAAGGCTATTATCAAGAAATGGTGTCTCAACTGAATTCCTGTGTGCAGAAGATCAAGAAATCACTGTAAACTCCTGAATTGTTATGTGTCTGAGAAAATTTGTTGTTGATTTCAAAAGCATTGTTTGAGATCTGAAAAAATAATTTTTGAAAACTTTTATTTGTATTTGTCAGATCCGACTTCAAAGAAAACCAAATTTTAAGACATTGAAAGAGCACTATTTTTTTTGTAGCATGTGTCACTTAACAAATAATGAAATACAGTTTCACGCTTTCACGCCTGCTCGTTAGCTGATGTCGTTTCCGTTCCAAATTATTACGAAAATTAAACTGACAAAGTTGCTTTCAAGACGTCTTATGAACTGACAGATTGATAAATCAGATTTGACTCGTCAGTTTGAAATGTAGCTCGACACAAGTTCAGAATTAAAAAAATTATTTTCGAAGACTTCAGCCTATGCTTTAGAAATCACCACCAATTATTTTGATACACATAATAAGAATTTAGGATTGACGGCGCTGACTTGATCTTCTGAACAAATTACCACAATTATTAATGACTTGATTTTGATTTGATGAATATCGGAGGCTAGTATGTACATTTTTATTTTCTGTCAAATAAATGTTTTGAAGTAAAATATCAGTTTGTCAAATAAAATAAATATGCTGACAAATATTTGTCAAATTGTCTCGAATGGTTTGTGACTTTGATATATTTTTTAATATATTTGAAATTTTTCATTTGGATTTAATTCACAGAATTTTTTTCGTCGCCGGACAAATCGTATCCAAAATTAATTCATTCCGAATTGGGGGTCAGTTGGTTAGTAAGGCAATCTCATATGTTATAGTAGAGTAGTATAACGTCAATACGGTGTGTTTGGAATGTTTAAATTAAAATTACGGAGTTTGATAAAGTCCGTATAATTTGGATTTAAAAATTTGTGAGTGTAAAATGTTTGATTGATGGTGACATATGAGATTGAAATTACTAAGATCCCATTTTCCAAAATTCAAGATGATTGAAGCAGATATACAATTTAAATCACGTTGATTGAAAAATATATTTTTTTTTATTTAGAAATTTTAGTAAGGGGAATGAAGTGAAAGTTGAGATTAAAAGACAAAGGCCATATTGACAAAATATGATATTTATGCTTTTAATAACCTTCAGGTATTTATATAGGAGTTTTTTCTACTTATTTATATTTCATTGATATTAAGAGTCATGAACAAAATTGACCAATGAAGCATTGTTACGAAGTATATTATCTAGATTGAAAGGAATGCAACGGAATGCAGAAATATATTAATGGAAGAATAAGAATTTTTGAATTTAGTGATATTCGATTGCTTCAATTATATATACATAAGTATTGGTATCTCCAAATAATTGGGCCAAAAATTTGACATCTGTCAATATACATCCACCAATCAATTTTTTTATTCTTTTCGCCTGCTATAATTGCCTTGAAATCTTAAATTATCTGCAGCTATTTTCAAGCCTGCAACACATGGTAATTAATCGGGACGATTATAGATAAGAATATTGAAAACAGGGTCAAATATTGTTTTGCCTCTTGACGAATTTGATGTTTCTTACCGACAAGAGAAAAAATTGCTAATAAAGAGAATACGATAAATCGCTATTAATATATAGGAACAGTTTAAATTGAAAATCCTTGATCGTCCTTAGGTCTTCAGAAATTTCTTCGGTACCACGTAGAACATTTGAAAATGCTGTATGAAAAAATACAGCATTTATTTTTGAAACAAATTAGAATGCTTTAGTTTTGTTGTTCAGCGAAATATTTGTTCCGAAAATTAATATTCATAAAAAGTATGTAAATAAAAAGTGTCATTTCTTCTTGTTCGATCTCAAAAAAATAAATTAAATTTGTATACATTTTTGAGGCTTTTAAATCATTGACATACTAGATTAATTTATTATTTTAATTCTATTTATAAATTTATTGTTTCTCTTGTGCTTTTAAGGGCTGCGATTTTTGTTTTTCTTTAAAAATTAAAAAAATTATATTAATAATTAAATAATCATTTCGTATTACCATACTTTTTTTTATTTTATTTGATTCGGCCAGACAATTGTTCAAAAAATTAAATTTAAATAAACCCAGTACTTTCTGTATATAGGTATGTATGTACATACATACTTGTATGGAAGAACTAACTAAGTATTGAGTTTTGCTGCTCGAATTCACTTATGGTGGAAATAGTAGATATATGAGTTGAGTATCTACTTTATACATTAAGGGTATTCATGAAATCGAATAAGCCTTCCCACATCGGAAAATGGAAAAGTTTTCCAAGCACGTTTCAAGAACGCATCTGAATTCGTAAAGGTGATAAATGATATTTTTCTTCCTGTATTTTAATTTGACTAATAACGGTGTGTTATTACTCTAATTTAAATGGTGCAAAATTTTATTCGTCTCGTCGAAAAGTAAGAAAAACATAAATTTATATTTGATCAAAATTCCGCTCATCCGCAAAGAACTATAAAATAGTTGCCTATTACTTCCGATTATAAGCACTATCAGGCAAGTTACGTATTCGTAAAAATTTTTTTTTCTAACAATCAAACATGACATTACGATCATAGAGAACAGCAAAAAAGTGGGTACCGCAATTCCGTCTGTCTGTCTGTTTGTCTGTCTGTCTGTCTGTCTGTCTGTCTGTAGAACGATCTACAGCCTAAACGGCTCAACCGATTTTGTTAAAACTTGGTGCTTAGGCGTTTTAGGTGATTGTCCAAAATAGATTTTTGAATCGTTGTTTTAGCCCCAAAAATATCTCAAAAACGGCTCTAACAATTTGGATCAAAATTAGTGTGTGTACTAACTTGAAAATGGTCTACATTTGGGCCCAAAAATATTTTAAAATATTTTCTTATTAACCGTACCTGCCATACAACCATTTTATTGAATTTCGAATTTTTCATAAACAGCTCCACGGATTTCGATCAAATTTTTTCAAATTCTAAATAATACTTCATTTCAAAATTTTCGAAAAATAGTTTTTTTTTCTAAATCGGGTTGGGGATTTTTTTGAAATTTTGTTTTTAAATTTATATTATTAAATATTTAAAATGTTCATACCATTTTTTTTTTAAATTAAGAATTTTTATATATAAAAAATTAAATGAAAAACGACTTTAAAAATACTTTTAGCCGTTTCCATTAAAAATCTTTTGCATAAGATCCAAGCATTGGTTTGACTTGATATAATAATCATAATTTCCGCTGGGAACTGGGTGGCACTCATTTCATCCTAGCCCAGGAGAGATCCAACGTGAAGTTGGCTCCTAGCAGTTCATATCATCTAGTATGTTAAGGTTTTAAATTGTCATAGCTAGTTTAATTTTGCTGAGTTGATTGTAAATGAATGGCATATCAAAGTAGATACATATATAATTATATACGTGCATGTGCTTAAGTTTCAAACGTTTTTAAGTGATTTAGGCCCGTTTGCTGATACACAACTTAAGCATTTACGTTCTACTTAAGAACTTATAGGAAAAAAATAGCCCTTAAGTTATTTAAGTAGAACATAAATATTTATTATTCGTATCAGCCAATGGGCCTTAGTCTTACAAATTAAAGGTGATCTTGTTAACATAAAGTAGAAATTTATAATTTATTATAAGTTAGTGCGAAAATGGAGGTTTTAATTCAAAAATGTGTAAGATTTTGGGAGTGCCCATGGAGCTCTTGTTGTGTGCACGCCTGTCAACCTCGTGGTTGCAATTTCGATTCTGCCGTTGTCTATGTCTTCTTATATTCCTTAAAAAACTAATTCTAAAAATTGTCATAAAATGAGTTGCTGGTTTACGAATTACATGCTATTCAGGCATAACACATGACAGCAAAATAAATAAAATTATGCGAATTATAAGAAACATAAGTAAATAAGATGCGGTAATTTTCTCCGCATTAGTTCAGCCGCCATCCCTGGAGATAAATCTGAGACAACAACCAGCTCTAGTCTCAGAATATCGCGCCGCACATCATTCCTACTTGCTCTTCTTTCACCGTATGCCCGCGCTGTGTTAAAAACATATAAAGGGTATTCATAATCCCTTGAGCGCGTGCGAAATTATAAAAAAAAGATAAAAGATCTATGGAATTTACACAGAATACAAGAGCAAGACCGAACATATCCTCTAGATTAGTCGCATTTCACTTTGCGCCTTATGAAAAGTGGTAAAATAGAGGATAAAAATGGGTAAGTTTAAGAAAAGAAAGGAGATGCTATGAAGATTAGACGTCCTTGGTGACATTATCGTAAAGTGAATCCTGCTTCAAGGTATATTTTATAATAGGTTGTGGAGCAAATATTCTGATAAAAACTACGCAGTTCCACATACTAATAAGTATATTCAAACAAGCATCAACATCAAAATATGGCCTGCCGAAAGCATGCAAAATTAATATAACCTCCCCGTCCTTAACTCATACGATACTAATCTGATGACCCTCCAGGCAGCCCCCTGCACCATAACAAGCTTCTGTTTTCTACGTTCTTCAATGTGAATAATATAACTTAAGCCTATAGGTCGCGATAAGTTCACGGTTTCACAATTTGACATTACAATTTATCCTCTCGACGTGTTATCTGCAAGATACGTAACCGCACAATTGTCAGGCTTCTTACTCGTATGCCTTGTATACTGCGGCTAATTTATCTTAAAACCTCTCTTGGATCTCCAAAAAGAAATCTCAGGAGACATTTTAATATGAAATTGTATATGTACCTACATAATATGGTTTTTTTTCAAAACTTAAATCTGTCACTTCTGGCAAATACAGCACGTAAAATGAATCAAAACCAAATTACGGTAATAGCAATAATAAGAATAGCTTCTGCGAATATAAAACAAACAAACATCCCCAGCTTCCAAGAATCACCGTAACAATCTTCCCTAAATTCACACAAAATTCTCAAAATAAATAGCCGACATCCCTCTCATGTTTGTTACCCATCTCAAGCGTCTCTATCTCTCTTTCTGTAGGGCACGCACCGATATTATCTATCATGGACAGGACAGATGTGCATCTTGAAAATAAATTGAAATTTTCTCAAGACATACAGTATGCGACGTACGAGTATGTGGGTAATATTATATTTTCCCACTTCTCTGGAAATATCACCTTTACCTTTACCTCCTTCAAGATGGTTCCTTCATTCAATTTCATATTTTATTTTTATCTTACTATGCAGAATGGTGTGGCCTTGACATCTGCTCCCAGGTCGTCCTTATCAGCTAATAGAATATTTTCAGCACGTAGTACATAGGTAGATGGATGCTTTAGATGACAACGCGGACGCACCCATGCCACGTAACTAAACATATAACTTTGGCATTTTATGGAAGATCCTTTGGGAAGTCCATGTTGACAACTTAAAACAACATTTAGATCCTATTTGAACTAAAATGCCTTATACTCACTTGACAAGTGTCCTGATAAAGGATTGAGTGTCCTTTTTTTCTGTTTTGCAATCAAACGGTATCCTTTCTAAAGTATCTCGTTCTAATAATTGTTATATGTGTGAATTTAGAAAGGTCCTTGTTTATCCTTTGGCACATTCAGAGCTAAGTTACTATGTAATTTCCCGCACTTCATAATTATTTCAATTGACAACCCGCTCAATATGATACACAATCAAAGGTAATTTATTAAATGAGCAATCGAAGTGTATTATCGCACTAATTAATTAGCATCCTTGGGGCAATCCTTGTGAATGGATTAACATTAAGGGATGCTTATCACAATCACTGCACACAAATTAGAGCACAATCAAAGCAATACTAATCGCTTGTTAATTGGTTATGGACTTTACATACAAAAAGAACTAAGAAGCGGCAGCGGTGGGATATCTACGAGAAGCTCCTCGGCAAGGATTGCCTCCGAACCAGAATCCTAATTTAAACTGAGGCTGGGCCGCAATAAATAGCAAAAAACTTACAACTGAAGAAAGTGCATTTGAGACCTTGGGGCGCATGACCAGGAAATTGTTGGTCTTATCAGTTGTGCTGGTGCTTTTTTTTTTGAATGGGAAATACATGCTCAGGACACGAACCTTTTATATTGTTGGAAAAGCTTAACCGTAAACCATTTTACAGGGCAGATTTTTCCGATTGACACGAATGTTAAGCTTTTGGGCTAAAAATTGTTGTAGGCCACGGTCCATCAGTAAGAGAATGTTGAAGAAGTTTAAATTCTGCGGACATATAAATTAAAATATTCAATCTTGCTGAAGTAGGACTACCGTACCGAGATGCAATAACAAGGACTACGTAAGCTTTGATTTGAAAGTCACTTGCTAAGTGTGATTTACGTTGTTGTTTTCGTTTTTTTTTATTGAAAAGGATATTGGCATGAATGTTGAATACCTAACAACAACTACAATGAAAGAATAATAAGAAACTGATGATATCATCACATCATTGAAGGAATTACGGGGTTGAATTTTATCTGCGTAGTTTTTAACTACCGCACTTTCTTTTATTAAAAATTGTTTTTTTTTTTAATAGATACCACAAATTTACTCCTTGGAATTTTATGTTTCCATCAATTTATTCATCTAAGCTCATTAGAGATCCTTTTTTTAACTAATGGAAATGAATTAAGAAGCTTCATCAAATGAGGGATATTTGTGCTACTCGTAGAATTGGGTAATTTAAAAAACAAACTGCCTTAGGGAGAAAATTATACAAAATTGCTGTCGTAACTTCTCGTGAAACTTCTTATGAGATACATTTTCAGATTGTATAGGGTGGTTTGAATTCAAATCGACCAACTTTACAAAGTTGATAGGTTGTCTTTGTTTTTTGAAGTAAAACTTCTTTTGCGGCGTTGGGGATAAACAAATATCTATGGAGCTCTTAAGCCGACCGACATCTGACGTGATCTGACGTGATCTGACATCTGACGTGAGCCGACATATGCCATATTTGTTTGTTTGTGCATTTCATAGATGAGTGCAGATATGTATAAATCTGCATAGTGTGTATTCGCTGAGGATTTTTTTGTTGTTGGTACGTGTTGTGGATTCTCATTCTGTAGGTACCTACATGAATTGTGTGTATTCAACGAGAAATTCTTTTTTTTTTTGTTGCTTTGTTTTTTACTTGCGATATACAGTGCCGGTAAATAAAATAACACCACTGGTACAAGTTTCATTTGAACTTCTTTAAATGAATGAATAGAGAAATATTTACAGCCTCTACAATGATTGTGTTATTGCTTGAACTATCACCCTCTCAATTGTATATCTCTGGCATTGAAATGGTAACGGTTCCTTTATATGCATATTTCAAGGTAAGGAGGTCAAGTGTTAGAATTTGTTTATATTTAATTGGTATTTTCATTAAAAACCCAAAATTTACAGTTTTTCAAAGAAAATTGGTCGTGGGAAGCATTGTACCAAAGAAAAACGGGAAATTATTATAAAAATGATCTCGGAAGGTAAAACGTGTGGAGAAGTTCGACTGTTTGTTTGCTGTTCCAACAAAATGATTCGAAATGCAATAATATACACACCTAAAACCGAATCTCGTGGACAAAAACCTGTTATGACTACAACTCTCATCAAGCGCGTAGTCCGAGAAAGCCAAAAAATCCCTTTAAGCCCGCAACTGAGCTAAACAAAAAGAGCTGAATATTACAGCTTGCCTGGAAACCGTTCGCCACAGATTAATTGAACATAATTTAACTGGTTGTAGTCCAAGAAAAGTCCATCTTTTAACTGCAAAATATGCTAAAAAGTGTTTAATATTTGCAAAGCCGCATTTGCATTTGCGCAACGTTCTATGGACAGATGAAAGTAAAATCGTGTTGTTTGGCGGTAAAGGATCTAGTTCCTACTTGAGAAGACCTCAGAAAGCGGAATATAATCCCAAATAAACAAATAAAGTATTTAAACACGGAGGTTCAAGCATAATGGCGTGGGGTTGTTTTTCCTACTATGGAGTTGGGCCCATATATTGGATTAAGCCCATCATGGATCAACACGTTTATGTTACTACTTGAAAATGTTATGCTCCCTTATGCACAGAAAGAGATGCCCCATTTGTGGGTCTTCCAACAGGACAATGTCCCCAAGCACACAAGTATTAAGGCTAAAAAATGGTTTGGAAATCATTTAATTAATGTGATGTAGTGGCCAGCGCAATCGCCTGACCTAAATCCGATTTAAAATCTATGGACTGACGTGAAGAAAGCAGTCTCTGAAACCAAACCGACTAGTAACACAGAACTCTGGGCTAGTAAAAGTCTCCTGGGAGAATATTCCGGTAGAAAAGTGCCAACATTTGTTAAATTCAATGACCAGACATTGTGAAGCAATAATAGCCAACAAAAGCTATTCAACGAAATACTTATTTTGCTAGACTACCCCTAAAGAATAAAATCATAAAAAAAGGTTTTTTATTTTTATCCTTTAAGTTGTGTGATGAAGCAATGGTGCTATTTTTTTACCGCTTATTTATTTGAGTTTTTCGAAAAAAAAATATTTTTTTTAATAAGTTGATAAATAAAAGTTGGAATTCTTTTTTAAATGTGAATTTTTGGACTTAATATAAGCTTTTTGCATATTCAAAATATCCCTCAAAAATTGGCTTAAACTTCATTTTTAAATGAAATCTGGTTCTCGTAATGGTGCTATTTTTCTTACTGCAGCTGTAGATACTATAGGGCAAGTTTTGCATTTGGAAAAAAATCGAGCTCGAGATTTTAATCAAAGTTTACATTACGATATGATAGAAAACACCAAAAAAGTGGGTCTGGCAATTTAGTCTGTCTGTCTGTCTGTAGAACGATCTACAGCTAAAACGTCTGAACCGATTCTTTTCAAACTTGGTGGTTAGGCGTCTTAGGTGAGTGTCCAAAATACATTTTTGAATCGTTGTCTCAGCAAATTTTAACAAATTTTTCTACCATCTTAATTATCTCGAAAAGGGCTTAAACGATTTTGATAAAATTGGTGCGTGTACTAACTTAAGTATGGTCTACATTTTGGGCGAAAAAAATGATTAAAATATTTTATTATTAACGGTACCTGTCATACAACCATTTTATTGGTTTCGATCAAAATTTGTATACAGGATCTCCTTCAAATTCTAAATAATTCTGCATTTCAAAATTTTCAAAAATTGTTTTTTTTTTGATTTTTGAAAAAAAAATATTTTTTTTTTTTTTGAAAATTCAATATTTCGAAAACGGGTGAGCGATTTTTTCTGAAATTTTGTTTTTAAATTTATATTATTAAATATTTAAAATGTTCATAAGAATTTTTTTTCGAAAAAATTTAAGAATTTTTATATATAAAAAATTTATTGAAAAACGGCTTTAAAAATACTTTTAGCCGTTTCCATTAAGAATCTTTTGCATATAATGTGATCGAGCATAGGAGCAAGTACGTGCGATCACGTCGTGTATTTTATTCCTTTATTCAATTTGTTTTGCGGGTTCGTTGTGGATTCGCATAGATTATTTTAGTAGGTATACTCATTGTGTGTATTCGACGAGAAATTTTTTGTTGGTACTTTTTGTTGATAAGATTAGATTTGTGCGTATTGTGTGTATTTGACTGCAATATATTTTTTGGTTGTCTTACAACAAATACACATAATCTTTTATATGATAATCGACAGTTCTTACGCCCTGATGTAGGTATGGAAAATGCACAACATGAATCTTTTCACACAATATGGCACAATTTTTATTTGTTTTTAACCAAACCATCATAAGCTAAAAACAATAGGACTGAAAGCGGAACCCTGCGGCCCATCAATTTTAGCTGAATAGAATAGTATTAAGCGCTCCGAAAGATATTTTCGGTTCATCTACATCGAGTCAATTTAACAATTATAACTATCTCATTAATATAACTACGTAAGATGCTGTGGTCTTCTTTCACAATCACCGTAGTATACGTCACAGTCTTTCATCTACCTTTAGCCCGGCCCATCCCATCGCACTTCCTGGATGGCAGTAATTCATGCTCTGTAGTAGTCTAGAGCTTCCGCTAGTTGTTCGGCTGCACGTGGTCTGTTAAGAGTTCTAACATTCCACGTGCAGATCCGAAGGTCGTTGTCCTTAATGTATTTTGCCGGGTCGTCAACAGTTAGTCCGTCCTTTTGCGAGGCTATTGGTCGCTACGCAACTTATATTTTTTTACATGGCGGGGTTGCTTACCCCACGCACAACCCCCCACCTGGAGGTCCAGGTCCTTTGATGGACTCCTTGGACGAAAGGAGCTGGAAAGTCCGGAGTCAGTAACCCGCATCAGGGATCTGAGCTGATGGCTTATATCCGCTTTATATCTTGTTTAATCAGTCTTTAAAATATACTAATTTTCTAGCCATATGGAAAACTTCGTTCCTTAAACCAATGCATAAGAACGGCTCTAAGCATTTAATTTCCAACTACCGTCCTATAGCTAAGCTGTCTGTTATTCTAAAATTATTTGAGTCACTTGTTTCTGATATTCTTTCTTTTAACTGTTCATCTGTTTTATGTGAAAATCAACATGGTTTTGTAAAAAAAAATCTACTATTACAAATTTACTGGAATTTTCAACATTTTGTATAGATGCTTTAAAAAAAAAAAACAGCATGTTGATTGTGTATTTCGGGACTTTAGTAAAGAATTTGACAAGCTAAGTCATAAAGTACTTTTTAGGTAAATTAAAGAAAATTGGGCCTAATGATCATTTTATTTCATGGATTTCTTCATATCTAACTAATAGACATTATTCTGTTGTGTTCAAAAATCATCGTTTTAGTCAGTTTAAATTTAATTCAGGTGTGCTCCAGTGGAGCCGTCTTGGTTCGTTGTTGTTTGTTTTATTTATAAATTATCTCCCATCAATCCTGCTAAATTCAATGGCATTATTATACGCTGATGACGTGAAAATATTTCGAACAATAAGCTCCTTAACTGACTGCGAACTACTACAAGATGATCTTGGAAGCTTTTCGAAATGGTGCAATACTAATCGTTTGTTGTTAAATATTGACAAGTGTAAAGCGATGAGTTTTACACGAAAAACATATCTTATTTAATCATGACTATGTGTTAAATCCGTCTAATTTGGAAAAACTTTCTAACTTTTCGGACCTTGGAATCATTTTAGATTCTAAATTATCTTTCACGGATCACTATAACTTTATTATTAAGAAAGCTTGTAAAACGCTTGGTTTCGGTCGCGAATCCGAAATCCTTATGTCATTAAAACTCTTTATGTATCATTTGTCAGATCTGTCCTTGAATATGGATGCGTAGTTTCGGCACCTTATTATTCCGTTCACGTAAATAGATTTGAGGGCGTTCAAAGAAGGTTCATAAGATATACTCTACGGTTTCTTCCGTGGTCGAACAGAGTTATTTTGGCCCCATACACTCATAGACTTCAACTTATAAGTCTCACATCACTTTCTATTCACCGAGAGTACTTGAAGCTTTGTTTTATAATTGGAATTATAAGTGGATCCATATCATCTTCATCAGTTTTAATACGAATTAATTTCAATGCAGGCCGAGCTAGCTTAAGAGAACGATTGCCAATTCGAAGTATTTTTAGTAGATCCAACTATGGTGTTAATAGCCCAGTAAACCAGTTGACAAATATTTATAATAAAAATAATTTGCTCATAAATTCTGTAAATGACAATGTTAATGCTAATATTTTTAAAAAACAATTTTTCGTACAATATATTAATACCTAACTTTTGTGTATAGATATTTATGTTTTGTATACAAATCATTATTTATGTTTAAGCAATAATTGTAATGTAACTTTAGCACTTAATATATTCAAATAAATAAAGCTTTAAAAGCGAATATCTACGAAGAATGCGAACACCTATCACCGGAAGTTCTGGCAAAAGTAACGAAAATGCAAAAACCAGGCCCGAATAGTCATCAATTCTGGCAACGCCGACGGCCACTAAGTCGACATGATTTTCTCCCTACTTAATAGAAAAAAAATTGTTTTTCATTCATAAACCAAATTACGGCCAAAGGGTATCAGCTTTTTCGCCACCTTGTAATTTAGTTTTTCTTTAAACAGTTCATCTAAAGTAAGATTTGGGTAACAATTGTAGGGTATACAATTATTTTCTTGTATTTTTTTTATAAGAAAAAAAAATAGGTAAAGAACGAGAACGTTGAAAAGTTGTCTGTTCTGTCTTACTTTTCTTTATTATTCTAAATGTTTCTATGGATATTTAGACGCAGCTCACGAACTCAAAAATTTAATTAAATTTTAAAAATAAAACCTAAAGAATGTTTGCTCATTTAATTTTTCTTTTGTACATATGTTTTTTTTTTAATTCCAACAGTGATACGTTTCAGATGAATCTTCCTTTTTTTTTAGAAATAGATACCTATATTTTGTCACCAATCACTATCGTTCACCGAAGTCAAATCAGAGCTTTAAAATGTCAAATGTCAAAAAATAAAATACCAAAATAGACCTACCCACTATCTAAGTTCTTATTTTACTTTTAATTTATGTTTTCCTGAGATAAAAACGTGCTTCAAAATCTTTAACCGTATAGGTATATTCGTAAATTAGGCAAAATATTTTCAACCTTTTATAACATTGACCCTCAATCATTCCTAAAAATAACTTTAACAAACACAAAGCAAATTACTAATTATCCCATTCCTGTTAAAATCTAACTTAAAATAATTTAAATATATTCATACTCATTTTTACATACAAACATGTGTACCATTCTGATTGTATCACAAAAATGTCCTATAACTGTTAACGAAAGGTCATCTACCATCCTGTTCGGAATACTAATTTTAAATTTTAAATTGCAAACACCAGTCTAGGAAGTGAAATGGGTATTTCAAAGAAATAAAACATTTATAAGTAAAGAAGCAGGGGCGGAATTGAGGGGCATTTCTCGACTGGGCAGTGGGTACCGGAGGAGAAGAATTTCGTCCTTCTCAACGGTTATAAATTTTTCATATGTAATTTTTGTTAGTATTGGACTGGGGCTCCAAGGATACCTCTATAGGGGCCCTTAAAAAATATAGAGTAATTGAACTCAAAGTAAGTCTCTAGGAGGCACAGTGGTCGGATTCACCAATCTAGCGGAACAAAATTATTTTGCATATGAAAATCATATTTTAGATTAATGATTTGATGTTTTATGGGTAATAATAGATAAACTGTACGACCCCTCCTAGAAATAATATTGTTTTAACGAAAAATAACCAAACTAATATCGATTTCATGATATGAAAAAAAGAATGATTTGTTTTTGTTTTTTTTTAAATACGTTTTTGGATTTAAAATTTAATTCAATTCAAGTTTATTGGAATAATGCTTAAAGACATTGTTTAAATTCCATTACTAAGGATAAGGATTTATAAGAATAATTAGATACAAAAAAAAAATAAAATAAAAAATAAAATGCTATATTCCTTAAAAAAATTATTAGAAAGTATTGTAGTTAAATAATTTGCTTTTAACTTCATAAGCCAAAATTTCGTCTTGGTTGTTATCGATTGATAACAAAGAAAGGAATTGTGTTATAGTATCATGGCACGTATTCGTTTTGGAACGTGATATAGTAAATTAATTTTATTTAATAATTCTAATCATGTGTATAACAAAATCAAGTATAGTATGGCAATGCCGTCTGCCAGAGGAATGTGATATATGGATCTGAAGAAATCAATAGCCGATTTAGGAGATCTGTGTTTGTGTTCAATCTTGAATTCTACCTTGTGAATATCTCTCTATATTTTCTTGTGTCCTTATTTCTAGCCTCTTCTGAGTGCTGTCCTATAGAAGATGCAATGATGTCTTTTACATTAAAAAGCACTTTGTGAATACTCACTGGAATAGTGTACCATGAATACTCCTTTAAATAAAGGTTTCTTGTTTCAGATACATAGTTTTCAAATACATTTAAAATAAAATAATGTGAGAACTCCAGTTATTTCTGAACTTTATTCTGCAGCTCGGAAAAAACGTCTGGCAGTATTGTCATCATTTGTATTGCTGAGGTCCATCGCATCCCCATTTGATTAAAATTTTAATATATTTTTTACCACCTTGAAGTTCATTTACTTCCAATTTCCGACCAAAGCAAAGTCGTTCTAAAGTATGATCAGCCAGGAATTGAAATTGACTCTTAGCATATGCTTCAGTGACCTCAATTTCTGTGGGATAACATTTCTTTTTTGCGCTTAGCACTTTTTTAAAAGAAGAGAACATATATTTTCATTTAGAGTTGATTTTTTGGCAATTGACCTTGATATTGATACTTGGAAAGATTTATGACAATCATTAAAGCCAATGTTTCATCAGGAGACAGAGCTATATGAGATTTTTAAATAGCCTCAGTACATTTACTGGATGAAGATTCCTTTACGATGTTTGCTGAATCCGATTTACCCATTTTGCTAAGCACAACTTCACTAGCTTTTATTGTTTCCCTAGGGCTAGATGATGTAATTTAATTTTGAACTTTGCGTTTTTTTAGATTTTTCACAGCATTCCTGAAAAGACTTTGTATTTCTTCCGACTTTTGTTTTAAATTTCTCTGTACAATATGTCGGGCATCGTATAAGTTTCCTCTAACCAGGCTGAGTTTGCAGCTAAAAATCGGTTAACATGCCTACCGCTTTTTACCCTCTTTTCACCAATTTTGGAAGTATTAAGTTTTTTATTAGAATCTTCAGACAGTTAAGGAAGCTCAAACTTATCTATAATAATTGTTCTAACCACATCACCCCTTTTTGTTTTATCCATTTGCCGCCAAATTTCAAAAATTTGCTTTCGCGATATTAGCCAGGCAATCCTGAAAATTGAAAATAATTGTATGGGCGTAGCAAAAACGCGCCAAAAGTGTTTGTTTTACCTCAAAGCCAGCACTCCACAGAATTACTTTTTACAATTTTAGAGTCGGAACTCGGCAGAACTATTTAGTTTTATTCCAGTTGAAAATTCAATAAAAAAAATCCAGTCCGATTTTTCAGAAACTATACAAAAATTATTCAATGAACCAATTAACTTCTGGAATCGTTTTGTTATTACCAACAAATAATTCTATTCAAAAAAAAAATATTCCAAAAGACCTACCGTTACACTTTTTATAGCTAAACGAAATAGCATAAAAAAACACCTCTAATCTGCTGGCGCAAAGGTGCCTTCATCAACTACTAACTTAAAAGCTTAATATTTTCTTATCAGTGAAAGAGATCAAAAAACAAAATATGAATAACAGTTAACCACATCATTTTGAAAGGATTCGCATAACTTTAATTTTTGTATTTTGTCCCGATAGATTGGGGAATCCGACCACTGTGGGGGGGGGAGGGTGTTGCAAGCAAACGGATCAAAAGAAAATATTCGTCATGCATCTAAAGGTAAGTATTTTATTAGTTTTTCAATTACTAGAGTTGAAGGATATAGATATTCTAACAGAAAACTTTCTCATAAAATTGAACTCCTGAAGTCTCCCACAGTAAAACTTATATGTGGTTAACTCAAGGGTTTCTGTAAGGATACCCCACATTAAATAAAAAGCCGTTGTGGACTAAGTCAATCTCTACTGACTGAGAGGGCCCTCGGATAATAAAATAATTTTAATTTGGGGCCCTTTGATTCACAGTGCGCTCCTGGTCAGTAACTATTTGTGCCTTAAAGCTATTGAATGCAAACCACTTAATTTGGTAGTGTTTCGTGCCTAAAAAGTGACTTGGCTATTTCTATCATTTTATCACCGCAAGCGATGGCCAATTTTTTTTTTGTTATATAAGTATGAGAGACGGATGACCATTTAAAGGTCACACCGCATTATTTGACGCTGAACATATTAACTTAGGTTATGTTGAAGTGGCTGCCAGTAAAAAAACTGACACACTTAGACCATAAGTCGGTACATATTTAATTTTTCTTTTATAGGAAATATTGCTTACTTCATCGGCTCCGGCATTAGGTTCAATTTAATGGTGGAGAAGATAAATTTTAAGCAAAAATGAAGTACCTATTATATTCTAAACGTTCATACGGACTTGGCAGAAAAAGAGCACTCTGCTGACATTGTGTTTGCATTGCTCTTATAAAATGATAGTATATGGTTATGAATGTCTTGAGCGACAGCATAGCACACTGTTGCTATAGAATTCAATGGAAAGATCCTTTCAAAAGACAGTATAGTACTCTTACAACGAGTGTAACATCCGGCCTCATGAAATTGCTTTTATAAAAGCGCAAATATTATTCTTCCTATGCCGCTACCGCATCGGCTGCCGTTTAACTCGGCTGGATGTCGCAGTTTCCATTCAAAGAAATAATGTCGACGCCATATCTGTGTGAAAGTGAAAAGATGACGACATCTATTGAGGTTCTTGAGGAGTCGTTGTTGTCGTCGTGAAAGCACATTTCTGTGAGAAAGATATTACGCCAACATGGGAGTTGACACAAAAACAATACCTACAATGTAGGCCAAGTCGAAGGCCAGACTCACAACCAGAACACACTACACTAAGCAAAGCTGCAAGGGGACAATTCCTTTTCAAATTAAGCTTCTGCCTGCGGTGTGGTGGGAGAGAAGTACATAAATGAGTGCCCTTAAGTGGTCTTTGTGTGATGTAGTATTAAACAGGAAATTGCACCGTTTGAATCAATATGGAGCTAAAGATGTTTTTGAATGAATCTTTCTCAGTGACATGGATTGATACTCTTATAGTACTCATCAACTTGGATTACTGAATTGTGTTTGTAATTTTGTTACAAAAATACATTGGTACGTAAAATTAAACCATCCTTAAAATTATAATGGGTCATCCATTTTGCGGTTTCAAAAGTAAACGTAATTTATTTACACATATAAAATATTTTTTTCATGATATTTCTTTTTTATTATAAAGTTTCAACGTTGACATTATGTGCGAAACACTACATAATTTCAATGACCACCACGCGAATTGTTGCAAGCATTGATTCGTTTGAGGTAATTCTCGACCACTTTTTGACACATATTGGGCGATATCTCAGCCATAACTTGCGAATGTGTTGGTTTTCAAGTGCTCAAGAGCTAAAGGCTTATCTGCATAAGCACGGTCTTTTGCGTAGCCCCACAAAAAAAAGTCCAGCGGTGTCAAATCGCATGATCTTGGTGGCCAGTTGATATCGCCATGACTAGAAGTTACGTGGCCAGGAAATGTCTCTGGCAAGAAACCCATATTCGCTCGAGTTGTGTGGCATGGTTCCCGTCTTGTTGAAACAACATATTCCCCAAATCGTATTCTTCAATAGCAGATAAAAAAAAGTCGGTTATCATATGACCATAACGCTCTGAATTGACGGTGACAGTCGTTCCATCGTCGTTTTCGAAGAAGTTATGTCCAATCACATCTCCGGGCCAAAGAGCGCCCCAAACAGTGACTTTTTGTGGATGTAATGGCCTCTCTTCAATTGCTTGAGGATTCTTAGAACCCCAAATACGACAATTTTGTTTATTTACATGCCCACCGAGTAAGAAATGTGCTTCGTCGCTGAAAAAAATGTTGTTCGAAAAATCGCCGCCCACCGCCTGTTGTTCAAACACCCATTCGACGTATCTACGACGTTGTGAATGATCAGCTGGATTTAGTTGTTGTGTGAGCTGGACTTTATACGGATGTCGGTGTAGATCCAAATGCAAAATACGCCATAATGTGCCGTAAGACAGTCCTAATTCCTGAGAGCGACGAGGAATCGACTGGGTTCTCATATCCATTGTGCCAAACTAGTGCCGGTTAATTCAGGTTGCATTTAAAAGACCTTAGGTCTTACAGGCCTAGTTAAATTAAAAAGAAAAAAATTGCCAATTGCTTGCGTAGTTCGACGATTATGTAAACCATAATCTCCTCTTAAAGCACGATATGTGGCTGTGGCAGAATCACCATTTTTGTAGTAGGTTTTAACAATTTTTATGCGTTGTGCGATCCATTTTCGTAAATGTAAGACTATCAACTGAAAAAAAAAATTGGTTTAACAACTTATTTTGACAGATGTCGAATTCCAGCCCTATACTTTTGCAACCGCAAAATGGATAACCTTATAGCACAAGCTATGCATAGTGGTGCATTTTATTTCTAATTAAAATTTTGCAAAATTCCTTATTTCTTAATATTTCGAACATAAAATGAAATCAGAACTGAGCATTTTGTTTTTTTTTTTGTATGATTAATGAGGTTGATTTCAGGGAAAGTATTGTCAACACAAGATGGCACGATTGTACTTAGATGTCTGACTGGAATACGTGCTGATGTTTGTTTTAATGGCAATAGTAATGGAAAGACATAATATTTAATAGGTACATATGTAGGGATATGAAAAAGATTGTGTTTTGAGGCATTTGCACGCCATGAAATGAATGACTTTGTGTATACATAAAACTGTGACACAAAAGGAGAGATAGACAATCATATTAACTGATATGATTGTTGATTGTTGATTGTGATTTTTAAATGAACTGGCTCCTATAAATTCAAGGCTTTTAGCATTACAAAAAAATAAAGCATTTTTTCATGAAAATAATTACCATACTTAAAGAAATGAACGAAAAGAGTTCAAAATACTGTTTTATAATTAGTTTTAGAATTTAAAGTTAAATTTACGTACTTTTGGCAAGATATTAAGTCGGAATATTAAAAAAACCATGAAGAAGGAAAAAAACAATTTTTTTCCATACAAGTACATATATGAAGATTTATGTGAGTTTATTTATTTTGTCTTTAATTTTTATTTATTTTTCCAAGAGGCATACCGATAATGGTTACACAACCATTTATTTGAAAAAAAAAACAATGTCATATCGGTGTTACATCCAAAAATAATACGGTATTTGCAATCTAGGGAAATTAGTCTTATCGAACTTATCTATGCCTTTTGAATTTCCTTCACACTGGAAATGAAATTTCACAAAATCTTAGACGCTAACCTTCCTGAAAAGTTTGCTAACCATTGACGTCTTCAGCAACTCAATCCGCAGCAATCTTGTCAAGTTTTAAAGAAGAAGGGTTGTGTAAAAATAATCTGATTTAATTATGTGTTTGGAAATTTTCGAATTAAGAAAAGTAAAGTGTATAATGCATGAATAATAAAATTAGTTGGCATTTTTCCTGCTAAATTTAGCCAGAAAAATTTGCTTTGATAACTTTTTATGGGAGGTTAAACCGATGCGTTAGGTAACGCGATACAGCATTCCTTTCTCTGAATTAAATTATGAAATAAAAATAGTTGGCGAATTTGTTGAATTTGTACTAGGTACATCTGGATTAATAGTTGCATGCTCAAGCAACTAGGCTATTTGCAAGTTGAATGAAGTGTAGTAATAATTTGTTAACTATTGAGTTAATTAGAAATCTAATAATAAGTTTGAACTAAGGTACTTATATACCCTTGAATCTGGAGTAAGATTATACGTTTTACATTAGTTGATATTCAAACATATAATTTAATACCCAATGTTGATAAACAAAACAATTTGTTGTATACCGGAGAACATGAAATTGAAATCCCAGTAGGGTCATATGAAATTGTTGATATTGCATTTTACTATATTGCTAAGTAATTATTAATGCACAATTCTACCATATCTCTAAGAATGGAAGCCAATAAAAATGCAGTGGAGATTGAAATTTACAGCATAGAGAAAATATATTTCAATAGAAATCGTACGATTGAAAAATGATTGGGTTTCAGTAAACGCATTCTTAAAGCTGGTGTCATATACTTATCTGATTTACTTGTTGACATAAACAAAGTTAATATAATTCTTATTGAATGCAATATTACAACTACATATAGTTCTTATTGAAGTGTCTGCTTGGTTTTATTTTAACTACTTAAATGAATGAAAATTTACAATACAAAAAGTATAAAAAAAAAAAAATAAGCAAGGTTGGCCGAGCGGTCTAAGGCGCTAGACCTAGAAATCTGAAATCAGGAATGCCACAGTATATAGACTTAAATGTTTGGTACGCATATTGGATCCCTAGAATGTAACTAACCACAAGAACACTGTAATATTAAAAAGATTACACATATCAGTCATTTACATTTGACTGGTTCCATAAATGTATTTGGTTTTTCTTTAATTAATAACAATATGACTTTTATTTTCATACAACAAATCATTACTCTATGAGCTATACAAGCTTTGCGATCTTTATTTCAAAACAGAAGAAAAACATTTTTAAAAAATTGAGGTAAAACTTGAGGCAGTATGTCGGTATAAAAATAATAAGAATGTATCATATTATATGTATAGATTAATTGAGTGTTTTACATTCTAAGGCCCGTTTGCTGATACACACCTTTAAGCGTTTAAGTTCTACTTAAAGTCTTATGTGATAGTTTACGCAGAAGAAAAAAAAACAGTATTCCACAAAGTTATTACCACAGCCATCGTCTACAAAAGTGCTAGCATAAGTATATCGATAAATAGACGTATACGTAAAGCGTGACGGCGACAGTCTGTCTGGCTTCCCTTTCTCACAAGCATACGTAGAACTTTTGAAATTAATCAAATTAACGAAAAACTTTTAAAGCTTTTTCTAAGTTAAAAAATAGTTCAACTTAGATTAAATAAGGTTATCACTTCTGTCGGGCGTCATGGGACGCACATGTTTTTTTTTCAAATCCTGTCCGCAGTTTTATTTAGCAGGAAATTTGGTTTTAGCGGGAAATCTAGCAGGTTTTCATATTTCTCAAGTATGAAATACAATATTACTTTAAAAAAGTTAAAACTCAATCAAAAATAAATACATATCTTTCATTACAGAGCTTCAATCGCGAACTCCACAAAATCTACGAATTTTGCACCATGTAAATTTCTTTCATGTTCAAAAATGCTTGCGGATGCCTAAACAACCATTAAGGATTTTTTAAAAGATATAAACATGAATTCTGAAATTATTTCCAAACTTAAATCGTAATGGGACAACATAAGTCCAAATAAATGTGATAATATTGAAAAAAACTGTTGAATTTTAGTGCGAGGTAATTAGTTTCACCGATGCATCAAATGAAAACCCTTACAAAGACTTATCAAACTTTGTCAATTCGTTTTTAGTTTTGCCTATCTCAAATGCTGCAGTTGAAGTTTAATGAATCTTGTAAATAATCAAAGAAGGAATCGAATAAAAATTGATTGAGAAATGTTGTGATGCCTTCATTATTCCTCCTAATAATCAAACAAGTTGCCTTATCAAAACTTTATTTTACCGTAGAAGAAGAACAAGAATTTTGTGATATTTTTGTGCTTTAAATGAAGCACAAAACTTTTGAGTAAAGAATTTATTACCTTTTACTTCATTAGATTAAGATACTCTGGTGCCTGATTTTTTTTTGTTTCTTCATGTTGCGAAATTGATTAATAACTATTTGTAAAGTTATTCCCTTTTTTTTTAAATAAACTCAAGAAAATGGAAAAACTTCTTTTTTGACAATTATTTAAGATTCAACATACTAAAGAAAAAAAAAACTACAAAAAAAATATACCCTCGGTAGCTATTTTAAACGTCGCCCTAAGACAAGTTCGATTGTTCATATATTTGCGTTTTTTACGTTCTAATTACAGGAATCCTGCTAAAACCACTATTTTAGCAGGATTTGAGATTTTTCATTGGTCACACTGGTGGGAATATTAGTAGAATATGAATATGGTCTCTGGCTCAAGAAATCTCAAGTACACTTGCATCCAATCTTTGACGTTTAGTTATTTGGAAGCATTCTAAGCCTGACCTTTTATATAAATTTTCGTCTTTTACTTATTAATCGTTAGGCAGCGCCGATAAACTTCCAAATAAAACGCAATATTCACTTGCACATATATTCTTAGTAATTTTAAATTTCTCTCTATCTTTACCCTTTTTACTCTAATTGATTGCTGAGTGCTGACTAATTTGTTACTGCTCTTGTGGATTTATTGATAGCAATTAAAACTTTACTTCACTGCCTTCCTTAACCTTAGCTTTTGATCAATTAAAAAATATACGTCTTTAGATGTCTTTGTTACTAATACATATTAAATTAAGTCGCAAATAATGTTATGCTTATGAATTTAGCAGATCAAAGGGAAATAGCTAAACATATTCCAGTATGATTGTGAGAATTTCAGAAAAGAAGGGGATATGAAAGAAAATGGAAATTCTAAATGGTGGTTGTATTTCCTAACCTCAATTTAAATTGCTATGCCCCACCTCCACATATGAAACAAATTCAAATAAATATTTCGCATATACAGTCTAACATTCAATATTAAATGTGATTATTTGGATACAGCTTTTGCAAAACCAGGGATGTTAATTAGAAGGAACGGCTGTGTCTATGTCTAAATATACGACAAAATTAGCAACAGTATAAGGCTTTACCGGAAATGGTTGGCTAAAAAATAGACTTAAGTTTATAGTTCGCAAGAAGAATCGACAATAGACTAACTGACTCATGGCTAAGGTGCAAAAATTGACCCTGGCTATGTCATTGTTCGTACTTATATCCGACATCGAGTTTCAAACAAAAAATAAACTGCACGACTGGATCGCACGTACTTGCTCTTATGTTCGATCACATTGCATGCACAAGGTCTTAGTGGAAACGGCTAAATATATTCTTAAAGTTGTTTTTTTTTACTAAATTTTGTATATACAAAATTTCTTTAATTTTTTCTAAATAACATTTGGTATGAAAATTTTATGTAATTGAATTTTTTTATAAGCTTAAAAATATAATTTCGAAAAAAAATCTTTATACGTTTTCGAAATATTGAATTTTCAAAAACAAAAATTTTTTTCAAAAATTTTGGGATACAATGTTGTTTAGAATGAAAGGAATCCTACGTACGAATTTTGATCGAAATTCGCCAATCCATTATGTGAAAGTCGAAAAACAACAAAAGTTGTATGGCAGGTACAGTTATAACAAAATATGTAAAAAAAATTGGACCAAATGTAGACTATACTTAAAGTAGTCTCTACACAGTTTTTTGTTATAAAAATTTTTAGAGCCGTTTTCGATATACCTAATTAAGATGGTAGTAAAATTTGTGGTACGGTACTTGCCACCGTTATTTTTTTTTTTGTCTTAAAAATCAATTTGAGAAAATCACATAATATGCTTAAGTAGAAGAAAATCGCTTCAGCCGTTTAAGTTGTAGATTGTTCACATACAGACATACAGACGGAATTGCGAGACCCACTTTTTGATGTTCTCTATCATCGTATATTTTCAAAATGCAAAATCGCCCTATAGTACCTACATGTATCGCAACTAAAAATGTTGAACTGAATTCGAATTATGAATTATGATATCGCATACTCGCTTCTTCTTACAAATTTCTCTGAACACACTTTTGTTTTATTTAATACTTCTTAAACACATACAAATCGAATAGGTTTTTCTATTAATTGAGCAAAAGACAAATGCAGGAATTTTTTTACAAAATATGTGTATTTTCATATGATATATGAAAATTCAAGTTCATATTGCGTTCAAAATCATATATATGCAGATTTAATTATTGTTCAACTTTTGTGTTGTTGAACGTACCCAACTCATACATACGTCTTGTTTTTGAAAATCGTAATCACCTTACACAAAAGCTATAGAACACCTCCTTTCGAGAGTCTTAAGCCGCAAAACTGAAAGAACCCAATTAAATTCAAGCAGTTGCTTGAACATGTGTGGGAATAAAATTGCAATAAGCATAAGTTAATCTATAAGAGTTCCGTAAAGTTGAATATTATATTATATTATTCTCGCCACCTAGGATGTAAACTTCTGCATAAACTCAATTAAAACAACACCTTTCTCCGCTTATGTTGTATCCGCATCACCATATCTGGATCTCCAATTATCTACTTAGAAGTATGCATCAAGAGAGAGAGAATATTGTTTTCCAAGTTTCCAGAATTATAAGGAAAGGAATTCAACAATTTAAAGTTTCCACCGCACACTTTTTGTCCCTTACTTTCTGTAGTCGGAAACAATTCGGTGGGAATACTTGCCGAATTTGGTTTAATTTTTAAGGCAGAAACTTCTAACGTGATTGACTTCATAATATTCCTGATCCTGCAAGCATTTAAGCCAATGAAATATTGTTTCATTAATTCACGCATGCACTTCAGGTGTATAAGTAAATTAGTTAATTATGGTCAATATAATTTGGAGAGAAATTTAGAAGCCTTTAATCTTATCACACCTCCGTAAAATAAAAAAAATGTCTCTATAACAGGTTTTAATATAGTTTATTTAATTACTCGCTCAAGTGGTTTTTAAAAAAAAAAATACAAAGAAAGTAAAAAGGTTAATTTAACTCACTTGGTAGCACTGAAATTGGCAGCACTGCGTTATGCATAACAAGTGATAGCCAAAGGCACTTAATTATAAAGACGAGAATCCTCGACTAAACATAAAAACAACCAAAAACAGTTCCTGCTCACATTTTTGCAAGAGTATGTGTTAACTCAGCTTAGGCTTTCAAATTTGTTATTGGAGTATTTTTTCTTGCCCATGTTCTTGCGCTCACTCAAGGGGTTATGACTACATTCTTAAAATGTTAAAACACAGTGTGAGCGATTAGGAAATTTAGGATATATAAAAGATAAAAGAAGTCACGTTGGAGCAGATCACGTTTGCAGAATTCTTTCCCAATTGTGCACACATGTTTTCTTTTCTAATGGCCACAAAACTCCATCTGTTTTCTGGATTTCTGAATTCAGCTTTCAGCTTCACCATGACGTAAATCTCCTAACGATGAATGCTATCTTGTGCGGTTTTGAAGTCGACTCGACTTGAGATTCGTTTGCAGGGCTGGCAACGAGGCGAGACCAGGCGAGATTTTTGGTATTCTCGTCTAGGTTTCATCAAAATCGAAACATTTTTGTCTCGTCTCGTTTTCGGACGTGGTCTCAGTTAGTTTAGTAAAAAGTTGTAAGGATAAGACGCGTGTTCAGATTGAAAAGATAGAGTACGGTATCTGAGCAGTTTGCTGGTTAGCAAAATGCATGGTATGGAGTCTTGTGTGAAGCAAATAATAAAATCGGAAAAATTTCGAATTTTCTGAGGTAAAATTTGAATTTTGTGTTTTTTTATCTATTTAAATCGATTTTGACAGTTCATGGCTTCACAGGTAGGCAATATGCTATATTTTGACGTTTGAACACTATTTCTTTCCAAATATCCCCTAAAAGTCTTAAAGTCACCGGACTGGGAAACAAAGTCTGAAAAAAGAGCGATTTCTATTCCAACGAAATACATACATTAATCGTACGTATTCTTATCTGAATTTTCGCAGTACGCCTATCTGAGTAAACTATGTACATTATGTGGTTTGATATTTTAATCAGATATTTCGCAAAAAAAAAACTTGTGAATATTATAAAAACTGAACATGAGTACTACAAAATAATTAAATAAAAAAAATATTTCCTCTAGCGAAAACTGAAAACAATTCACCGAGACCGACAATACCACCGAGACCAGCGAGACTCGTCGAATTTCGATACCAAACATTTAATCATGTTTTGGCTGCTTTCAAGGTAGTCTCGTCTGGGTGACCGAGATGAGACCGAGATTAGTCTCACTTTTTTGCCAGCCCTGTTCATAAGTCTTTTTGCGAAGATTTAATATTTAGTGCCCAAAAACCACAAAGATATACTTGCTGATCAGAGTCTTGTAGAACTGCTAACATTTATATGTTTCATATGAATGGAAGTGGAGGTGAACGTATAAAAAAATTAAACAATTCAGCACCCGTGTTATTTTTTTTTTTTGTTCGATTATTAATTTTTCACTTAGGCGAGTTGTTTTCTATAGAAAAATAAAAAAATATGGAGGGATTTGCGGGTTATGCGGGTTTTTCACTTAAGCGAATTTCAGTTAAGCGGTTTTCACATTATGCTTGTTTTGAAGAAAGGGCAATAGTTCAGGAAAATTAGATAAAAAAATAATTAAACTTCGAAAAAATTCCGACAAAAATGTATTTTGGTGGAGAACTTCATTTTTACGTCCTAAGCATTTTCTAAAAAGTACCATAATTTGGAGCGGAGCAAACATTTTTATGGCGGAAAGGGGGTAAAATTTATTATTCCAAAACTATGGGTTATTTTGGAAAAAGTTGTAGACAGGCATTGTAGCTCATGTTATTCTACACAAAAAAGATTCAAGAACTTTTTATCATACAATTGATAGATTTAGAGAAAAATGTACGAAAACATTGAAAAATGGTAATACAATTTTTTCAAAAAAAAATTTAGTAAATCTATGTTTTTGAGTTGGGAATTTTTTTGTTTTTTGTTATGTTTGGAAAAACATGTTCTATTAAAAACCCAGTTTTAAGTTTGGAACCGGGAGGGAAATCCTGACATCTTAAAAATAATAATTTATTTATTTTTGTTCAATAACTCCCAAAATCTTTAATTTTCTCAAAATTTTGTAGAATTTTTAGAATTAATATATTACTTCTGTATGTCAATTCGTTGTTATGTTAGAGCGTACCAAAGTTTAATTGTTCGTCGAAATGGTAATTGTTCTATATGATTCCAACATCTGCTAGAAATTCAGCTTGAATAATATTCTATTCCTACGGTCGGTGACTAAATTATCCGTTCTCTCTATCTAAGTTCCTGCGATCGTGCATTAAAACCAACAGCCACTTGACTCTTCTCTCTCCTTCATTTGAGTAAATGCGTTTGTACTCTTCTTGCAACGCAGCATCTTTTTCTCAAGTCGCTTCTTTTCCTTTGATAAGTGATTGCGGAAAACACCTTGTCCAGCTGCTCCGTAAAGACTTTGTCAATATATTTAAAGCTGTGCCAACTCCTCGGATTTCTTTTCCTGCGCGTCTCCAATTATTGATCAGAGTCAAATTTTGTGATCAGAGTCAAATTTTGTGATCAGAGTAAAATTTTGCCCTTACAAATGAAAACACTTCAAAAATAATAGATTCGTGTCGTACGCTGATTGGCACATTGTCGATTTGGGTAATATTTCGACTATCTAGAGGGTACTATAGTTTGTTTTATGGATCCTTAGCCATGCAAATTTAGTGATATTTTCGGCATTATCTGATAACACGCTTGCCGACTTAGGTATTAAATTTCTCAGGCACAATTAAACTACAAAACCAGACACCGAAGGTTTAAACTGAAACTTCCAAATTACTATGTAGAGGCTTTCAAGCGAAAGTGCACGAGACTTTGGAGGCTGCGAAGAGTTTTTACTAATACTACACCCTCCAATCGCTGCCATGCCACAGTGACGTGTTTGGGAATGATTAATTTGGCAAGAAACTGCCAATTTCTTTGATCCAAGCCATGCCGAATGCTCAGTACTGTGTCACTATCAAAAAGGTACATATATAACTAAAAACTCCGACCGACAGATGGTCAGCAAAGAGATACTTTGGCCGGATATTTCTAAGAAAAGTATCCCTTTACTTTCAAAGCTAAAAACCTGTTAATTAAATTTATTTCGAAAGTTACTACTCAGAAAGTTTAATACATTATATTTCAGAATGTTCAAGCTTCAAAAATTATTCAAAATTTATATATTTTAATAAAACTATTTTTTTTAATATTCTTTGAACAAAATTAATAAACAATCTATTTTTTTCTTTTAAGTTGAAAGGTGGACTTCTTCATGTACAAATATTCTGAAGAATTTGTGATTTGGAAGTATGTATTTTCTACCAGATAGATTGATACCAATACGCGCTAATAACGATGTGTCACAGATTTGAAAGAATTCTGCAGAAAACTTAAAATTTTTCGGAAACTATAGCTAACTGACGGAAATTATACAGAAATTCAAGCTCCTCAATTTCAATAATGTTGTGTGTAAGAAAAATCTGTGATTTCAAAAACGCTTCAGAAAAAATTCAAATATGACATTTATGTAAATCAATCTGACAAATAATAGTAAATTTCGCTGTCAATATGTGGCTAGTCAAATGGAAATGGTTGGAGTATTGAAAAATTTTTATTCGGCACATTTCAAAAATTTCAAAAAAATTATTTCTGAAGCCATCTAGCTTTAAACACACATTTTTAGAATTACGCAGTCGAGTTTCAATTGGTTATTTTAAACAGGAGACTTCAATTCGCCAGCAGATTGGTTTAAAATCATGCCTTTTGTCAAATAAAATATTTTGAAGTCTAATTCCAAAGTCTAATTTCTAAAACAAAGATAAAAAAAATTAAATTGTCAAAATGTTTCATCCCTCAAATCAAATCAAATCGTCTCGAAGGGTTTGGATCTCGGATAATTTTACTGGACACAAAATGTCAATTTTTAAAATTAATTTTTGAAGCCTTTTCTATCAAGGCGTTTGAATTCACCAACAATTTTTCTCACACAGATGAACGGAGTTCGAGATCCGATGATAATAACTAGAATTTCTGAACAAAAGGACTTCAACTGATATTCTATTTGTTAATAATCGCCACCAGATTGTGGATAAATTTGGTTTTCTTGCCAAATAAATTACCTGACGTCTAATTTCAATTTGACAAATAAAATAAAAATATGCTGTCAAATTTGTCAAGTCATCAAATTTTTATTTTACACAAATGTCAAATGAAAATTAATTTCTGAAATTTGGCTTTTGAAATCACCAATTTTTCTTATGCACATTTTCGAAATTCAGCTTTCGAGGGTGTCCTATTGATTTTTATGAAGAAAAGTCTTAATTTGATCCACCATTTCTTGCAATTCACCATCAATTTGTTTCAAAATCCTTGTTTCCTGTCAAATTAAACAGTCTGACGTTCAATTTCAATCCCGAAAAAATAATAAAATGTGTCAAATCAAATTTGTCAACTTATATTTTTCAAGTCAAATGGTTTCGAATGGTTTGAGTAGGGAATTTTTGTTTTGTATTTAGTTCTGACTTTTTTAATTTGATATAATTCACAGTTTTTTTTTCGTCACCGGACAAAACATGTTCAAAATAGATTCTCCCCTGATTGGGGATGTGTTGGCAGTACGTCAATCTCATAGGTTATAACAATGTAGTATATTTAGGTTATTTGGGGGTTTAGGTATAAGTCAAAGTTAAGATTAGGGATTATTAAGGTCCGGTTATTTATAATGTAAAAATTAGAAAAGTCAAAATTCAAAATTGATTGGTATGATATATGAGATTGGGGTATTGGAAGCAAATCCCATTCTCCTAAGTTCAAGATCATTGAATTTAATTATGATTTTTTTTTTTTTTTTTTTTTTTAAAAATATGAAACTGAATTAAAGTGAAGATTCGAATAAGGGCAAACTGACAAATATTGACATTTATGATTTATACACTTGTCAACTCTTAAGCTATTGATACATTTGTGCATTGGTAAATTGTTGCAGTGGTACATTGATGCATATTTTATTTGTGCATTGTTGCTCATTTGACATAAAGCTCCAGCGATGAAAATACTGGTAGAATATGTTTGTAAGTGTGGGTGTTGAATGCAATAACTTTTTTTGAATTTGAAAGGATAATAGATATTTAAAAATAAGATTTATATATGTATGCTTCAATTTTTTTCGTACATACATAAATGTATCTATGTCAGTTTGCTAGTCTCCCAAATTTAAAAAAAATTTTCTGCTAAATTCTTTCAAGTTTCCCACATGTCGGTATGCACTTATATTTGACAATCTATCTTGTATAATTTTTGATAAATTTCATAGGTAGAAGCTTTTATTATTTCTTTAAACGTGTTGTTGAAAAACAAAATTCCGTAATCAATTAACATTGTACAAAAATTTAGATAAATTAAAAACACGTTCAAATATCTAGTTCTCCGTAGTTCTGGAATGTAGAAATCAGCCATTGAGTTTAAACAAAAAATAATTGTTAGCAAAAAAACAAACATCTCGCTTTAGATTTTGAGAAAAATAAATTAATTTTGAATAATTTTTGAAGCTTAAAGCTTGAACATTCTCAAGTAAAATGTTTTGAACTTTCTGATTAGTAAGTTTCTAAATAAAATGAAGAAATAATATGATCTTACATTTGTTGTTCAAGACTTAGCTTTGAGGGTAAAAGGTTCCTTTAATTAAGACCAGCTTATCATAGTTAGCGCTTGTGACTCTTTGAAACTTGTTCCGATATTGGATATTTCTAAACTCTGGCTTACCAGAAACAACTTTCAAAACTTCGAGGCAAGCCGAGTGCTATTTACTTTTGTCACTGAAGCAAGAAGCGATTTTTTAAATCTGACATATGATCATCAGTAAACAGACACGTGTCTGGCTTAGAGAAATCTTTGGCCAGATATTTCAAAGTAAAAAAAAATGAATACCTATTTATTAAACTGTTAACTAACATTGAAGCTCAAAAAATTTATCAAAGACTTATCAAAGCTAAAATATTTTCTGAGCTAAGCCTCTTCGGACGACTTCTCGTCACTGTCTTTTAAGAACATCCTGAAATTAACTCAACATTCAGGTTGTGCCTGACTGGGACGCAACCCATACTTACGTTCTACGCACTCCTTTTCTTACCCGCCGTATACCTATCATATTTACAACTTGGAGATTCCATAGGATCCAAGAGGCCAAGTTAACGTGATGCGGCTTGCCATATCACTACCTCATCTTACCTATTAAGTTAAGTGTTTTTTGCTCGGGAATGTTGCTAATAACATTTAAAACAATTAAACAAAAAATTTTATTAAAAAAAAACCTGCCGGATGCTGGTCAACGTGTAGAGTTCTCGATTTCGTCAATGAGAAAAATAATCCATTTTATGAATTGAATTCCGCCTAAACACTCAAATTGACAGGATGGAGTTTTTTTGTTTCAAAAAACGGCAGGCGGCGTTAACAATTGATAACACGCCAACGAGTTTTGGAACAAGCCCAAAGGCCTGGCATCATTCGTTGGATTATCAAATTATATATGTATTGTGTTGACACCATGGCTGGTATATGCATGAGCCTTTGTCTCAGTCCCAAATCTCATTTTTCTGTCATTTTTGTATAGAAAAAACCTAGTGATTTGAAACTGAGATAAAGCTTCCTGCATACCAGTCCATATTTACGATATTTTCGATGATGTCAAGGCAAGGAATTTTCGCTTAGAAGGATTTGAGGAACAATCAAATTCAGACTCTTATGACATCAAAACCTCATATCGTACTTTCGTAAATCGATGAGGAATGATGTCTTTTGACTTGAGAAATTTTACTTAATCCCAATAGACCGTCGGAAAAATATTAATTTGATAAATATCACGTAAATGCATATATTTATATTAAAAAGGGGGGCTAAAAGGCTTGCAGCTTCATCAGTTACAAATATTATGTCACTTGCATATGTAACGCCTAAGTAAGCATGGAAAAGTGGCGTTAAGGCGGATAAGAGCCAATTCATCACTTGTCAACTTAAAGTCAGTAATATTCTAACATAATGATGCACTATCTGTCACCATGGTTGCCATTTTGGTAAGATTCTACCAAAATTGGTGGGTTTTTTCAACTCGGGTAGGTTTCAATTCAATTTGGTAGGTTTTTACATAAAATATCAAAAACAAAACTTTTTTAATAATGAATTGATTAAACTCTACATTATTTCTCAACAGAAGTACACGTGTAACTAAAGACTAATTGAATCAATAAATTGTGTAATATTGACAGGTTAAATAAAAATAATATGTTTTCTATTTGGTTATTCAAGCTTTCTAAGTTGTTAGAATACAAAAACATGGATAGGCATTTTATCAAAATAATTGAATAATTGGCGTTGAATATGAAATGAAAATTGCTTTAAGGATTTGTTATTAGAAGAAAACATAGACCCGATAACGAAATCCAGGTTGGGTATGGAAAATCAAGTACTCCCACATTGCATTCAAACAGGTGTACTTCAAAAAATAAACTTGATAAATTTGTTCATTACAACTCCTCAAAAATGTTTATCAAATCATGAAATATCCATTGTATCCTTGGTATCCGCTTTTGCATATTTATTTTATTATGCTATCGAGGTACAATGGAATTTTCCACGATTTTCTAAAAACAATTTGAGCGCTACGATGGAAATTAATCAGTTCTGGGCCAAAAATTGGCGAAGCTCCAAACGGACTTTCTAATACACGGCTCTACGGATTTCTACCAAAGTTTATATATAGGAGATCCTTCGAATTCTAAATAATACTGCATACTTACTAAAGTTTTTGTTTTGATTTTTGAAGAAAAAATCTTTGTTTTGTTTTGAAAACGGGTTTTGAAATTATATTTTGGAATTTATATTGTTAAATGCTTATAATTGACATACCAATATTTTTTGTATAAAAACGTTTGTACATAACAGGTGCTTTTTTCAGACGTGTGGTTTTCAATCTGGCAATACTTTTTTCCGGCAGGCGGCGTTAACAATTGATAACACGCCAACGAGTTTTGGAACAAGCCCAAAGGCCTGGCATCATTCGTTGGATTATCAAATTATATATGTATTGTGTTGACACCATGGCTGGTATATGCATGAGCCTTTGTCTCAGTCCCAAATCTCATTTTTCTGTCATTTTTGTATAGAAAAAACCTAGTGATTTGAAACTGAGATAAAGCTTCCTGCATACCAGTCCATATTTACGATATTTTCGATGATGTCAAGGCAAGGAATTTTCGCTTAGAAGGATTTGAGGAACAATCAAATTCAGACTCTTATGACATCAAAACCTCATATCGTACTTTCGTAAATCGATGAGGAATGATGTCTTTTGACTTGAGAAATTTTACTTAATCCCAATAGACCGTCGGAAAAATATTAATTTGATAAATATCACGTAAATGCATATATTTATATTAAAAAGGGGGGCTAAAAGGCTTGCAGCTTCATCAGTTACAAATATTATGTCACTTGCATATGTAACGCCTAAGTAAGCATGGAAAAGTGGCGTTAAGGCGGATAAGAGCCAATTCATCACTTGTCAACTTAAAGTCAGTAATATTCTAACATAATGATGCACTATCTGTCACCATGGTTGCCATTTTGGTAAGATTCTACCAAAATTGGTGGGTTTTTTCAACTCGGGTAGGTTTCAATTCAATTTGGTAGGTTTTTACATAAAATATCAAAAACAAAACTTTTTTAATAATGAATTGATTAAACTCTACATTATTTCTCAACAGAAGTACACGTGTAACTAAAGACTAATTGAATCAATAAATTGTGTAATATTGACAGGTTAAATAAAAATAATATGTTTTCTATTTGGTTATTCAAGCTTTCTAAGTTGTTAGAATACAAAAACATGGATAGGCATTTTATCAAAATAATTGAATAATTGGCGTTGAATATGAAATGAAAATTGCTTTAAGGATTTGTTATTAGAAGAAAACATAGACCCGATAACGAAATCCAGGTTGGGTATGGAAAATCAAGTACTCCCACATTGCATTCAAACAGGTGTACTTCAAAAAATAAACTTGATAAATTTGTTCATTACAACTCCTCAAAAATGTTTATCAAATCATGAAATATCCATTGTATCCTTGGTATCCGCTTTTGCATATTTATTTTATTATGCTATCGAGGTACAATGGAATTTTCCACGATTTTCTAAAAACAATTTGAGCGCTACGATGGAAATTAATCAGTTCTGGGCCAAAAATTGGCGAAGCTCCAAACGGACTTTCTAATACACGGCTCTACGGATTTCTACCAAAGTTTATATATAGGAGATCCTTCGAATTCTAAATAATACTGCATACTTACTAAAGTTTTTGTTTTGATTTTTGAAGAAAAAATCTTTGTTTTGTTTTGAAAACGGGTTTTGAAATTATATTTTGGAATTTATATTGTTAAATGCTTATAATTGACATACCAATATTTTTTGTATAAAAACGTTTGTACATAACAGGTGCTTTTTTCAGACGTGTGGTTTTCAATCTGGCAATACTTTTTTCCGAGATGGTCTATTTGACAGATGTCACTTGATTTATGTTCAGTTTGGTTTGCCATTTCTTATTGAATAGACTTACTCCTGAACAACGTTTGCAAGTCGTGCAAATTTATTACCAAAATAATAGTTCGGGAGACGACCTTTGGTTCCAAAAAAACGGAGCTACATGCCATACAGCCAACGAAACAATCAATTTATTGAAGGAACCCACGAACCATTATTATAACTAATGGAAAACAAAACTGAGTATAAATCAAGCACAGCTATCAAAAAGGTCAACTCCGAAAAAAAGTATTCCCACATTGAAAACCACACGTCTATAAAAAAATCACCCTTTATTTTTGTATACCTATATTTAGCTGCTTATATATACTCAACATCTTGTGCTATTAATTGATTATGTGCGATCAAACCTAAGAGCAGGTTCGTGCGATCCAGTCGTGTATTTTATTTCTTAAATGCTCTATATTTAAAAAAAAAACTCAAATTAAGATTTAACTCATTGAGTTGGTAGGTTTTTTCGGAAAACTTGGTAGGTTTTTTTATTGACAGCGGCAACCGTGTCACATATCGGTTCAATGGCATCTCCTAGCTAATATCAGTCTTAAACTTTTAGATGCCCCTTGTGGTTTAAAAACTGTTCTATCGTAATATAATAAATATCAGAGGTCCCACTGCGCTTTTCATCCAAAACTGTTTTTGTAAACTCCAAATTGTACCTTTATCTATACATGATGCTCTACGATTTATTTATGATTCGCTTGATTAATCAAGCCTTAAGTTTAATTTGTTGTAGTTCTATCGCACATCAAAACATCATCACAACAAAACTTTTCTATTCTCAAACTATTTGTTCCGCCAAACTAGAAGGAGATTGAATTTATTCGATAAATCAACACACAAACTAGAAAATGTGCCCTTCAATTTCCGCTCGGCTAACTTAAGATACAACCACAACCCCGAACAAAAGACTCAATCAGTTCAAGACCATAATGCGGTTCAGATATTCGTTTTACTTTTTTGCCTGCCATTTCCTAACAATTGGATAAGTTTTCTCATCCTAAGGGATACAAATATGTATCTATAAAATGAACAGTTCTTAGAAAGGAAATAACATTCAACCAATAAATCGACATGGCCCAAGTCTAGTTGCCAACAAAAAAGTCACAAAAAAAAAAGAAAGAAAATACCAGACCCAGACTATTATATCCTTGTACGTCGTTTTGGCTTCTGAAAATCAAATTGCAAACTCACAAGGAATGAAAGGAATCAGGCAACAGACAATGGAAATTAAAAAAAAAAAAAGGATCCGGGAAAATTTACTTTTTGAACACTGTCCAATTTTCCCATTAGATTGCCATGCAAATCGTCCACAAGCAATGAAGTCATGCAGAAAAGTCCTTCCGAATTGCTCTTCTCTCTTTATGATGAGGACGCAAGGTCGAAGAGGAAGGATACTTTCATAATTATCCTTGTACATTTATTAAAACATTAAATTCTAAATTATTACAATTACGTTAATAAATAATAGTTTTATGGTTAGGCCTCTAATTTGTTGGCATCA